>JADNRV010000116.1:0-170861 GCA_015499995.1 Flammula alnicola
CCAGCTTATGCGCTGTAAATAACACAATACGTTTGGTCCGAAGATCATACTATAGATTTGTACTTTTACCTCGTTCTATTAATGCATCGATGACGACATACTTACTGCTAGAGAAACCCCGTTGGGCACCTTCCACTGAACCATTGGGCTTCAAACTTTCTTTGGCACCTCAGGAATGACCTATCAAACGCCATGGATGTGTTTTGTATGTTCTATCGTTCCTTTCCCCGGTCCCAATTCACGCAGCGTGATATCAAAGATGCAAACGAAGGCCCCGTTCGGAGGCTCTGCATGCTTGCTCCTGTATTTTCCATGAGATCTAGTGTTCTACATGGCGATATACATACTTATCGACGTTCTTCTCAAGGCTTCCCAGGACGGTTGAACGTCTACGCACGGAAGAGACAGCCCTCCGCGATTGAATGTCGGACTCCTCGTATCTTTCTCGCTGGCTTCTTATTTAAAGCTCCTGTGTCCAACCTGTCAAGCCGTCGGAAGACGAAGCTCTCAACCTGCTTGAGTATAGTCCATATGACCATATTTATTTTGCAGGATAGTGATAGCTATCACATGGCAGCGCGTACTTGTTTTCGAAGATGGGAGCTGACGAGATCTATGCTTCTTCCTGTGTTATGAAAATTCGACTGATGTGTGAACCTCAACCTCAACAATAGGTCCGTATATACATTTGTATTTATTTCCTGGGTTCACAATCTTATTTTAGATTTCTATGCAATCCCCTCGCCAAGAAGGAAACACCGCGCCTCCAACGTACTCGGAGTAACCCGCCAGTGTTTCGATCCCCTTCTGGTCATTTCACTGGTGCTTACCATCAGGCTTAATTCAGGAATCCGGAAAGTAAGTCTTTCATCTTGGTGACTGACTTATTGTAAATCTAGTCGCCAGCAGTGCTCTCGGGAGCGCTATGCTTAATCCTACAGCATGGAATAGGGTTGCTACCGCTGTCGCACACTGAAGGATGAAGCTTGAAGCTTGAAGCAGTAAGTTCTTTCTCTTAGCATTCTGCGACGTCCCGGCCGCCTTTCTTATCTTTTTAATTTGCAGCTGCGAAAGCTTATGTGCACGGAGGCTGTATCACTACCCTTGAGAATGCCAATATTAGCACAGGCGAAACATATCGAACTCTACAGAAACATACCACGTGCATTAATAGATGTTACTGGCTCGCAGCTTTTAAGTCATCTGCGGTCTCATGCTCTTGCTGCGCGAGAACCAATCGGACTGCTATATAGGCATCCTCGTTTCTGCAAGATCTCAATCTGTCGTCGATAGCATTAGAGTCGTCGGCTGTACCTTTATGACGTCGTCATTCACGAAGATCACCCAAATCGCCGACCTGCCCTCACACGCGCACGTTGAGATGTCTATTGCGACTTCATACCTATTCACACCCCTTCCAAACATGTCTATTTTCTCTGACACCTCACGTGGAAGGGCTTCCAATGTTTGGAGATTCTCTTTGGCAGATGCAAAAACAACAAGG
This sequence comes from Flammula alnicola, assembly GCA_015499995.1. Taxonomy (NCBI): domain Eukaryota; kingdom Fungi; phylum Basidiomycota; class Agaricomycetes; order Agaricales; family Strophariaceae; genus Flammula; species Flammula alnicola. The sequence goes on from JADNRV010000116.1 coordinate 1,505, forward strand.
TTCTTTCTCATATAACCATAAATTGCTGTTTGTTCCCGTTAACATCGTTCTCGTAGATGCCTTCCCGGATGTATCATCCCGCCTTGATCTCCAAGCATTCCACGCGTCCGAAATTCTGATCGAGCTCGTTGTCGGACCCAATAAGGTCTCTCTCGAGGTATGTCCCGAAGGCATGGGTATTATTCTCCGTAAAGTTCTTTGAAATTTTCATCAACCCGTGGCCAGCCAATGTGCAGCCCAAACACGAAGAGATTCTCGCAGCTAGGAAACTTTGTGAGGACGGTAGGTATCGCTTTCACAAAGGGAATAATTGCTGGTGCTCAATGCACGCTGGCGGAGAACCTAGTGGCTTTACACGGGTCGCTCGAGCTCGCACCAGGAAGTGTCAATCTGAGCATCTGATAACGTATTTTGTTTGTGCGCTAATACAGGGCAGAATGAGTTTCTCCATGTTCGAAAATACCCACAGCTATCTATGTCTAACGAGACTGAGAGACATGACATCTCGCGAATCCGGTTGGATGATGGATCATCCCTAAGGTCGAACTAAGGAGGTGCACTGTAAATGGGAAATGACCGGTAAGGTCCTTTCAATCATTTGTTCTCGTCATGCTTCCGCGATGAAGTATAACCACGCGCACTGTGGGTTTGTGAATCCAGACAAATCAGTCAAAAAATTTCAGTCTGATCGGCGTCCATTCATCAGAAAATTCTTTGCTGCAGATATAAGCACCATTGTTTTCATACGCAGATGGGGATCCGGGTATACATCGTGTAGCTTACTGCTGGGAGGTTATAACGGTCGCTGCCGGAGCCATTGCGCCAAAAATATCTTTGGGATTTCAGCCAATGTGCAAGGGTCAACTAACATTTTAAAAATCTACCCCTCAAGTTCTTCCATTGCATTATCGGACAGGGGGTGGGTGCAAACATGGAACGTGTCCTTCTAAGTATAATAATTTTTATGAAGGAACAAGGTCAGATGAGGACCCTTATAAAGGCGCACTCAGAGGGCACAAACTTTAGTCGAACAATTACCCAGTTCAACTTGAATTTAAACATGCGTTCTTCAGTCCTCTTTGCTCTCACTCTCCCTATCTCCATCCTTGCTGCTGTCACCCCGCTCGTCCCGCGTCAATTGGGCGGGTTGGGTGGGATACTCGGCGGATTGGGCGGGTTGGGCGGGTTGGGCGGGCTACTCGGCGGCGGGACCACCACAACTGACGCGCTGCCAACTGTGCTGCCAACCACAACCGACCCGGGGGACGGCGGAGTGCTGCCAACTGGCATACTGCCAACCGGCATACTGCCAACCAGCGTGTTGCCCACTGGCGTGCTGCCAACCAGCGTGGTGCCACCCCCTAGCGGTTCCTGTGATACTGGGTCCACCTTGTGCTGCACCTCTACCCAGACAGTGAGTCATCTGTATAACTGAAAGCCTTTCGTTAGCATTGATTATAATTTATCAGGCCGATACCACAACACTCGATGAGCTGTCGGGTCTTCTTGGAATCGCATTGCCTGACCTCTCTGGTCTCATCGGATGTATGTATCCTTAATTTAGATGATTCATAAAACCATAAAGCTTACTTTGGTGGTTCAGTATCTTGCAGTGGCCTCGACATCCTCGGTATTGGTGGTAACTCTTGGTAAATTCATTGGCCACCATAATATTGCAGTATCAACTAATGCCAATTAACTCCCTCCAAGCTCTCAGCAACCCGTTTGCTGCTCGCAGAACCAATTCGTAAGTGATTTCTAAGCATATAAGAATATGGCTGATTCACCAGGTTAGAGCGGCCTTCTTGCCTTGGGCTGCAACCCGCTCAACCTCAACCTCTAAATTGCTCTGGTCTGGGAACCTACTACTACTGGCGAAGCATAGATGCAGCGTGACTTAACGAATATCAGGGCCAGTTAGTTTGAAGTTGACATAGTTACAATAAACAAGTCTGTTGATTGTTCAAAAACCATGCGTGAAACCCTAAGAATGTTATAAGTTAATCTGTTTCTAGCAGCTGTCTCGGTATACGATATGTCTTCTCCACTGACTTATGAACCGGCTATAAATGGCAGGTCGACGGCAAGGGAAAATGTGGCGCATGAAAGGCCGGGCGTGCCGCGTGCCACGGCTTGCCGAGATTACGCCTTGTCTTTCTCTCAGACGTTCTCTTCCACAAATGGATGAACAGCTTGAATATCGATAGATAATTCCAATAATGATAATGGACTCGGACACTATGCTATAGAATGGGTATGGCAGGCCGTAAGCCGCATATCGCAGCACTACACTACTAACACGAAAGTGAAAGCGAAGTTTGTGAGGACAAAAAGGACATAATGAATGGGTGGGTGATATAAGATGGATGGAAGGCTGAATAGGATGTAAAGCGCGGGCGGAATTACTAAGCGCTCCCGCAAGAATACAGCGCGAGGAGCTCATCTAAGATCGAACATACACTGTAGTGACGTGCGAGATCGAATCCAAATATCTATAGGCGAATTTAAATATATCATGTTGTAGGTCAACCCAGTGCAATGACGGAATGACTAGAGTCGAAATAAGTGTCAGTTTGGAAGGTACAGGAATTTTTCTCCCTCAGTCTCTCGCAGCATACTCCCGACCCTCGAGCGCTGTGTCTCCTACCTCTTCCTAAACGAGTCCCAAATCCGTGAATGCCTAACCTGAGGAGCATTCCCTTGTCTTATCGTCGAGCTTGCGTTCCCGGTCCGAAATATGGATCCTACTGGCACACCCGCACTCGCACGGCCATAAGCCACACTACCCCTCACATTGCCGGATAACTTTACATTTGCCGACTGCCGTAGTGTCGGTTTAGTACGAGGTATCTTGGTGTCCATGCTGGGAATACTGTCCGCCGTTTTCAAGTCAGATTCGGAGTCGAGTCCCGAGATTGATTCTTCATCAGACAAATTGTCCCGGAACGCGGTTTTGAAGAAGTAATTCTGCAGGAAGGCAAATGCGGGCCTGATTCAAAAGAATGAATGAAATGAGTCGCGTTCAGGACGAAAGAAAAGTAAAGAAGCCTCACGTTGCAACCAATGATACCCCGATAAGGATTTGTACCACCACAAGCGGCGTGTAACCTCCTCCAACAATATCCTAGAGTGCATGAAACGGTATATGAGTATAGATTTCATCATTCTGAGAGCTAGACGTTGCAGCACTCCAGGAAAAAGAATGTACCAAGAAATGTGATGCGTTCCTGTCAAAGAGGAATCTGAGCCCGCGGCTCATGCCTGCTTGCTTGTGAATGATAAGGTCCACGCCGAGGACAGCGAGAAACGATCCGGTCGAGGTGCATGCGAAGAGCTAAAGAGGAAAAATAGAGCCAAAGTCAGGACCGTAACAAATGAAAGGTCGAGAATAATATGCGAATGTAAATGACATACCAGACCCCATCTTTGCGACTTCCCCCAAACCATCGCCATCCCACCAGCAATGCCAGAGATGACTATCAGCACCCAATTTGTGATATACCCGCCACTGCCAGGATCTAGTAATCCCGGACGCAATATCACTATCCGAATACCGAAAGCGAGGCCCCCAGTGAGGCCGAGGCATGCTATGCCTGCGAGGCGGCCATAGGGGCTGCAGCCGAAGATGAAGAGGAAGAAAAAGAAGCCAAGGACGATCAGTGTTAATATGAGGTCAGATATAGGAGATGGCGAGATTGAGTTTATGAGGGCGGCCCATGCTAATGGGACGAGACGAACAGAGAAAGGTCAGTTATTCGAACAAAACTTGAACAGCATGATAGGCCAATCAAGAAATAAAAACTTACTAGCAACAGCTCCAGCCAACCCCACACCGACGCCTGTCGTCAATCTCAATCTCACTTTCTCCGCACATCCCACATTCAAAGCCTTGAGACCCCATACGCCCGCTACCAGCATCGGCACGCCAAAACCTAACGAGAACACAATCCAGACAAAGGCAGCGGCGTTGAAATCTTTCCCACCCGCGTCGGTGGCGGGGCCTTGAGGGACGAAGGACTGAGTGGCGGGGTCAATGACGGTGGGTGTTCCGGAAGAGTTAGATATCACAAAACGATCGCGGCGAACAGGTGACAAAATTAGAGGGAGGGGTGAGGCCAGATATGGTAAGGTTGATATGGATGGGCTTGGGCTTTGCAGTTCGAGAGCAGGGAATGCAAGCGTTGGCGTCGGAGTATATGAGAGGAAGAACACGAGCAGAGTCGTCCATATCCATACATTCAAAGAGGGCGAAATATTATGAGCAAGGGAACGACGATGAAGCCGCGGATGAACGAATTGTGATGATGATGGTGTTAGTGGGAGTGGTGATGATCTTGAGTGAGATGATAGTTTCGAAGGAGGTAAATGTGTCGAGGACGCCGTGGATGGCAGCGGAAATCTTGGTTGAGCCATGAAGATCGACACAGAAAGAAAGCGGTGGGCGTCTGCCCGAAAGGTATTCTGAGAACACTCTGGTTCGCGAGATAGACGCTAACAACAAGGCCCCACGCACAGGCAACAATAGACAGGCAAGTCGGTCAGCCTCGCGACAACAATAGATCACGACTGGGCTGGCTTTTTCTTTTGGGCTGTCGTGGGCTAAGAGTGAACCCGAAGTGAACAATACCCGTACCAGGGGCTTGTGTAGATAGAATCCAAAGTGGAGCCGTGGAGCTTGGAAGATGTGGAGATTGTTGGAGGATGGGAATTCGAAGGAAGTGCAAATAATAGAGGGGTTTTGAAAGGCGTGGAGCGTAACCAGAAAAGAGCGTAGGGTTAAAGAGTGGAAGGAAGTGATATCGATATCACACAAGTTGAAAACGTTGACTGAGAAGTCAAGCCAATGTCGAAAACTGGGTCGAACCCAAATGGTATTTGTCGAAACTGGCAGAAGGTTGAGAAATGAAAGGGTGAGAAACAGGAAGGAAAAGCGAATAAACTCTTGGACGAGTTACTGCCGGCAACATTCAACTAGGAACAAGGGGGTATCGATGAGGAATTTGCAACCGCACGGGTGGACCGCAGCGCTGGTGCTAGCTGGTGATGGTAGGGAATGGACTGGCGTTATTGAAGGACAACGCATGGGCCTGCTTTGGGCCTGCTTCTAATTGCAATATGTACATGTTGTTTACTCTCCCAAGGGCCCTGTTCGGGGGGTCTCAATTTTTTTAGTTGATCGCCACCCGTTCGTCGTCGCACTGTCGTCGCTCGTCGTCGCCGTAACAACAAAAAGTAAATCTGATTTAATTAAAATTAGGTTGATCATTCCCCGTTTAGGACACTGTCGGCGCTTACGTAATTCATCCAATGTCTTCACGTGATTGTGGGACTCGGCTTTACATCCCGTAATGTCCGTTTCACGAAGGCAGGTTTCAGCGCCACCAAATGCCTGAGCAGCAGCGATAAATGTCCGCGCTTCACGACGAGTTTCTTCGGGCATCGAAAATGAGGGGACTGAATGTAAGAGTGATTTTTAAGCGATTTTTCGATATTTTGAGGAGGCATTCGAGAGTGTTTAAACGACGTGTGTGAACCATTTCATTTTGGTGTTTCCACGAACTTCATAGATATGTATCTGGAAGCTGGGAAGATAATCACGCATCAGAAATCCAGGAAGATCTGCGTCATTCTTTCGGGCTTGAACGACGGGGTAAACGGGTTTAAGCCTTTCTAGAATACGCACAGAACGATTAGAGAAATGATGTCTATATAAGTAAAATAAGGCCAGTGTACTTACTGCGCAGCGGCATAGCCACCGAAGGGTCTGTTAATTGCAGACTGGAAGAGCACTGGGGTGGAGTTTCGCAGCCAGAACCAAAAGCTTAAACGAGTCTTGCCGCCTTGAAGCGTTTGCGACATAGATGAACGAGTTCCATGTGTTGGAGTCGACCACCCGAGACGAGGTAGCGAGAGCAGTAAGGAAGGAGGGCCCTCGAACATTGTGATGGCCGAGTAACTATGCATCTTGGTCGGAGGTATGGACCGCGGTAGATATCAAGGTTTTCAGCCTTTCAGTCTGTCCTGAAGAGTTGGTGCAGTTGTGCTCCATCAGACCCCTTCCTGTACGGTATATCGCGTATATCGCTCATCAAGTATACTGCAATAAAGGCAAGGAAGAGGTAAGAATGTATCAAAGGTGAACGGTAACGAAAGACACCGACAAGCCTAACAGAGAAAAATTCTCCATTTTAGGCTCGACACCAATCAAAGCCAGAAACATTGGACGAGATGTACTTCCAGGCTGCTGCGGGCGCAGTTGTAACCAGGCCAGACATCGAATTGAAAGAGTATGCGTCTTTATCTAGTCTTAATAATGGTTAGCGGCCATCCAGCTTGTGGCCGGTATATGTATTATTGCATCAGATTGTCTGAAAGAGGAGTAAAGACCCTTCTAATCTAAAAAAAGGAACATATACTCACGACAACCACCTTCATCGACCTATTTTCCCATCCTCTTCGGATCCGATGCATGCCTAAAACCGTAGCATAAGAAGCGTCAGCTCAACGTTCAACTTCAACCTAGCAGATGGAGAGAAGGAAGGAAGAAAAAGCTCAGTGCTCCAGGGTGTACACCCTGCAGACTTATGATTCGATCTCGTTTTCGACCTTCCTCGTGCCCTAAGCCACGACGCTTGCCTTGAGCCCACCTATACAAACCAAACCCGCCAAGCCCAACCCAATTATCCACACTCAACTTCAACCGGAACCCGATCTCGATCTCAGTTCCATCTTATCCCACCGGATCAAGAGACAGAAAACGAAGGCCCCACGACGCCCTCCAGTTCCAAGGGCCCCTCCCGGCCCCAAGACACAAACAGCACAACACGAAACACGAGCACGAGTGCGCAGCACCGAACCAGTCGTATATAAGCGCACCACCACACGCCTGAGCATTTCTCCTTAGCGCAGACGCTATTAGGTGCGCTGAGTCAGGGTTTATCGTTCAATTTGAAACAAGAAAACCACGTCTGGGACCACCCGCGCGGCGTGGGAGTAGGTCTAAAGACCGTGTCCTTGCGGGCTCAGCTTGGAACGACCTCTCGTCGACTCTTTCGAATCTTCAAGAGTTGCATGTGGGGACATAGATGAATCCACCACACGATATCCGACCGTGCCTTTGCGGCGCCGTCTTTGAGCTATAGACAGCGCAGCCATGGGAGTAGGGTCGGTGTCTCTCGCCTGTCCCCTTCCTTGAGAGGAGGACAAGGATCGGAGATGGAAAGGATGTCGGTCCAGCCTTACGATGCGACACGCTGTGGGCTCGAGGCGCGGATCGGGGAATAGACACTTTGGGCGGCTCGGGATTGAACTGCGCTCCCATTCGGGTGATGGTGTGCCGGAGGTCGAAGGGTCGAAAGGTCCAGACGAACTGGAAGTGGGAAGAGGAGAGGAGGTTCCTGCGCGTCTGAATCCGGATCGGGGTCGCAATAACCACAGGGAAGGAAAAGAGATTTGAAAAGAGGAAGGGAGCAAGTAAAAAGGCAAAGCATGAAGAAGAAGGTATTAAAGAAAGGTAGGAAAGATAAGCATAGATGGAAGGCAAGCGTGCGGACAGGGCACAGTGCGAACACCAAATGAGGTGGTTGAATCGACCCTTTTACTAGGACATCCTCGCTTTTTCTTTGTTTTCGAAGCATGCAGAACCTGGAAACGAAAGATGGACTTGCCTGATGCCACTGTTCCACGTCATCCCTATCTTTTTGAGAGAGAGAGAGCTGGTTTATCGATGTCCATGTTGTCCTGCATGTGTCGGTCATATGCGTCGTGAAGCTTAGCATGGTAATGCGCTGTGGCTCGAATGAGTGAACCATAGCGCACGGAATCCAGACATAAAGATGTAGAAGGCGGGTTTCCTTCAGAGCAGAATGGACAGTTGAGGAAGAATCCGAAGGTGCCTCTGGCAGAATTCATTGTCTGAAAAAAAAAAAAAACGGTCAACAACCATTCATGAGACAATAGTATTATCTAGAAGTCGCGCACATTTAGTATGGACAATCAACGAGCATTGTTTGATAAATTCCAGTTTTCTGGAGGATATGACCCCGACTGAAGTTGAAGCTTTTCTGATCGCTGTTCAGGATATACTCGAGTATGGATTCTGTCGGAGGTCGCGATTCAACTGTCCAGTTAAGCATTACATAATCAGGGGGTGGGAATAAACGTGTCTTCCTCCAGAATAGCACTTACCACTACCACCGTGACGAAGTAGTCATCGTACTCACAATAGATATTGGAAACCTAGCAAGACATTAAACCACAAACGTGACGGACATACTGAAACAGACTGCCAGTGCCAGACTATTTTGCGCCGAGATAGAAGAGGTCTAATGGGTAAGTACGTTACACTGGCAATCATCGTTCAAATGATGTTCAAGTTGACTATTGGACACAAGGAATAGCTAGTTGAAACTTGGCAAGAACATGGACAGATGCTACTCAAATTGCTAAATATGTGACTACTTTCTCTGGGAATTGAGTCACTGAGGGAATGAGGTCTGTCGTTTAACTGAGAAACACGTTACTGACAACTCACCTCCATTCCTGTAAGCTCCGATGCGAATACTACAGTGATTTGCTCTCGGGCTTGCGCGTCGGTAATGTTCATGTAGCCGCCATTATTATAATTCCTACCGCAGCTGTAGCAATAGCTGCCGTTGTTTGAATATTGTCTTTGGATCTTCTCCCGGGTACAAAATAGCCTTGCTATGGTGAGATCGTCGATCCCAGATGTGCGAAGTTGGTCGAGGTCGAGGGCTTCCGTTTGGATTATAATATTCGCATAACCGTCGTTCAGCCACGTTTTCACGTTGTATTTTTTCGCAAGTAGAATTTTGTCGGTGGCTGTTTTGTCCTGAAGAAGGGTAGACAAGGCCTCGATGGATCGGCTTCGAAGCTGAAAAATCGTTCGTGAAAATCAGAACCATTATATAGGAGTTTTGAGGGTATAAGTACATCAGGGAAGTCCCACATGGTTGCAAGATGCAGTGCTCCAACCCATTCGTCGTAGGTCAAAGCAGTCGCCTTGCTATTACAAAATAGTTTCAGTAATCGATCGATGAGGAATCGAGATAGGCTTAGCCAGAGGAGGGATACAAACAAAGGATACATCGCTCGCAGAAAACCTCGAAAATGGGCTTTGGAGATTCCCTCGAGAGATATAGGGCACTTGTCGTCAGTTCCTTCGGTTTGGGCTCCATCATCTTCAGATCCCGGCAGAGTAAACATGGTTTCAAAGAAGCTTCCTGGGACCTCGAAACCACTTTTGGGAACGCGAAAGAGCGTGTTTTCCACCTTTGTACATAGTTATTCGCGCATGTTAGCGCATGAAGTGAGTGCGGCGTCAGAGATGGATGACATTTACCTTGAAAACGATGATTTCAAAATAGTAGACATCATCTCGCTCCGGTTCCGCTTCTACGTCCTCCTTGGCTGTATCTGGTTGGGATACAGGATTTCCGAACGCGTTGGTGTGCATATCAAAGCCGAGGTCCATTATATTTAGTGGAAACGAGATTGTTGAGAATGTAGAAGAAGAGAAATGTATCTTGGGCGCCTATCGGGTGCCATCGATGGCACTCAGCCACGCCGACACCACGAGGAGAACAGCTTCGGAAAATGCCCTGAACAGTGGAAGTTTTCAGATAAAACATTCTTTGAGAAGTCGAGCAAGGTGAGTCAACGCATGAAGACGCCTTCAGCCTTTTTCAGGTCTTCAAGCTCAAGAGCTTAGGAGCTAAGGCCCGCTCACTGCGGGGCGACTTACTCACGTGCTCAGTTCGCGGCTAAGTCAGCTCCGGAACCGGGTTCATCAAAGCCGATGTTTGCCCGGTTGGAATCCCCAAAAAACTTTGAAGCTTGAATATCGTAGCATCCGACATGCATGGAGGGCAAAAAATACTTTACGGTTTCTCGCCTTACCCTGTCTAACCCTGAGCACAAACCCGGCTCCATGACAAAAACAGGGTTGAACCAATAGGGGCTCACAAATTTTGGACCCGTCGCGTGCGGTCTTTTCCGGGTTTGTGCAGCTGCACTATGTACCGGCCCAAATTTTTTTCGTGTCTCCTCCCATGGTGCTCGTGGTGAATTGTCATCGTACCATGCTGCATTTTCCGAGGCCTTACTTCCTCCCAAATGGTGCATATGACACTGTCGCAAAATATTGAGTCATAACATAAAACGACTGGGGACATAAATCCACGCCGCCGCCGCTAAACTCTCTCCAAACCCACTAACGAAAGCCAGACAAATGGCGACGGTATTTGCTCCTCGACATCTCTCACACGACCTCCTCCATGCAACACCGCAATTGCGACGATGGATGAGCGTTCGACCTGCCTCGGGGGATCCGACACCTCAAATTCCCCGCAAGAAAGTCACCATCCAGGCTTTGCATGCTCTTCGTAAATCCAAGACACCGATTACGATGTTAACGGCGTACGATTACCCATCAGCATTGGCGTGTTCATCGTCACCACTTACGGACATCACTCTTGTCGGCGATTCGTTGGCGCAGGTGTGCTTGGGGTATTCATCGACAACCCAGCTTACCTTGTCGGAGATGATCCACCATACGCGGGCAGTAGCACGGGGCACAACGCATCCGTTTCTTGTCGCAGATATGCCGTTCGGTTCCTACCACACGTCGGTTCACGATGCCGTGATGAACGCAGTCCGCCTCGTTCAGGAGGGAAGAGTTGAGGGTGTCAAACTCGAGGGCGGCCGCGAGATCGTGGAAGTGGTACGGCGTTTAACAGACGTGGGGATTCCGGTCATGGCACATGTGGGACTCCTGCCACAGAGACATGGCGCGATGTCTGGATATAAGGTGCAAGGCCGAAGTGTGGAGGGTGCGCAAAAAGTTGTCATGGATGCTTTGGCACTTGAGGAAGCGGGAGCATTTGCTGTGGTCGTCGAAGCCGTTCCTCAGGAATTGGGTAAGTATGTCACGGATCGCCTAAAAATACCGACCATTGGGATTGGAGCAGGTCCTCATACGAGTGGGCAGGTGAGTTTGTTTCACTGCTTTCTCCGACGCCCTCTCATTTCTCCACCAAACTGATATTCTCATCTTAGGTCCTCGTGTATGACGACGTTTTGGGTACTTGGTCGGGGCACAAGGCCAAATTCGTTCGACGTTTCGCAAATTTGAAGGAGGTGCGAGACAAGGGTATTCAAAGCTTCAACGAGGCAGTCAGAGCTGGCACATTCCCCGACCCTGAGGCCGAGAGCTATACCATGGATAAGCTGGAATGGGCGCGGTTCATCATGGAGAATGAAATCCCGGAAGGCGAACGAAAATAAGCGTGTGGGGAACTTAAATATCTTCAACGCTATCACCAGATCTAGTAATTGTACAAGGGAAATTTAAAAGAAGTCAGCATGCTGTATAATTATCTTTCACTTATCATCCATTTGTATAGTACTGACCTGTATCGCTCATACATCCATCGTAATGATTAGCATGCTTTGATTGAAGCTGGATTGTAGAATGAGGGGCGAACTTCGAAGGCAGTCAAAATTCAATTTTGGTCATGACCTGAACATTGGACGGTGTCAACGATCTGAATACGACTTAGTCGGACTTACACAATTTGATATCGACCTCATACTCAAAACTTGCTCAAAACTCGCGTTAGGCTCGCGTATCCAGGACCAAATCGGACGAAGCGCTGAGAACTTGCAAAAGAACTTGCAAAAGTATCACATGTTGGCTTGGAGCACTCATCTACGCACTAGACGATATAACACGCCCAGCATTCCTCATTTTCCGGCCATTCTCTACCGTTTTGTGTATCTGAGTCCTCTTCCATGCCGCTGGTAGAAGATCTGGAACGCGCTTGTGTTTAAATCTAGCCTCAAATCTGGAAGGGGCGCATATAAGCAGGATTCAGAACCGCGAGTACGTCCTTGCACCATCGATAAAAATTACCTGTTCTTACTTTCTTCGTATTCGTGCCGACCTTGTTTCTATTGCCTGTTCAACGTATGTATTCCACGCGCAGGCCGTGCATTCGGCGTGTCTCATTGCGCGACGGGGTATAAATACCAGTCCCATACAACGTTAACACCTGGCATTCTTAACTCGCTTCGTCTTGTCTAGGCTGCTCATCTTGAATCAGCCATGTCTGACTCGGAGACGATAAAGTCCAAGAACGAAGCGCCCCAAAGAGGGGACACGAACCAAGGACAGCGTGCCTTCAATTTCGCACAGCCATTGCAAACTTTTCAGTGGACCAAGAATGCACAGGCTGGTGCACACGTCGAGCTCAACTTTGGTAGAGACGCTGGAGCGGCGAAGATTAAGGAGGCTTCGACTGCCGGAACGAGGAATTATGTTTTCGCTCAGTAAGTTCTCAACAAGCTATCTTGCATATCTTTATTGACGCCTCGGTGACAGCTTTATGGTTGGAAACACATATGTTCGTCCTCTCTGAACTACACGCGTGATTGGACGATCTGACTTTGTAGTTCGCTCTCCAGCCATATACTATCGACGATTGGTTGGCAGATATCAAACTAGCAGCCTCGCAAGACATGTATGATCATTTCTCTTCCTTTCATGTTGGACGTGGCCAAAATTATTGATTACAGAGACGGCTTTGTACTAAATGTTGGAGCCGAGGACTGGCAGAGGCAGCGCTCAGCGGATTGCTTCGCGGCGTCAAAGCGACTCCCGGATTCAACTAATTTCAAGTTTTTCTTCAGCTTTGACATGACGTATGTTCCCTTCCAACCTTCCTATAGCATCTCGCTCAATTTATGCCTATAAAGCTCTATTCTAGGTAATTCGACTGGAGATGTTCAGCTGTTCCGGAACTATATGTCAGCAAATTATCAAAGCCCACGTATGTTCAAGCACCCTCGGAATGGCAACATCGTTGTGTCCACTTTCTCTGGAGAGAGTAGCACATTTGGCCAAGGAAGCACGGAGAATGGTTGGGCGTATCTGAAGTCCGAATTAAACAAGATTTTTCCTGTGTGTTTTCTTTTTCTTCTCTTTTCTTTCAAATTCAAACTAAACGGAATATGCGAGCAGATCTACTTCATTCCGTCTTTCTTCATCAACCCAGCACGCTATCCTGGCATTTCTGCTATGGACGGTGCCTTCAACGTATGTGCTTCCATGATTCCTTATTATTAGTATAAACCCCTGATTCTAAATGGGTCCTCTTTTAGTGGAACGGTGGCTGGCCGATACAGCTGAAGGCAGGGATGTCTCGATCTGAGATCGAGAACGCGCAGCTTGACTCGGACCTCAAGCATCTTCAATACCTCACAGGCGGGCGTACTTTTATGGCCGCGGTTTCACCCTGGTTTTTCACCGTAAGACTCACAACTCGGCCTATCGCTGCTTTCATCTAACAAATTTCTTTAAGCATTACGGACCAGATACTTGGAACAAGAACGTATGCTTGCCTACTCCTTTTGAGGTTATTTTTTTTTCACCACAGTTGTTAGTGGATCTATCGTGGCGACGACTGGCTATTCGTCAAGCGCTGGCAGCAGTTGATCTCTATGAGAGATCGTATTGACATGGTCCAAATTATATCTTGGAATGGTAATTAAATGTTGTTTCTCGACCTTAGGGTACTAAAACCTTTCGTTAGACTACGGAGAGTCGCATTATATCGGCCCAATCAAAGTGAGTTCAGCCCACCTTTACTACCTATTCAGATCTTTCATCTTCTGTACTCTAGGGTGCTCAGCCCAACTCGCAAGCCTGGGTCGATGGATATCCTCACACAGCCTGGTTGTACTTGAACCGATATTTTACAAAGGCTTTCCAGACAGGGACTTATCCTGCTATCACTAAAGATCAGATATTCATGTGGGCACGTCCTCATCCCAAGAATTCCACCTCGGCTGATGCGGTACCTCGCCCCACTAACTGGCAGCTGGTAAGTTTAGTTTCATAAGTTACAAGTCTCGATTAAATGACGATTTGCCTTCAGACGGACGATACTGCATGGATGGTCGTGTTCGCTACCGCTGAAGCCTCGATCGAAGCTTATACCACTGACGACACTAAGGTGACATTCTCAGTCAAAGCTGGGATGACCAAACTCTCGTTCCCTCTCAAAGCAGACGGCGGCATGAAAGCCTCCATGATTCGCAACTACAGAGTTGTGGCGGAATGCAACCCGATTGCATACAGGTTCGAAAGTAGGCCCGGGGTGTACAACTTCAATGCATGTGTTGCAATGTCCCCTTGAGCAACCAGGCTTTGATCAACCATTTCTTTTATCGGAAGCCTTCCAGCGACTATTATTTTCACGAGATTGAACTATATGCGAGTAGAAACGGGTAATTGGCGACATAGATAAACAACATTCCATAGTATAAGGACCACATGGCATGACTGGGGATGGTATATTCAGAAAAAGAGCATGCGAATGACGATGCAGACCTATAATTACTATAAACTTGTACAGGGGAATCTTTCTCGTTAACGAGTTACATTATCAATCAAACTCTCGTTTAGAAATCTTGAAAAGCTTCTTCATAACGTCACTAGAGTCTGCGTGAATGCCATCGTGAACCAATTGGTTTGTGATGTATTGCTCAGTGTTCTTGATCTTTGCCGCTGTGTCCTGTGCAAAGCTGAAGTCGACATACATGTCGTTGAAGTATCTGTGGAATTTTATCATCAAATGAAGTTCTGCTAAACCCGGATCCTTAGATAGATACACGTACGTCGCCGCAGAGACTGGGACTTCATTCTTTGACAATTGTTCAAGGTCATAGAGAGGTGGCCAAGAACTGTCTTTGGCTAAGATCTCTGCTGCTCCTTTCCATGGGCGAAGGTTGGCATAGTCATCGAACATGTCGGGAAAGATCTAGTAAATATATTAGCCTGATATATTGAGAATATATGCAATATAAAATACCATCTCTCCCGTGAAATAGACGGGGATATCGATTGCTTGTGTTCTCATCTTTGTCCATGAAAACTGGTCATATTTCTGAAGAGTCCGTTCTGCAGACCAGTTCGACGCTTTTCTGGTGGGGGTATTAATAAGGAAATACAAGACGAAATCTTTCCGCTTACCCTTGACAATAAAGAGGCTCATGGAGTATCGCGTACAATGGATTACCGTCGAAAGACTGACGCTGCTCAACATTTTGAAGAGTTTTGTAGGATAGCTTCTGGAATAGCTCAAGGTCGTTCGAAGCACGAAAAACGAGTTCTATCTCTTCGTAAATATCTTTGAGGAAGAAGCTCCCAGGCAGCACCTACGATGAATGGCATCAATGCCACCTATTCAATGAGCTTTAGCTGAACGTGTGCTACTGGGTAGACGCATATAAAGGTTTACCATGCATTCCGAAAGCGATACCTAGTTGTTGCCACCGGCTCGGGGTCAAACGTCCGCCATTGGGAAGGATGACTTGATTCGACGCTAGGTATAGAAGGATGTCCCGAACCTTAACAATGTTGAGATGATGCAGCTTGCTGAACAGAATCGAAGACATACCCTTTTGATATCTTGCGGATATTTCTTGTAATACACTTCATTGCGCTTCATCACCCGTACTATTCCAATAAAAGAAACTAAATAAAGCTCCCTGAAACATGTCAATGGAGAAAACTCACGAGCTAAAGCTTCATATACAGTATCAGGCTGGTCTACCATAGGAGCTAAGCCACCCGTAGTGAAAACTTCCCTGAGACCCGAGCTGTGAAAGGAGAGATAGGTAATAGCGCAGAATCCGCCGAAGCTTTGCCCCATCAAAGTCCATTTACGATTTCTATTGCCTAGAAGTTTCTGGCGGATGAATTCGCAATCCTTCACTATAATAAACGAGAAAGAAATCAGTCCAGTAGAGGTGGATGCAATTAGGGGAGGTCAAATATGCACCGATGTTGTCTGCGCGGAAATGCTTTAGATATTGAGCTATCTCCTCATCTGTCTTCACATTCTCCGGGAGGGTATCAGGAGAAAGTGGAGTGCTCAACCCTGTTCCTCTCTGGTCCAGCCAAAGTGTCTACAAGGAAGAGTTATATTGATTCAATGTGTGTCCTGCAGTTAACGAAATGCACCTGATATTTTTCATGAAGCTGGAGGATAGCGCGTTCATACAACATTCATCCGAGAAAAAGAATGGCCATTACTTCACCAGGATACCCAGAATTCTTCTGTAAGTTGATTTCAAAGCCGGGACCACCTACGGCGGGAGATAGCGACCGCCAAGTCAGAAAATGCTTGATGAGAACTTCACAAACCGACTCCACCTTGCAGGTATAACACTGAAAGACCAGACAATTGTAAGAATTGTTGCTAATCTTCCTTGAAATCGAATAATAAGAATCGACGAAGACTACGCACAGAAAGGCAGCTCTGGGGTGTTGGGTTTAGCTTTGGGGATCATTTGTCGGGCAAAGATGCGTATTTTCTCTCCATTTGGGTTCGCGTAGTCAAGCGGGACAGCGAAGAAGTGCTCAATGACTTGCAGGTCATCTGAGATGCAACACATCGGAAGATCGATATGGCGCTCATGTCGAGATTCTATGCAAAGAAAGGAGCATACCTTTGATGCTATAGGTCTCGTTGTAGTCTGGGTCTTTGAAGACCCTTTGCAGCTGGGTGGACGCAGTGGTTGACATAGGCGCCATATAAGATACAGATCCTCTAGGCAACTTTGGAGGGCAATAGTGAAACGATGAACTTCTGTGGTCGCTCCGGCGTGCCAGTGCCCATCGACGGGCCGAAACCAAAGATGTACACGCTGTGTTATTCTTGCGCGTTATTTCATACGGGCGACAGCTCCTGAGATAATGAGCTCTGGGAAATAGCTCAACGCGCAGCAGAGAAGTTCTAGTTTGCAGAGACGTCGTGGCAAGGATCAGTAAGCGACCTTTGAAAGATGAATGAGAGTCGGGTACAAGTAACGTTTGCCTGATCAGAATAATTTTTGGCAGAATTTTAGGCGTAGAATTTTGTAATGATTCGGACCAATTCACGCGAATTGGAGAAAGACGTGGCTAAGGTTCAAACGTTGAGGAGCCTCTACTTACTATAAGGCAAACAAAGTTCATAGGCCAGGTAAGAAGCATTCGTAATATTGATACATTTAAACATATTGTAACATAGCGTGGTGCTCCATTAAGTTCGAACAGCGAACATCCACCAGAGAAACTTGAGAGAAACCCGAAACCCCCAAAACCTAGCTAACGTCCACCTCGAATCATATCGACTCCTGTCAGGTCATCCTTACCCAGGTCATCCTCCAAGTCCATGGGGTCGGGATTTCCGGAAGATTTTGACCCTGCCTTTGCGGACAAGGGCTCGTCTCCACAGCCACAGTCATACTCGTCACTTAGATGTGCGCAGTCGAATTCTGGTTTCTTCAGTCGCTTGTTTACTGTATTGTGGACGGCGCAAAGCCTAAGATACGATAGTTAGAAGGAGGTATTCAGGAAGACAAGTAAAATACTGCATACCAAAGAGAAGCGGATTTCCTGGACGCGGTCTATTGAGGTCACAAGAGTAGCAAGGTAAGAGACATAAGGAAAAGGATATATGGAGAACACACCTGCGGGGGGTATTTCGCCAAAAGTTGTTGGAATTCAGCAGCACATTCGCCACATGGATATAATCTTGAAGTGAGATGGAAATATGAGCTGAGAGCTTCTCGTTCATCTTGCGTCGGATGCTGCGTAGAGCAATTGTTAGTCGCTGAGCAGTTGAAGCGGCCTTAGAAACGAACTTCAGGGTATCGTAGAGTGGTGGTATGTCTAGTTTTGGCTGGATTTCAATCTCCTATATGGATACAACTGGAACTCACAATAGTTTCCAGGTTGCGCGCCCAAGAGCCGCTCTTTGGAAGAAACCGTCGCATAAGAATCTGTATGAAGAACGAAAGATTAACCACGCACTTCGCTGTCTCATTGCCCAACTTCGACATGATGACGCCGCCTTTCACGCCACTAATTACGGGTGGTTGTGCGCAGACTTGGGACTGTAACATTTTCTCGACACCTCCTTCTCCAAAGAGTTGTCCTGTCCAAGGATCGATATATGATCTCGAAGGAGGGTGCATCAATGCAATCATCGTCAATACCAGCTGCAAGGAAACAAATGGTGAGCAAGCGGAAGACACAGGGTTGTACGACTCACCATGGCAAATATTATAAGCACCAATGATTTCGCAAACCTCGAAATCATTGTCGAAACTGGCAGAACGTAATAGATGTGAATGAAATAAAGAGAAGGAGTGTACGTTGTCGACACGGAGATTCGGAAGGGGCCAAAATATTGTTCGCTCGCCGCATTGGGTAAGCCGTTATTGTGCATTGGTTATTCTCAAAGCCAATAGCTTCCCACTGACGACTTCCCACTGCCACTGCAGATTCGAACCAACTTCCTACCACATCTACTATGATATAGCAGCTCATACCGATTGCTCAAAATATCCAAGTCATACACGGCACCGCTGCACCAAGAGTTACTCTGGAAGATATTCTCTGAATACAGGGATAGACCTGAACGCCGAGTATGGGGCAAACCTCCCCCTCACTATGCCTCGACTCGACCTGGAATTCACCCGATAACATTACTTATTGCGCGTCGACCCTCAGGTCCCGAGCAAGGCGTCGAGTTGCTCCTTTCTGACGCGAACAAAAAGAATTTCATGTAATGCATTGTCGTCTGGCCTATCAAAGGGTTAAAAAAAGCTTCACTTCAGTGCTTGAAGCTTGAGCGTTGAACGTTGAAACCAGACCCAAGATACATCACGTCCTTCGAAAGTGATATCAATTAGTGGAATTTCTGTCACATATGGAGGATATGCAAGGGACTTCATTGGTTCCCAACGTCTCTTTCTTGGGCTTGATGGGTCATATGTAAAGAGTGGGACGGACTCGCATCATCCACAACCACAACCGCGTCCAGCCAATAGAAAAGATACACGCCGTCTATGTAGCCACATTTTAGACCGGACTGCTAGCTTGTCATATTTTTAACACTGACGGAGACTTGAGCGGAGACGGGTTGATCGTGGTTGTGGACGACCGTCAAAAGGCCGAAATTATAAGAGATTAGATAACAAAAGATAACAAATCGAGTCAGATCTTATACCTTCGACCTTTCAAAAAAGATAAAACCGTCGGATAGCATCGCTGGCACCTGGATACAGCCCTCACAACCCTCTCACACCAAGATGTCTCCGATCTACATCGACGAGACTGCTGGCTCAGATACCACCGGCAAAGGCAGTCAGGAAGAGCCATACCAATCGCTCGCACTCGCAGTTTTCAACCATGGCGAAGGCGCTGCGTTCCAGATCCGAAAATCGCCAGAGGCAACGTATGACGAGCCAACTCAGTCATCGTTGAAAAAGGCTAAAAAGAACGCGGGATCGATTGAAAAGAAGAAGAAGAAACAGGAGGAACTCGCAGAGCGCGAGGCGAAAGAGAAAGGCGAAGAAAAGGACAGGAGAGAGAAGCTTTTGGAAGAGAGCAAGAAGATTGTCTTAGAGGAGGATTCGTCTTTGCCAAAGGCTACAAAGGTGCACTATGTAATGGTCGGTTTTCGTGCTTTGCTGAACGAAAGATTTGTAGGCAAAAATTGAACATCTCGGCGATCTGAGATCAAAGCGCGTTCGCGTCTTTGGATGGGTGCATCGTCTGCGCCAACAAAAAGATATCATCTTCATTGTCGTTCGCGATGGTACAGGATATCTTCAGACCGTATTGTCAGGTCGTGTGGTACGTCGTGTGATAGATATCAGACCGTGATCTGTCGGTTGATCTCGCTTAGGCCCAAACGTACCAAGCGTTGACTCTCACCCTCGAGTCGTCCGTCGAAGTCGTTGGCACTTTGCAAGAAGTCCCAGAAGGCAAGACCGCACCTGGTGGTCATGAACTGATTGTAGACTACTGGCAAGTCGTAGGCGCTGCCCCAGGGGCAGATGACGCATTCACCAACAGATTGAACGAGGTATGTCATTCTTGATTCTCACAAGATGCAACTCATATGTAGTTAGAAATCCGACCCTTCGATCCAAGCCGACCTCCGTCACCTTGTCCTCCGTGGCGAGACTGCATCGAGCGTTCTTCGCCTGCGCGCCTACCTTCTCTCTGCCTTCCGCGAATCGCTCACCTCCGAGAGTCTCATTGAAGTAACACCACCATGCCTCGTGCAAACCCAGGTCGAAGGAGGCGCCACTTTATTCAAGCTCGATTACTACGGCCAGCCAGCTTTCCTCACTCAGAGCTCCCAGCTTTACCTGGAAACATGTCTTCCCAGTCTCGGAGACGTATTCTGCGTGCAAGAGAGTTTCCGAGCTGAGAACAGTCACACCCGAAGGCATCTGAGCGAGTACACGCATTTGGAGGCCGAGTTGGCGTTCATCACATTCAACGACCTTATGGCGCACATCGAGGAAATCGTGCGTAATCTGCTCGTTCTTCTTTACCAACGTCTAAAGCCCTTCGTTTAGATCTGCAAAACCGTCGACAGCCTCCTCGCCAACCCAACATCAGCAGCGCTCATCAAGCAGCTCAACCCGAACTTCCAGGTGCCGGCACGGCCGTTCATGCGCCTCTCCTACGTCGACGCCATCAAATGGTTGAACGACCACGGGATCAAGCACCCCGCCGAAGACGCCGAGGGCAACCCGATCAAGGGCGAGGACGGGCAGGTGCAGATGGTAGAACACAAGGTTGGCGACGACATTGCCGAGGCGGCGGAGAGGCAGATGACGGATATCATTGGCACACCTATTTTCTTGCACGGGTTCCCTGCTGAGCTCAAGGCGTTTTATATGAAGAAGGTACCGACAGAGCCTGGTGCTACTGGACCGGTGTTCACGGAGAGCTGCGATTTGCTCATGCCGAACGTTGGAGAGATCGTTGGTGAGCTATTCACTTCGCTTGTTCTCCTTTTATTTCTTGCTTTTCTTTTCGGGTCCTCCTCTGCTGTATCACCGTCGATGGCATCACAATCGCGTCTTTTTACCTTCTTTTTCTCATCTTCTGTCATTTTATCTCATCATTCGGCGATTTCGGTTGAAACTTTGATTGCGATAATGTTTCAATCCGCTGATACTTGGGGTTATCGTCCAGGCGGGTCTATGAGGATCGCAGATATGGAGGAGCTGCTCGCTGCGTACAAACGCGAAGGTATCGACCCCGAGCCTTACTATTGGTTCACTGATCAGCGCAAGTATGGCACATGCGAACATGGAGGATATGGTCTGGGCGTTGAGGTGGGTTTTATTATAAATAACTTGAGCCCAGCTTCTCGGTCTTGTGCTAATGCTCATCTTCGCGATTCAACAGAGGTTCTTGGCTTGGCTCGCCAACAGGTTTACTGTGCGAGAGTGCTCTTTGTACCCACGGTTAGTCTTCTTCCTTCTAGTCTGCAACGTATGGAATTGACGACCTTGACAGATGGCCAGGACGCGCTACACCTTAAGCATATTCCTTCTAGAGAGATTTTTGGTTCATATAGAGGTTCTCATGCTTGTGCTCTTTTTAAGTTTGATTGTTTTCGATCTCTTCGCTTCGGCCATTGTATACCTCCTTTTTTCTAAGAAAGCCCCAAAATCAAAACGGAAAATACTCGATTTCAATCCAGAGCGCACTTGTACACATTTTTGGCGATGTCCCGCCATGATTTAGGATTGATAGCGAACTCCTCGGCGTAATCGACTTCGAGGTGGTGAAGCCGTTTTCCGACAATGACCAGACTATGGAGCGGTTGTCCGAATGCTTCCGCGGGATGATCTAGAAGTTCTCGGAGTGTGCCTCCTACTATTCGTTCGTGCTCTGCTCCTCCGCCTACACGTGATAGAGCGATGGCGAGCGTGGTGTCGGGATCTAGTACCCCTTCTTTCCGCGATTCTTCTGTCTCGATTAACTGAGAAACTGCCGTTGGGATAGACATGTACCTCGGAGGCTCGTAAATCTTCCGCCCTCTAAAATAAAACAGAAGGTCAACTGTTTCGTGGGTACTACAATTGTAGCCGGGCAATTCGTACCTAGCTAAATTCTCTTCGCTCTGCTCTTTCACTTTGATATCAAGCAAAAGCAGGGTGTGCATCCCTAGTTGAACATTCTCCTTGATTCGATCGTAAAAGCTATCGGGCTTCCATGTGTCTGTGAAGAACACGAGGGAGACTGTTTGTCCGAAATTGTATAACTGGAGACCGCATGCACCCATAGCATTCATTATTGAGGCATTATGGATGACGCGTGTGGGTATCTTGAGCGCTCGGGCTCGAAGGATGATGTCGGTATGTGTCGTCGCGCTGGATGAAGAGATGTTGTTGAGACCATTGGTAACTGCTCAGGGTAAATTGACCCATGTAGAAAGGGTGGCCGTCTTACCCGAAGGGGTCACCGACAACGAGGAGAGACACATCTTCATTAGCAGCGTTGTGCAAAATTTCATCGCTCTGTGTCTCGACCATATCACGATCCGCAATGATCAGCGGCTTTTCATAGAATGCTTCCTTTCGATGGGTTCAGAGTCAGGTTGGGGCGAGCTAGGCGTACAGAGACCGACCAGGCGTTCTTTATCTATCATCAAGATACTGGTGTAGGCCTCCAGGTAGACACGCCTTGAGCTTTTGATAGCCTGTCATAGATGTGAGCGGGCGTCGGTCTCGACGGACAGGGTCGACGTATGTGCTGACTTGTAGACCACGAAGTGTGATATCGCTCTCATCCGAGAGTCCTAGGCCAATGATATAGAACATATTCCTGAGGATCCGTCCTCGTCGGTGTGGCGTAAGGCAGGAGATGAGAGTAAAGGTTCAAGAAAAGATGGAGATACAATTATCTTTTTTGTGATTAGATTAGATCTGCAATACAGCGGCTCTCGTATTTCAAATTTGCCGGTAGCCGGATCACAGAAACTCGGTTTGCTCGGACAACGTTTTCCCTTAGTACACACCACAGGTTTCGTACTTGTCCATATCATTCAGCAGGCCCAGGACTTATAAATCTCATGACTGGTTGCTGATATGTGCGTGCCTTCCACTTTTCAGTCGCCAGATGCCCGCTCTTAACAAACGCGCTCGGTTTAGGGCACCTTTTCAGGACCTTCCCGTCGATGTATTGCCCTCCATCCTCGCTCAGCTTACTGATCGCAAAGATTGGCATTCCTGTACCCTCGTAAGCAAGGTATTTTCCCGACTGGCTACCCCTTTCTTGTACAGGACTTTAGATTCGAGGATAATATCAAAGGTGAGCCTTGCGAGGGATATTGGATCGTGGACGGGTGTGAGCGCAATGAGCACCGTGGTGTGTTTCCCAGCTCCTGTATTTAACTCGAAATAGCCAATTTCGTCCTGATTTCTTGAGAACGAATACTGATGCATCAGTTGCACAGACCCTAGTCCACCACCCATCTACCACCCTTCTCCGGCGGCCAGAACTTGCAAAGTATGTACGACATGTAACAGAAACAGGTGAGTTGATCGTGTATTCAGCTGCGCTGCGCTAGTGGAATATTGTTTCCTTTGACAGCACCCCATTAACTCCTTACCGGAGAATTTTCATCCGGATTTATCTCCCAATCCTTACCTTTGCGAGGGGACGATTGCGGCTAGTCCATGGATTCTGATCATTCATCCAAGTATTCCGTTATTGACCCATGAACTGAGTCTTGATCTCACTAGGTGCCATCCATCGCGGGATGCTGGTCCGATATCCGAATATCACAAAGGACACTTTGGCAGCGCTTGCGTTGTGTACAAACCTTCGTTCTATAACATGGATTGACGACAGTTCGACCTCCCACACGACACTTCTTTTGTTTATCGGCGTGGTTCGCGCACTGCCCGTCCGCGAACTCACCATCCGGACCCACAGCGATCTCGGGGAAATCGTCTGGTCGCAGTTAATAACGCTAACGGGACTCCGAAAAGTGTCGATATGGTGCATGGAAGGCCCGCCACGCGTCCTGCAAGGCTGGTCCGGACCACTGGGCAGCACGCTCACTCATCTAGAGCTGGGAGTCAGTGCATTTTTATATCCCTGTTCTGAACGTACGTGTTAATTTATCTCACATGCGTGTCTTCATCTACGAATACAGAGGTGCGCTGGTGTCCCACCAACTATCCTCATCACAGTGCTCTCGCAACTGCCTCTCTTGAAGGATCTCCGCCTCAAGGGCGCGCCAGCAACATCGATCCCGACCATCCTCACGTTTTTACCCAACCTGGAATCACTCGATACAGAATATCTCCTTTCCGGCTCAGGGTCGTATTACTCCCGACCACGGGTGTATCCTCCATCGCCATTAGACGAAGACGACGCCAGGGAGCCTCCACTGCCCATCATTCACCGGCTGACTGTCCGCACGAGCTCGATGGATAACCTGGGTCCGCAGAAGCTCTGGAGGTGGATACGCGAGCTCGTCCCGCGAGCTGGATTGGAAATGTTCCGTTTACATGCGTTCACATTCAACATGGGCTACACGGGCATCCCCCGCATGTTTATTCTTGATCTCGCCGCCGTGCACGGAGATTCTTTGAAGGAATTCATAGTCGGGGAGGCCCACCTGACTTTGAAAGACATCGAGTGTCTCTGCTCCAAATTTCCACGACTGGAAACGCTAAATTGCTCGCTTGCGAGTCCTGACGTGGTAAGAATCTTGTTGCTTGACAGATTTTTATGAAACAATTTCTGAGTTGAAATGTCCTTTAGGCTTCTATAATCGATGCTATATCTAGCGCTAGAAATCTGCAAACACTCAAACTTCAAGTTCAATGGATACCCAATGAGCCCTCGCAAAGACAAGAGGGTCGATTCACGCTTCAAGACGCAACCGATATGATGCTCCGCAACGAAGAATCCAAACTGCGAACTATCTCAATTGGACATGTACAATACACGGTGAATTTAAATTTCTTCAGTCGCCGAACCCATTCCTAACATGATACTGTAGGGTAAATGGGTCTTGGAGGAATCTGATGAGGCAGAGAATGGCTACTCCTTAAAATTCGTTGTATCCGCCGACCTCGCAGAGGAGAGATGGAAAACATGATCAGATCTATGTACATACGCATGATAAAGGATCGCTGATGCAGATCCATCACCTCGTCGAAACATAATTTAGGCTACGTTGTATGACTACATTAATTTATATGCAGCTCAGCATCTGTCAACTGATCATGATTGGCCTGATAATAAGGCGGCCATCGCTGGGGATTTGCGATTATTTCAACTTGAACCTAATAAATGACGAAACTGAGTCGACGTTGGAGGTTCTCCCAATCTCGATCTTATCGACAGGGCTGATATTCTTTTTGAGGAGGTGGGCAAAGATGTGAATGCAGGCGAACTGACGGACGTTGCTTATATCCCACAGACTGGATAGTTTCAGCACTGAAATCCAAGTGTTTTTCGAAGTAGGGACCTTTGATTTTTACAATCATGGCCAGAATTTTATGGTGACTCAGAAATAGAGAGCTCTGGTAGCGTGTGGCAATTAAATTACAAATACCTCAAAGGGCAAGCCTCTGTGGCATGCCGCTCCCACATACATATTCCCGGACTTCGGATTTTTCCCCGTTCTTATCGAGCCAAACTCGCCAAACCACTTTCAAACCAGTCATGTCTTCCAGATACCCAAAATTTCCCATCCCCGGGCACACCCATTTCGTTAGGTCAAACACTTCGATTGGAATGCCCGCCGCTTCCCGCAATATGAGAAAAGGCATGATATGCAATTCATTATAGCGTCGCTGAATGTTAGCCATGTCCACTATTTTGATGGTCCGGAGCAGGGGGAAGAATAATGGGGTGTCTTTCGGGACTTCGGAAAGGAATTTGAGAGTTTTCGGACTCGTTTTTAACACTTCAACTGCGTTGAACGAGAGCAGGAACTGTATAAAGATAGGATTTGATGGCTGGAAGCCCCGCACGGTGGGGACATCCAACGTCAGCGTCGCGATATTCGCGAATTTGTGAAGTGGTAAAGAGTCGAGGAAAACAGGGATAAAGGGAGGTGGTACGCCTGGTGAGCAGATAATACTCAAATCGAATTCGATTGGGACGTAATGAGGGAAGCGTGTTTTGTATTGCATGCTATGCCCTACTCGAGAGAAAGATAGCATCTCCCTAAGCTCGACCAAAATCTCGGTCGTGCAATAGTTGTCGAAGTGATATTCGGCGCATTGGAAAAGAATCCGGCGCATGTTAGCCAGTTCGATGCCGGGTATATTACCGTATACTTCATAGTTCCTGCTTGTCATGAAGACCGCGCATCCGGGGGCAGGTGTAATGTGTTCTAAGATAGTTAGACACGCACTGAGCGCGCCTGAGAGGCGGAACTCTGTAAGCCGAGGAAGATTTGGGTATGGTAGGAGGTTTGGGTTGTTTTCCAAAGGTGATTCTGGGATGTATACATCCAACACTTCCAGAAGAGGCATCCGGGTAAACGCTTCGATTAGTTCGGAAGCGGTGAAGGGAGCCGTCAAGTCTTCCATCTTTAGAAGTCGAATGTGGCACAACCAAGCCGCCTGGAGAGTGAAATGGAGATTGTGGTGATGGAACTTGAGGAGTGAAGGGGCGCGATCTGAGAAAAGGAGGAATCGGGGAGCAGAAAGGGATTGGGGAGGACATCCACGGAAATAAACGTCGAAAAATTCTAAATATTGGTTTGGCTGACCCAGTCTGTGCCAAGGGCAGTTGGATTTCGAAACATCGCAGTCGATGTACATATAGAGACTTCGAATCCTTGTCCAGTGCTCGTTTAGGAGGGAGAAGACAAAACTGAGATCCCGTTCCTTGATAGTTCCCATAATTGATAGCAATGATTCTCCCGTTCTTCGTAAGACCTCCTCTCTCCAGGCGTCTGTCTCTTGTCGAAGCTCGTGAAAGTTAATACACCTCCCCCATAGTGATGGAGAATCGAGGATTACTCCCCGCCACTGTTTGCAGACTTGCGAGCCCCGACGAGTGTGATTCAACCCATCGCACAGCTTTGTATCGTCATCTCTACTTGGTTGTTCGACGTTGAGTAAGAAAATTTCGTGAAGAACATCTGGGCTCAATTGTAGGACTGGGTTCATGGGTTCCAGAGGGATCATTTCAAGAGGTAAAAAGAAAATCTGGTCAGACCGCAAGTTGACAACGTTGGCCGTACTTTCGTTCTCCGATGGTCCGATGATCCGGCGGCCTTGTCTGGCATCTGGCTTCGCTCAAGTTTCAACGATTTACTTGAATAAAACATCGACCTTGTCTGCAACTAGGCTAAGAAAAGAAACGATGAAAAATGGCCTATGTCAATTAAAAAACAATCCTTTTAGTCCTCGCACTCGGAAAACCCCCATAACTTCCTCCCGCATAGCTATTACCCATACCTGCGGGACCACATATTGGCCGTTGATCGTCTGGGAGATGCACCTGAGGACCAAATTGCTTGTCTGCTTGATCAATCTCCTGGAGAACTTTGTGCAAAGCTTTTTCAATGGTTTGAAGGTAGACCGAATTGCTCATCTTCATCTCTCGTACAGTTCCCAAGTGAAATGCGACTTCATATCCAATTTCATGAGCGTCTGCCTCTGAGATCAGGTTTGGTTGCTGAATAAACTCTATGCATCCTTGACGGAAGAACGCCCCGACACTATACATATTACCAAATTGGATTCTCTCTGCAGGCTTCATATCAGTCGAAAGCAAAGAGGTAATGGCTTCGTGGCGAAGGGCACAAAAACCCCACATGTTCGACAGCTTCAGGGTGGAGATCCATTGTTCTTTAGAAAGGGTCGAATTCCTATTTCTGAGATAACCCAGGATTCAGATGAGCTCGTTCTTAGCTTACTTATCAAAAATAAGCACAACTCACAAAGGATATAAGGCAGTCAAAAAATTCCTGAAGTCTACCTCCAGCACTCCTTCTATTTCAAAGGGTGTTTTGTCGTCCAAACCTTCAGGTTGTTCCCTCGGCGGGAGCGAGAACGCGGATTGGAATATTTCAGAATTGTGTTCGAACTGGTACCTAGGGACTTTGAAGAGGCAAGTGCCCACCTAAATATGAGTTATGATTGAGAGGCTACTTAGAAGACGGACAAAGATACTAGAAACTTACTTTGAAGACTATGTTTTCAAAGAAGTATACATCATCTCTTGTAAGCGCACCGGCCATTTGAAATTGCTGAGATGGGATATTGAGGATAATGTAGTGCGTTTCTCGAAAGCTGAAGGGAGATTGACGATGGTGGTAAAGGTAGAGGACTGTCTGTAGCTTACACCACAGTTTGCGTGTCCGACAACAAACTGAAAACAGCCGAATGAATTGACAGCCGAACTGCTACAAAGGGGCCGGTTGACGTTTCCCCCCGGCAGCCGAAGAACATGTCTAAGCACTGAGTA
The DNA here is from genome assembly GCA_015499995.1 of Flammula alnicola. Taxonomy (NCBI): domain Eukaryota; kingdom Fungi; phylum Basidiomycota; class Agaricomycetes; order Agaricales; family Strophariaceae; genus Flammula; species Flammula alnicola. Next base: position 29,838 of record JADNRV010000116.1, read on the forward strand.
CTGAGTACTGATGCATGATCACTAAAATGCAAACACAAGATGTGTGGGGTCCGAGTTCCGGCCAATCAATAATACAAGCACCCGCTCAACAGCCATCATCACGGTAGACCATTAAACGCACGCCTGGCCACAATCAAATGCTACATGCCCTACTAACGGACCTTCTTCTTTGTTTTTTTAGTCGTAGAATATGAAGCAGGAGCTGCGTCCTCGTCCTCTTTGTCCATCTCCGGCCTCCACCCCAAGACTTCCTTCGACTCGTCAACCTTCAGATCCACAGGAACGGAAAGTGGCGGCGCAATATCTGTGTCAGGGAACTTAAAACCGGCTTCTTCCGCGCGGATCAACCCAAGTTCATCTATGAAGGCTTCTTCGATTTTCGGTACAACTGATGCCACAGCCAGAGCATTCACAAGTCTGAGCTCGCGGATTCTGAACAAATTGACGGTCGTAATGAAATCCATGTCGATAGCCTCGTCGTCGGTAATGGTTTTTGTCCTTCTGATTATCCCTGAAAATCCGGCTACGACCCAAGAGGATACAGAGAACTTCCTTCCCAGAATGATCTTGTCCATGCTCGTGAGTTCAGACGAACGCTCTAACTCAAATATCGCCATCTTCCTCAAATTTAGGAAGTACCACATTGTGGAAAGCTTCAAGATAGAGACCCACTCCGCCTTTGAGAGAGAAAGTTCACGCGAGACAGAGCTGAAAAAGATACCACGTTATAAATGGGAAAAAAATTGCACTGTCCTTATAAAACTCACAGAGGGTATAACGCTTTCATTAAGTTGCGAAAATCTTCGCGTCGGATGTCGCTCGGCATGATGATAGGGTTGGCCGACGACGATCCTTCGACATTAGGTCCGTCCAGCTGGGGAAGCCTGAACATCCCTGCAAAGACTTGCGATTCCTTGACGAACAGGTGGGTAGGGACCCTGAATAGGCAATTTTCGACCTGAAAAAAGTTTGCTGCGGTCAGCAATATCACCGACAGGTATCTCTAGGCGATATACATACCTGGAAGACCACGAAGATACTCTCGAAATAAAAGTCCGGATCGATTTCTTTGGGCACCACTGGCACTGTATCGACGGTTTGACTAGTACTAGGAGTGGGAAGAACGTCATCGAAATATGTTTCAGACATTGTGGGTGGAGAGCGGTTTTGGGATCAAAGTAACAGGAGCAGAGCTGATTTTAAGGAGTTGCTGCTCATCAGATCATAATAACGATGGGATTTAGCCTGTCGCTCTTCCTCGTGGCTTCCTCGTGTCCATGTTATCACTGCGGTTGGAAAGATCCCCGCTTTACACGTGTCTGTCCAGAAGAGAAGAAGCAATTCTGCCTGAGCGATGGAAGTTGACTAATGCCAGAATTGCCGTCGAAGAAGTTGGGCTACAGTGTGCTGTGCTTTTGATATCTTGAACGAAGGCTACGATGATCTATACATATGCATTATGCGCAAGTTCGAAACATTCAGGAAGGAAGTACATGGAAGGAAAGCCCCGGGCTTGGATCCAGTTCGATGCCAGCGAACTAATAAACTTCGGCTTCGGTGACACTCGAGAGACGCCGTCATGAAAGGTCGGGTGCAAACATGAGAAACGGAACCCAGGGCTAGGATGTCGAAAAATCAGGATATTGACATGGGTCGAAACTGACAGCTCCTGAGACGTTGAGGATTGGCTGGACGATAGACAACTGATTGGAGACGAAGTTGGTATATGTAAAGCAGACCCTGGCATTCATGTGCAGTGGGTTGGCAGAACCATATTAAGAGACAAAACAAGAGCAACGCTCTAAGTACAAGAAGTCCTGTTCGTGATGAATCTTTTATACAACTGGATATAGTACTTAGCGTTATGATTAACCTCAGCAAGGCGGCGAATAGCACCGTGTGTAAAAGCAAAGAACAGCAAGAGGAACCGTCGAGGACCGCATCAAGCCCCTCGTCCGCGACCCCTTCCACCTCGCATAGGGCCGCCTCGTCCACCACGAGCTAGAGAAGATTTCATCAACAACAAGCAAGAATGGCAGCCTAGGTTAATGACTTACCTCTGGGAGCTCCGCGACCTGTCATGCACGGTTCGATAAGCACTTCATTCATTAGGAGAGGATATGACAACCCACCGCCGACGTGTGCTCCTCGCGAACTCCTTCCTACATCGCGTGCCCTGTTCTGCTCTTCCTTGACAACGTCCAGCAGTGTATCTGGCACTCGTAAGTACTTGATCTAGAGAAACATAAGCGTAAGGTGCTGTTCCGTGGCGAGGCATGAGTTGGAGGGTGGATTGCAATGAACATAGAAACGATGACAGCGACGAAGTTCCAGGTCCTTTTAGAAAGAATAAGAATTGGGATTAAACGTACTGTGCTCCCTCGGATATAGCATTCCTTCAACTTCCAGAATCGGTCACCATCCGGATTTGTCTGATACACCTCCCGTAGTGTAATATTCATAAAGTTGTCGCAATTGACCAGATGTCCATTGAGTGTTTCTCCATTCTTGAGTTCAACAAGCTAGGCGAGAGAAAAACTGACCAGTCAGTCTCGTGCATTGTCTCTCTGATATGGTCGTTAGGTTACGTACCATGGGTTTGTTCTGGGCGGCAGTAAGAAGAGATAGAGGTAGCTGAAAGTACTGAAGTCAATACCGAATCTTATAGAACCCAACATACGTACCATTGGAGGTGGTGGTGGCGAAGAAAGTTCGTTACGGTTTAAGGAACCACGCGTTTTCGACGCATCAAAAACGTGATCACATATCAGTCGGTAATTTTAAATTTAGTGACTTACTTTCGTTCATGGTTGATCAAAATTCAGCTTTGCTCTGGCAGACCCCTTCAGACCCTTAGAAGCCCTCTCCTCAGCTCGACGCCCAATAATGCTACGTCGCCAAGCTGGGCCCGCACAATTTCGGTTGCATCCAGGATGGGTGACCGAGGACGGTCTCATGAACTTTTGAACCTTCGATTCCTTCAAGTTACCGCCCGGAAGTCGATTACATGCAAATCGGCTTTCCAGATCCCAAGTGTAGTGGAGGCCAATTGTGACGGTAGTCACTGACTCACCCGAACTTGGACGTTAGTCAAGTACATTACATCATCTTTTCTACCGTAGGGTTCTATAATATTCCATATTATACAATAAGTATTACGTAGGCAGGTTTTTAAGTATATAAAGAGTCGGATAGCTAGTAGAGTAGACGACCTTGAATTTAGTGTTTATCCTATCTTTCGAGGTTTGACCGTGTGCCGGGACTCGTGTTCTCACGCCCCGTCACATATTTTTGATATTAACACACTCTACTACTCTTTCTACAACTACTCGACACTACTCTTCTCGACGACCAACCCTCGGAGACCTCTTGGTTTGATCACCCAGGAAATCCAGGTACGTTGTCATTAGTCTTGTGTATACTAACAACTATTCTGCATTAGATGGCGACCAGGAAGATTCCGGCGCGCAGTGGCAAGGGCCAGAAGGGACACGTCATCCCTGAGGAAGGTCCTACCACCGAGTCGAATGCAGGCTCGCCTGCACTGAGAGCGAGCTCCAGGCAGGAGCCAGCGGCGGCAACTAGCGCCGCTGGCACCAACCTCGACAGGGACGTCGAGGTGGAGGACGTGCGCGGTCGATTAGACCGTCGCGGAGAAAATGACAGCCACGGGAAAGCAAACCGTGTAGCTGAGACAAGCGGAGCCGCTGCAGCGAGGCCCGCTCGTCGTAGTATTAGCCTTGACTCCCCGCGTAACCAGTCTGTGGTGCGGGAGTCGGGAATTAGTGACCCTGTCGTACAAGATGCTAGGCAAGTAGTAGCCGAAACAAGAGACATGGTGAAATCTCTCTTTGAACAACTGGGTACAATGTCAGAAACACAAGGAACGGTGAACAGCACACTTGCTGAGAGGCTAGGTATGATTGAAAGGGCACTCGGAATCCCGGAGGATTCCAGTAATAAGAAAATGTATCAACCAACAGAGGACAGTCCAGATCCTGAGGTTGGGACAGTAGCTAAAGGTAAAGCTATAGATCCTGCAAATTGGGGAAATGTCGACATCCCCGAGAGTGAGCTGAATCCAGAAGTGCAGCGGGCGCTGCACGCACAAGCTAGAAGCCAGAGAGCCGAGGGAGAACAGCTCGGCCACGACGATTGGTTTCAAGAAGATGATGACGACGAAATGATTGAATTTCAGGAACTTGAAAGAAAATATCTGGCAGCGAAGAGTAAACTTCGCGGTAACGTCGTCGATTGGGCTAATGATGAACCAGTGCATATGGAACGCATCTCGAGCACTCCAATGTCTCGAGATGTTGAGGATTTAATAGACCAGGCATCGAGACAGAGACTCTTTGCGAAGAAGGCTGAGGCTATTAAGCCCAGTAATCAGCTACCTCCCGAGAGTCTATTGGGTCAGTTTTTCCACAAACCGAGGAACGGAGCGGCGAATTCGGGAACTAATCAATTAGGCGCCCAGTTCGCAGGCCCATTGGAAACGGCGGGTAACACCACCTCCGTCACTCGATACAAGCCGTTATCACCTACGGCGCCTGACAAATACCACGGAGATGCTGACTTCATGAAGTTCTATAAGTACATCACGCAGTGTGAACGCTTCTGCGAGGAAGCGGCGCTGCCAGCTAAAGACCAAGTCATTAAATGTGCCGATTACTTGTCTGGAAAAGCTTACAAGTTTTATTCTACTATGGTATCACTGAATGTACATCAGTGGGACCGCCAGAAGTTCTTTACTGAGCTATACAATTACTGCTTCCCACCCGATTTCCGTCTCAAGCAACGCAAGAAGCTTGAGAACTTCGCCCAGGGAAATATGACAGTTGCGGAATACGCGGCTGAGTTGATGGTTCTCTACCGAATCGTGGGTAAGTCCACTCCGGGTCAGAGAGTGGATCGACTATGGAACGGCTTGAGACCGGAATTACAGTCTGCCCTGTGGAAAGAAGGGTTAGATTATGAGCAGAATACCTGGGATGAAGTGATACAAGTTGCTACGAGGTATGAGGTAGCAGAACAAATTGAGAATAGTCAGAGACGGGCGCAAAAAGCGCAGAGTAACCCAGGTAGATCTAATTTTGGTGATCGAAAAGTTCGTTTCGAGGGGAATCGACAGAGTGATTCCAACACGCACCGTGATTTCAGACAGAATGATTCCAACACGCGCCGTGATTTCACACCACGGAATGAAGGGAATTTTAAAAATAAGTTTGACAGTTCCAAGCGCGAGAAAGGAAGTGAGCGCTTTAGGGACAATAAGAAGCCAGAGAACTCATCTGGACAGATAAAATGCTTCCGTTGCGGAGGACTAGGGCATATCGGCAAGCAGTGCCCTAGCAGCCAAGTAGTCAAATCTAATGACAGGTCGGGCAAGCCACCCGGCGCTAAGAGTTTTAGTATCGATATTGCCGTGGATAATGAGAATACTCTAGCAGCACTAGAAAGTACCACTGAGCCGGCTGCGGAGTCATACTGCATGGCAGTGGATATGGCGGCGTGTGGGATAACTCACGAGAGGGCCGACCATGCGCAAGCAGGCACCGCGGGAACGGAAGAGGTCATCGAGACAGAAGCGACGAAGTCGTTTACAGATGCCGCACGTTCATTGTATGACCCAGATAGTGGGGATTGGATGGATGGTAAATTAGGTAGCCCTGTGTGCGAGATTGTTAAGCACCAGTTGGAGACAATGAGACCATACCCAGGAGATCCTTGCTGGGAAGGGCAGGTAATAGACCGCTTTATTGTATATCCTACAGCGGGCGGTCAGAAGCTTGTTATAATGGACGACGTAACGTTGGACGACGAGATCGTGGACATCGGAATGGTGTTGCGACCGGGTTTCTTAATCGGACGATGGTTCGCTATTAAGCGCACGCAAGCGACTCGGGTGCGCGTGAAGCCGCTTAAGCGCTGGCATCGGAAAACGCCCAAGATTGACCCTTGGGAAATGAATACTGCGTGGAAACTTGCTACTGGACGTGGTTTCTCGAAGTTCTTGACTTCGTCGAAGGCCGAGAGGTCGAAGCGGATGGGCCGCTTTGATGTGCACTTCGATTGTGATAATGATGGCTACGAAATTTTCGACTGGGAGTTGGGAAGCCACTTTGCCATTCCAGCTCATAACTTGGAAAACCCCAAGTTTAACATTAGGCATTGGTATTTTAAGAGGCTGGTTAAGTTTCTTAAGAAAGGATTCTTTGCAGTATACAACAATCTTGAGGACTATGATCTGGCTTGCCTTTTCAGTGCTGAAAGGCAGGAGGGCAGGGAGTATGAAGAAATTTTAGACTATCTAGTTGAGTGCTACAGCTCAGAAAGCGAAAGTTCCGAAGGATATGAAGACGTTGCAACAGATTCGGAGTGGGATAAGGACGCGGAATATCTCGAAGAACACGTTATCGAATTAAGCGCCCAAGAGCCGCAAGAGGATGTGATCCCATCTGCGCAAAGAAATGCAGCGCGGGTCAAAGATCCCTCACGCGTGGTACCTAATCCAATCGTAATCGTCACTAATGTCATGGGAAAGCCAGCTAGAGCTCTCATTGACACCGGATCTTTGTGTGATTTCATGTCATCAACCTTGGTAGATCAACTTAGACTCCGAAAGGAGGAATTGAAAACGCCGTTGACAGTTCAGCTAGCAGTCTTAGGCTCTAGATCTAAGGTAAACTACAGAACAACTGCAGAGTTTGCCTATCAAGACATTAAAGAGCAACGGAAATTTGACATTATCAACTTATCAAGCTATGACTTGATACTAGGAACTCCGTTTATTTACCAACACCAAGTGTTGGTAGGATTAAACCCAACTCGAGTAATTATTGGAAGCCGCGAAGCGTTACCTATTAGAGGTTCGTCAGTCCGAACATTGGAATCTCGAGCAGCTCGACTACGCGAAGAGAATCTCGATGATGTGCGAGAATTCCTGCGAGAAAGAGCTGCACCGCTGTGCAAGATGGCATCGGAGACTCCGTTGCCACCATTGCGAGAAATCAACCATCGCATAGATCTAATCGATGATCAAATGCAGTACCCGTGGCGACCAGCACGATGCCCCAAAGCGTTTCTAAGTCAATGGATTGAAAAGCGAAACGCGTACGTAGATACAGGGCGTTGGGAAATCACCAACTCGAGGAATACGGTGCCGATGATGTTTATTCCCAAGCCTTCGAAGCCAGGTGAAATCGCTAAGTTAAGAACACCAATCGATTTGAGACCGAGGAACTCTAACACGAAGAAAATGCCAAGTCCTTTACCTGACATTGATGGAATAATGCGCCGTGTCGCGGGTAAGCGTTATCGAAGCTTGCTGGACCTTAAAGATGCATATGAGCAGGTCAGAATCAAGCCAGATGACGTCTGGAAGACTGCGTTCGCAACGCCGAATGGTAATATGGTCAGCCATGTGATCCAAATCGGTGATTGCAATGCGCCCGCAACGTTTCAGGCGCTAATGAATCATATCTTTTCGCCGCACATCGGGAAATTCTTGGATGCTTATCTAGACGATATTGTCATCTATTCAGACACTCTAGAAGAGCACATTAAGCATGTGTTGACTGTTCTTGAGATTCTAGAAAAGGAGAAGTTTTACTTGTCAGCTAACAAGTTGGATTTTTTGTGCAAGCGTGTCAAGATTCTGGGACGCATCGTTGACGACGATGGCATCCAAATGGATCCTCATAAAGTCGACGCCTTGATCAGATGGAAAACGCCCACTAATCGAGATCTGTTGCGCGGGTTTCTTGGTGCCGCGGGTTATCTCGCAGATGACATTGATGGAGTGCGAATTCCTATGGGAATTTTGCATACCTTAACCAGTAAAGAGATACCATTTCGTTGGGATTTCACGCATCAACGTGCGTTCGAAGAAATCAAAGAGCGCGCGAATAGGTGCCGAGATCACCATAGGCGCCCATTGGATTACTCGGATGGGGCGCCGCCTATCAACATTGTTACAGATGCTTGTACGTCAGGCATTGCTGGTGTGATTAGTCAAGGAGAAGACTGGAAAACTGCATCTGTTGCTGCATTCTATTCAGCCAAACTGACTCCAGCTCAACAGAACTATCCAGTTCACGAGGTTGAGATGCTTGCGGGTCTCGAGACTATGATGCGGTATCGAGATCTCCTGCTCGGAGTTAAATTTAGGTGGTATACAGATCATAAGGGTCTTGTTACCGTACTCAATCATCGCGATGTCGATCGGACGAGCAATGGCCGGAGGGCGCGTTGGCTTGAAAAACTTAGCATGTTCAACTTTGAAGTCATCTACGTGCCAGGGTCAGAAAATATATTAAGTGATGCACTCTCGCGGATTTACTCTAACGACGCACCAGGAACTGTACGGGCGCCTAGCGAATATACAGAGTATGATGATCCCGAGAACGGAACGTCGATGGTCGAGGCAACTCAAGTGATTGCGGCACCAGTGTTGGTTGGTATGGAGGCCGAATGTGCCTCGATGGGTCCAAATTACGTCGGACGCCGAAGCAAGAAGATTCGTGAGCGCGAGGGCGCAGAAACTAGAAGGCCCGAAACATCGGATGAGTTTGCCGCCCGTGTGAAGGAGGACTTCAAGTTGAACGGGCCACGAGAAGGTTCGGAGGGCGAGAATGGTGAATCGGCGTCACAACAAAAGAGGTTAGTGATTCGCATTCCAGCTCGAAAGAAGCAAAGTGCTCACTCCGACGTTCAGGATATGAGTGCTCCGCAGCAACCAATGGAGAACTTACCACTGGATCTAGCCAAGGAGTTAGGTGGCATAGACATTCACTCCGGAATTAAAGGGCAGTACAAAGATGATCCTGTGTTTAAGTCTATAATAGAGAAACCTGATGAATACAAGAACTTTGAGTGGGACGAGCTGTCAGGTCTTCTCTACATTAAGCAAGACAATCGGAGACTTCTTTGCATTCCGAATGTCAAACTGGACGGGCGCTCAATTCGTGAGATTATTATCTCGGAAGGCCATTCAGTCTTAGCTCACTTGGGGTTCAAGAAAACTTACGATTATCTACGGGATTTCGTGTGGTGGAAGACTATGTCTGCTGACATAGAGCATTTCTGTCAGTCATGCATGACTTGTAAACGAAGCAAGGATAGTAACATGAAGCCTTATGGCTTACTGAACCCTTTGGACATTCAAGGGCAGCCGTGGGATGCTATCGGCATTGATTTCGTGGGGCCGCTACCGGAGTCTGTGAACCGAGATGGTTCCTTTGATATGATTGCGGTAATAATAGATTTATTCTCAGGTATGGTGCATTTAGTGCCCGGGAGGACAGATTACAAGGCTAAGGATGTTGCGGAATTGGTGTTCTCTGAGGTGTATAAGCACCATGGTTTACCAACAACTATTGTCAGTGATCGTGATAGGTGGTTTACAAGCCATTTCTGGGAGGAACTACATAAGTTAATTGGGACTAAGTTACAGATGTCGAGCGCTTATCATCCACAATCTGATGGCGCTACGGAGAGGGCGAATAAAACTATTGGGCAGATGTTAAGACATTGTATTTCACCTAATCAAAAGGATTGGGTGCAGAAACTACCAGCTATTGAGTTTGCTATTAATTCAGCGCGCTCTGAGAGCACAGGTTTTGCGCCTTTCTTTCTCAATACAGGCCGCATGCCACGTTCCTTTATTTGGCAATCTAACCAGCCGGAGGAGTTTCCCGGGGTGCGAGCATTTGCCAAGCGTATGAAGTCTGCGATTATGCGTGCACATGATAGCTTAATTGCATCGCGCGTGAAATCGGTTAGGAACGCAAATAGGAAGCGCGTGAAGACGCCGTTTGCAGCGAAGGACTACGTGTACATTTCAACTAAGAATATTACTATTCCGAAAGGCTTGAGTCAGAAATTGGCGCCTAAATTCATAGGGCCTTATCAGCTTACAGAGGACTTCGGGAATAATTCTTACCGAGTCAAATTACCACCCAGCTTGACAAAACGGGGTGTTCATGACGTGTTTCACGCGTCGTTGTTACGGATTCATGTGCCTAACGATGATCGGCTGTTCCCAGGGCGCTTAGATGCTCAAATCTTCGCCGACGAAGACTTGGAGGGCGAGTGGGCAGTACAAAGAATCATCTCACATGCCGGAGAAGGAAAAAGTTCTGTATTTGAAGTACTGTGGAAGTCAGGGGATAAAAGCTGGCTACCATACAGTGAAGTTAAACATCTTCATGAATTTGAAGAATATTTAGATGCTAAAGGAGCCAAGAATATCGGAGAACTTTCTAGAGAAATTAGTAAGGAGGTTCCAGACGATCCTCAGATTTTTGCCGGATCAGTTCAATTTGAAATGGATTATGGTATTAAGAATTATAAGGACTGGGACAAAGCGGGACAATTTTCAAGTTTGCCCCCCTCGCATTACTCCTGCATTGCACTGGCGATCCTACCCTTCGTTGTCACACATATGGCCACTAGTTCCGATACTACGCCGCACGCACAACTTGCGGAATCCATCAGTGGAATGAACCTCGACGGGGATAACCCAACGACACAGGCCCAAGACACGGAATTGCCATCTGAACCCTTACGTCTTTCGGAAGCAGCGCCTACCGCGACGACAGCCGCATTGCTTCCCTCGCTGGGCCCCGAGATGAACTCAGCATCCCTCGCGCCTATCAACGCAGACAGCGCTACGCACGTGGGAACGTTCGCGATGGACATTGCCGATGCCATCAACCCGCTGGGAAACTTCACTTTCCACCGTCCCGTTGACTTTTTCGGTCGAGCATTCGAAATACGGTTCCCCCTCAGTGGCTTCGCGGTCGTGGCCAGAATCTCGCGGTTTGTTTACGGAGTTATCGACCCCGTGGGAGCAGTACACACGGTTCACGCAGCGCAACTCAAGCAGTTTCTCAACTTCGCGTACCACGCGGTCAAGTTACCTAATGAGGCAATCGGCTTGCCCATAGGTTACCGGGAATTTATTCAGTACCTACACGCCGACCCCCTCCAGCCTGCGCGTCTCACGGTCATTGGCGAGGCGGGAGGAATCCAATCCACACCCAACACACATCGCTACCCTCTCGAAATCGACTTTCCGAAGGACTCGATTATCGAAGAAGCTTTAGAGCTTTTGGAGAAGTTCGGCTCAGCCCGGAATAAACGCACCGTCGATAGTATCATCTTGGCTACCGCTGCGCGCAACTCCCACGCCCCATATACCATCCGCAACAAGCCGTTCCGAGGCCGTGGGAATAGGTCTCATGCTCCGAACAATGCCTTGCACAGTAGCAATTCCTTTGGAATCGCTGGAGGGCGTATGTGACGGTAGTCACTGACTCACCCGAACTTGGACGTTAGTCAAGTACATTACATCATCTTTTCTACCGTAGGGTTCTATAATATTCCATATTATACAATAAGTATTACGTAGGCAGGTTTTTAAGTATATAAAGAGTCGGATAGCTAGTAGAGTAGACGACCTTGAATTTAGTGTTTATCCTATCTTTCGAGGTTTGACCGTGTGCCGGGACTCGTGTTCTCACGCCCCGTCACACCAATAGAGGCCGACTGGCATTTCGGCTTTGCAGTTGCCAAGTCAGCTCCTAATCGTTCTCCAACAGGACACTTTTTACCAGGTCAAAAACTCGTGCAATACTTAGCGCCAAGTTTTCAGGCGCCTCTTTCTTTTCACGTCGTTCAAATCAAAGGTCAGAAGATATGCTTAGTCCCAATTAGTTTAAATTAATATCATATGTACAGACCACGAAATTGAACGAGATTGAGCATCATGTGGCAACATGTGCTTCTTACGCCCAAGGCGCGCTAGCTCTCGACATGATTACTCCTGAACGCCACTCCTCTTATGTGCGGTGCATAAAGTTTGGGGAATCGTATGTGTCTCGTCGTTCGCGGAGAGCATGCTGGAATGTGGGCAGGCCTCCCCGCCTTATCCTAGCTTGCGGTCACACTAAAGACCAGAGTCAGTCCGTTCAATAGATAATTTTAAAAATGCTCTAACGGTTCCAGGTATTCCTCCTTTATGGATTCATACCGTGTGCCCATAATATTTCGTATCGTATATGAAGGAACGATCTACATTATGGTGAGCAGCATCGCTTTACTTGTAAATGCCACACCTTACTGTCGAGAACGTCAGCGCTATGACTGTCCAAGGTTCGTTTAGTCCAGTTATGAAACCGAAAACGTCTTTTATATGGTCAACAAATTTCGCAGTTAATCGAACTGTTTCCCCTAGCTTTGACAATTGTAAGCGTTTCGAACAAACTTCATCATCTTCCCCACTTACTTTGAATTCATGGCCCATCATCGCATGAAGTTTCGTTAGGGTATCGTCGTTGAGGTGGTCTGCTGTCGTGAACAAAACTCGAAAGCAGGTTTAAGTTGAGTCGACGTGCTTTTATTGCTTCGTTCCACGATGGGTGAACCTGAATTCGAGATAGACAACGTATTGAAGGCGTTAGAACACGAGGGCTACCACCTTGGACGCCACCCTTGGCATTAAAAGGCCTTCGTGTGCCCTAGAGACCGCCTCTGGCGGGCAATATATAAAAAAGCGGTGGGGCATATTCGTACTATGATGTAATCGGTCCACCTAAAAGAGCCCTGACCCCTCGAACTCCTTGCTATCACTTGCGCAGATGCCAATGGGCCTGTATAATCCCTGCCGCATTTAAGATAAACAATTATCCGATAGAAAGTACATGGATTTGGTCTTCAGCTCTATAGGGTCCAAGAACGTTTTGCAGCAGGTGGGAACCGGGACATCGAAAAAGGCGTGCGATTCGTCCTCGCAAGCGAAGGTCGGGCCTTAGTCAACTGTCATTGGTCAATATGGTTTCGAAACAGGTGCGACCGCGACGCTATTCAACTTATTTGGACGCTTGCGCCCCTTTCCCTCACATATTGGAAATATTCACTTGACGACTGATCAACCTCTCCCTTGAGATCATTTCAGGTGGATTTGAATCGGAAATTGCCTTTCATCAGTCAAACGCAATTTCGGGAGTTATTTGTCCTTTCTAATTGACAGTTCAAACATTCAAGCATTGCCAGAACGCACGAAGGCGCTAAACCTCGTGGAGTCGTGCGGATGGTGGTCATAGAACACCTCTTAAATCTCTAAATTCCTTCAACTCATGCTCGGCCCTCAGGCCACTGCCAGGAGCCTTTCATCTAAAACAGCGTGCGCAATTCTTTGCGGTACGTATGGGTGCACTACAGTGTATTTGAGTCCAGACTGGACAATTTTTTCGGGACCGGGCTATGTTTTTTAAAATTTAATATAAGTTTAAGGAGATTCGGACGTATTATCCATCTGTTTATGGGATGAGATGATCCAATTTCGATGAGGTTGCTCAGACACTCTTAAACTTAACCTGTACTGTGGATGAATATGAGGTCCTAAGGTTGGCATTATTATGAGAGTATTGGAGAAATCGAGCCAAGCGTTCTTACGGAGGCTTCTTCCACTTTTGGTTGATGAAATATTAAGGTGAGCGCAATTCTCGATATTGAGCTGCACAGTTGACTTAGAAACCTCGCTGGGTCACTTTGATCGCCCTCACGACGTCAAATATTAGGCCAAGATCAGTCTGTCATGGAGACATTTTCTCCAAGTAGATTCAGCAACATGGGCGCTGAAGCACTCAAAACGCGAACCTAGTAAGTTGTAGACTACTATCCCTGTCCAGGAGTTTGAAACTTTTTTGGCAGAAAGCATATTCCTCAACAACCACTTACCCTGCGCGCCCTCAAGCTGTGCCAGAATATGCGGTTTTTTGTCTTCTATTCGACTAGATAGTCTATTCCTTAGAAAGTTGGCTATAGATGAAAGCGGAGCCTTCCCGGTGCTCAAAAGTCGAAGATATCAGGAGATTGAAAGTCATGTCACGACGTTGTCACATCAAATTCCTGCTGGTTTTCACCGCGGCTTGCCCTGATTCCCATGCAAAACGTCACCGCGTGTCACTCTTCAAATCGCAAAAACCACTATTTCTCAACTCCTGTAAGAAGGAGTCCACTTTAAAATGTAGGGTTTTGGATATCACATCGCATCAGTGAGTAGAATGTTTTGCCCAAACCCGAGGGAAATGAAGTGCAGGATCGGGCTGGATCTGAGCCAACATTTGTATACATTGACCTCTTTAATGTATTCAAAATCGCATTTTCTCAATTATGCGACTCAGCAACCTCAAACTTCAAATTTTTTTAGATATTCATGATGGGATAGTGTATATGTATATATGTATGTAAGTCGTGGTGAAGGTAGCTTCAAAAATGCGGGAGGAAAATGACATTTTCAAACTCCTGAAACTTTCAAACTCCTGGAAAGGGATAGTAACAACTTAAACTCAAGTACGGCAAAGTCCACACCGGTGGCGCACGGTGAGCAGAAAATATTTCGGCGGCCCGAATGTGCTTCCAATTTTGCGATAAACAAGCAGTAAGACTCTTGTCGTTATCTGTGGTGTAGTAAGTAGCGTATTTTCAAGGGATCGAGTCCGGTTTTGAAATGTTTCGATTGTCATCTGTTTCACGGACATTGGAGTACTACTATCCCTTTCCAGGAGTTTGAAAGTTTCAGGAGTTTGAAAATGTCATTTTCCTCCCGCATTTTTGAAGCTACCTTCACCACGACTTACATACATATATACATATACACTATCCCATCATGAATATCTAAAAAAATTTGAAGTTTGAGGTTGCTGAGTCGCATAATTGAGAAAATGCGATTTTGAATACATTAAAGAGGTCAATGTATACAAATGTTGGCTCAGATCCAGCCCGATCCTGCACTTCATTTCCCTCGGGGTTTGGGCAAAACATTCTACTCACTGATGCGATGTGATATCCAAAACCCTACATTTTAAAGTGGACTCCTTCTTACAGGAGTTGAGAAATAGTGGTTTTTGCGATTTGAAGAGTGACACGCGGTGACGTTTTGCATGGGAATCAGGGCAAGCCGCGGTGAAAACCAGCAGGAATTTGATGTGACAACGTCGTGACATGACTTTCAATCTCCTGATATCTTCGACTTTTGAGCACCGGGAAGGCTCCGCTTTCATCTATAGCCAACTTTCTAAGGAATAGACTATCTAGTCGAATAGAAGACAAAAAACCGCATATTCTGGCACAGCTTGAGGGCACGCAGGGTAAGTGGTTGTTGAGGAATATGAAGTTTCTGCCAAAAAAGTTTCAAACTCCTGGACAGGGATAGTACGAGAAGTATATAAAACTTGCAAGCCCTTACCATCAACTTACCATGGTAAGTCGTCAACATTACCGAAAACAGACGGACCACGAGTCAAGCACAATGATCCTCATCGACTCGTTACGTCCGCAGGGGAATGTGTGTATGAAAAGTTGGCAAATGTTCTCTACTTGGTTCATATTTATAGAGCAGCAATAACTACATACGTTGCTCAACGTTCAGTTTACATCCTGTGTAAGTACAGTCGAACCTCTCTTAACCCATACCCCTCGGTGGACGGCCCACGCTATGGGTTATGGGGGTTATGGGTTATGAGACGTCAATTTTGGTGTAAATGTCGGTTTTGTAGCCGCTAAAACCTATGGGATATGAGGCGTTATGGGTTATCAGAGGTATGGATTATGAGGGGTTCGACTGTACTCTACAGTGTGAGCATCAAGTGGCGTCTGTAGGTCCCGATCCGGTCTTCAACAGGGCAATACAATCTAATTTGGGAATCTTTGCGCACAATGTCCTCCTCGGATCCGGATCCCAAGCCAGTTGTCTTCCGGTGGGAATAAATAACGACGGTTTCCCCTAAAGAGCAAGACACAAAGATACTTTCACTGATATCAAAGACAGCGAAGCGTTCTGAACCAAAACCAGGTTTTGAAACTGAATCCACCAAGACATCACATTAATTGCACGATGAGAAATATTTTATTCACTTAGTCGGAATGCTATGTAGTAGATAAGACTAAACATTCAATATTCAATCACGTAGAAGACTTAGCCTGGCGGTAGCGTTCATAGAAAAGGGAGAACCCGAATGGAAATAAAGAATTCTGATATATCTACTGTTGTAAAATCACCAAACCGAACACACACAGATAGAGAGAAGTTGATGATAATCGAAAGGCAAAGATACCGAAACCTAGCAAGAGAAAAGATATATGGAAATGGAGATGGAACCTCGTTCGAGTGAGAGACAGAAACAAATATAATCCAAAATGGGTGGCATGTTACAGGGGAATATAGGCCGGAGGGGGGTAACTAACGAGGAAGCTGGCTTGACTTGTTGCGCGACACAGGGGTTATATTGGTTGAGTGGTTATATTGGCGTGACATTGGGGGTTTGGGGCTATAGTTGACTTTCGGCTACGTTCGCTGTGTGACAACTCATTGGCGGTGAAGAGTGTCGAGGAGAGACAGCGCCACGGCGCTGTTCATCGCCGTCGGATGTCAGACGCCAAATCTAGGTGTGGCCTGGAGACAAATCGAAAAATTCATGCACCATGTGCGCAGGCGAAGGAGGGTCGGTCGGATGAGATGGAGATACGAGAAGGGCGACGAGAAGGAAGGAGTGTCAAGGCCAGTTTGCAAAATGGCTGGAGCCGTTAGGATATAATAAGATCGAGTAGAGATGTTACAACGGCGAAGGCACGCCTTATTTGAATTTTGAGTATTGCAGTCTGTTACACCCGCCAGGTCTAGGGCAGGGCGAATAAAGGAGAGACCAGATAGGACGAGACGAAGGACGAAGGAGAGGACGAGGGGTAAAGACATCAGAAACCAGTGGCTGTGGGCGCAGCAGTGATAGTTCCAGTCGCTGGTGGGAAGCCTTTCCATGGGACGCCGCCAGTTGGTATTGGCAGGAACTGCGTCCTAGTATAATCCGCAGCTAAGAGAAAACGTAAACAAATATCAGCACCCAACCAAACCAAGGAAACACGCTCGTCCGCCTGTGACGAAGAAAAGGTACTTACTCCCTTGGAACACCTCATTCCCCCACCAATTCACCTGAATACTGCCTCCATTCGGGAACTGCAGCGTAAAGAAAATAAGCATAACCGAAATAACGGTCCCGCTGTCCAGCGCCGAGCTCAGGACATAATTGAACTTGCTCCACCACGCAAAATTCTTCTTCCGGATAAGGTACTGGAACACGAAGCCCACCGCGAACCAGGATGAGTAGTTGATTCCCGTCGCCGGTGGGATGGAGGATACGCCGTTGAGGATGACGGGCGTGCTGACGTAGCGCACCCACGACTTGGGGAATTTTCGTTGGTAAAAGAAAAAGGGCAGAGGGAGGAAGGCGCCGATGACGATTGCGTATAGATGTGGGTGGTATATCGACCCTGTGCCGAACTGCTTCGTTGGACCAATAAGACCCCTAACCATGACGAACATTCAGCAAGAGGGCAAAGACAAACATAAACAACAGACGAAAGACGTACCACACGGCAGACGCAGTAAAGAACACTTGATTATGCGGACACGTCAGTTGCGACCGCTGAGTCGGTTCGCATATATCCTTTACATTCGAGAAGATCCACTCTTTCACGCCAACTTGGATGAACGCAGCCAGTATCGTGGCGACCATTTGCACTGCATTAGGATGATAATCAACCTCAGCAAGGCTGCGATTCCCCACATAACCATAGAAGACGCACCCAAGAACGTGGCTCGTGGCGGAACCTTAACATAATGTCCGAGCTTCAGATCCTGCACAAAGGCCGTCGAAGCTGACAAAGTCTGCACGGAGTAAGCCTTGAACAGCATGTTCGCGAGCGGCTTGCCAGGAAGCAGTGTGCCCGGTATAATTTGCGCCAGGATATTCAGCGTAATCTACAAATTCATCCCTAAGACAAACCAACATCTGATAAAGAAGATGCACTTACACCTTGACCCGTCATCGCATAGATGAACCCAGACGGCAGCACATAAACCACCGGCAACATGACACTCAACAGCAGCGCCCACACCGGCACGTCCGTATGCCACACCTCCATAGCGACGATCGCCAAGCTGAAAAAGACGCAGAACGCGATCATGTACCACCAATCTGGCACCTCGGGGTAGCCCCTCATCAGCTTCGCGTGGATATCGTCCGCCTCGACGCGTATTTTCTTCATGCCATTGAGCAGCGTCCGGCCGTGGTATAGAAGGGTATGAACGATGACGCAGGTGCTGAGTGCAAAGGCAAGCAGGTATGTAACGGCGTACGTCGCTGGGAGGAAGAGGGGCGAGTACGCATAGTATGCTGCCTCGTCGAAGGTGTCGTTTGTCCGGAGGATGCGCTTGACATCATATGAGTTTCCGAAGCGGTCGAATGGCTCGTTGGCGGAGATTGGGAAGTACGCAAGGTCCCATGACTGGATTACAAGTTCGATGTCAGAGGGTAAATGCAGGAACACAAGAGAGACGTACGTTGGTATAGTACAAAATGGGCGTTAGGATCCAGTAGAACAACACGAATCCGAAGAAGACATGGACTTCAGCCCACCAGGGCACTACATCACGGCGCAAGTCAGCAAACCATCGCATGCACAAACCAAAGAGGAAAATGAATGAAGTAGAAGGAAGGGATAACGAAAACTCGCATGACCATCACCAAGACATCTTCCATCATCATCACCGAAAGCGTATATCGCGCATACGGCTAGCTCATCTCATTCCGGTATCACCATCTGTGCCTGTCCGTGCCTCCATCACCCATCCAACATCCAGCATCACCCAAAAACGCAACAATGCAAAAAGTCCGAAAAAAAATAATAATCAGAGAGAATCAACTCACCCATTAACGGACTCCCAATCCAACTGATCTGCGTCCAGTCAAACGTAAGCACGCTCATGCCCAAGCCCGTGCGGACACCAAAGAGCTGGTTCACAGGCACGTTATTGGGTGCGGCCCAGCAGATGAAAGAGAAGATCGACAGAGCTTCGAAGAGGTATCCTGTTAGATGAAGCCGCCAGTGTCAGCCCAACCGTCGACGGTAAGAACGCCCAACGCGAGGAGAAGAACATACCAGGAAGGAAGAAAAACACCAAGCTCCCAATCGTCGTAATCATGAAAAACTTATACCTCGACATACCCTTACTCCCAGGTTCATAAGTCCCACCATACATCCCAATCCCATCATCATCATCCTCCGCATGGAGCGTATTCAACAGCGTGCACGCCACAAGATTCTGCGGCCACACCATGCTCGCCGGCCAGACCAAAAACCGCCGACACAGCCCCGCAAGCCCAAAGCCCGTCAGCTGCGTCGCCAGCACGATGACGAGCGAGAACCAGTAGCCCATCGTTATGCCGTAAAACTTCTCCGAGACGACGATGGCGTTGAGCGCGTACGGGTTCCCGGTGGCCACGTTCGCCATGATGAAGACCAGGACGTGCTCTTTGATGTTCCACGGTCCGGGGTTCAGCGAGAATTCCAGCGCGCGGGGGTAGGTGAGGGGCAAGAAGATGTTGACGATGAGCCGGAACGGGGCGAATGAGGGCTGATGGAGCGGGAAAATGGCCCGTGGGAGGTACGGTAGTGGGATGCGGTAGGTCGTTATAGGAAGCGAGAAGGCGAGGAATTTTCCGAATGGATAGGAGATGAGTAGGAGGGCGAGAGGCACGATCGTCGGTGCTGGAGAACGGAAATTGAAGAACACGTTGAGGGCACTATAGACAGTGAATTGGCTTGAGCATCTGACAATATGAATCGAAGCGAGAAACGTACCTGCTAGTCATACAGAGCAACAGACCAACGAACCACATGCGGATGGTCATCGCTGGCATATCCGGGTCGTCGATATTCGACACGGACGCACGGACTTCAGGGAACGGACTGTCTTCTTCCTCGATTGCGTCAAAGTCGAATTCCATTCTAGACAGCGAATTAGAGCGCGTCAGCGTCAAAGCCATTGGGTGTTTTGAGGAAGGAGAAGTGGAATTGGAGGACGCCATGGAAGGCAAAGGAAAAAGTGGAAGACAAGAAAGAATAAAAGAACGAAAAGATAGAGAGAAAAGGCAAAGGCACAACGCAAAGATGAAAAAAGCAAGACGAAAGAAAAGAAAAGCGACATCCAAAGCAAGCAAGCAACTCCCCGCTTCTCGCAACAGACGTAAAAAAACCAGCGCATCGCAGGACGCAAAAGAAGTCGCAGCCCACCACGCCTGCCCAGCAGCAGATTTGCCAGAGACCACAGGCGCTTCTTCGCACCTTCCGCCTCGAGGAGCAGCCAGCATACCACAACGCAGCGAGATCCAATCCAACGCTGACGTAACACCGCCGACGAAGAAGAGGCGCGCAAGCTGCGGGGCGGAAACCCGACTTCCATTTCCGGATATGCGTCCAACGCGCGTGGACCAACCCCGCACGAAGCCCACGAGCACGAAAGAGAAGCAAACCAGAAGAAGAGGCAGATCGCCCCGCGAATCCAACCCAATCCAAATCGCACCCTCATCCTGCATCTCGTCCTGCATCTCATCCTGTACCTCACACGAGGAAAGGAAAGGAACGACCTCGCGCCAAAGCTCAAGGCAAAGAACCCAGGAACGCTATCCTCTCCTCTCGATCTCCTTCACCAGCACTGCAAGTGAAGACCACTGGACCTCGATCACACGATCGTGTGATCGAAGTCGACGACGGAAGTAAAAATAGCGCGGAATGGGAAGGACGGAACCAGATCAAGTCAAGACCCAAAACCCAAGACCAAAGACCAAAAAAAAGAGCCACGACGGCGCGGAGGACCGCAGCAAACGACGCCATGTCACGACAGCGAAGATGAAGAAGAAAAAGAAGAGAGGCAGACAGAAACAGAAACAGAAAAGACATGACACCACCATCACCACCCCAAAAACCAAAAACCAAAAATACCCTCGACAACACCCGAAGGCCAGAGAACAGAGAAGACGAATACAAAAACGGAGATACGAGGCGAGCTAGCGTATCGTCCGATATGAAATGAGATGAATGATATGGTATCCAATCCCACCCAATCCCAGGCATCGGCAGGAGCTGATGGGAATATGGATGGAAAAGGATGACAGACAGACAGACAGCACGAAAATAAGTAACACAAGACAGGACAAGGGAAAGCCCTGATAAGGAAGGGCAGAGATAAAGATAAGGAAAGGGTTGACAGGATGCCAACACTGACCGAAGAAGGCGAAATGACGAGGACGAAGAAGAAAGATGAAGGTTTTTTTGGGGGAAAAAAGAGAACAAAAAATAGAGAGAGAAATGAAGAAAAACAAGAGAAAATTAGAATCAAGAGCAGCCTGCAGCCGAGAAGAACGAGCGGCACAGGCGTAGGAACGACAAAAATAAAAACTCTGCAACAAAAATCCCAACACAACCCGAAAGCCCGAAAACCCACAAACACCGGGAAGCGAACAACACTAGAACCCCAAAACCAAAACCAAAAAAGAGATAGCGTGTCGGCGCACATCCACATCCAAATCGCCCGCCCGCCCACGTCAAGCAGGGAAAATATATCAGATGATCCACGAAAAGAAAAACGCGTCAAGGAAACCCAAAGGCGACGTCGTTCTGTCAAAGACTCATCGACATCGCCAAAATGACCCACGAAGCCCGAACGAAGCCCAACCGGCATCTCGGAAGATGTGGGTGGGTCGCTTGGACTTGGAAAACAAAACAGAACCTTCCGCCGGCCAGGCAGTGCATGAGAACACACATCCAATCCATGAGAAAAACACAGACGGATGGCTGAGCACGGATGGCTGGCAATGCGAACATGCGAACATGCGAGAGAATGGGCAAGCAAACCAAGCGCTCGCAAATGCAAAATGCAAAGAAAAGCTCAAAGAACTCGAAAAAAAAAAAAAGAAAGAAAGAAAGCAAGCGCTCGCTCGCCCGCGCAACCACAGCTCAAACCCAACCCAAAAACCCTCATAGAAAACCACAAAAAAAAAAAAAAAAACCCCCCACTCACTTAATACTCCCCTCACTCCTATCATCATCCCCATCCTCCTCCCCATACCCCTCCCCATGCACCCCATACCCCCCCTGCTCCCCACTAACCCCGCTCATACTCATCGAATCCCCATCATCATCATCATCATCCACATGCTTACCCCGGCGTTTGGTAGTAATAATGTACGAGCCCACAGAGGTCGTCGACGTCCTGCGCTGGAGGTGGTTGGCGGTACCGGTGCCGGGTTGGCTGTGCGCTGTACCGGTGGTGCCGGTGCGCGTTTGCGTGTGGGACGTTCCGGTGCGCGAGTTGCCTGAGGAAGGAGGAGGGGGGGGTGTTAGTTAGTTTCGACCGTAGTTAGGAGCATGACGAGAATGAAGAAATGGGACGAAAAATAGAATGAACGGCGCGATGACGATGACGGTAAAGTCAAGGACCGTCGATCGTCGATCACATAAAAAAAATGGCACACAAAGCAACAGCCCGAAAAGCCCGACCAGAAAAAGGGCCCTCGTCGCATCGCCATTATGCACACCACACCTTCAACCACCCCCCTCTCTAGCCCAAAAAAACCCACAAAAAACCCACAAAAAACCCAAAGAAAAAGCAACTCACCACCCCGCCCCGCACCCCCATACCCATACGCATTCGCAAGCGCCGCATACCCATAATAAGGCTGCGCATTCGGGTTCTTACTCGTCCTGTGCCCCTGTCCTGCCTGTCCATGTCCCGCCCCGTACCCCGCCCCATACCCCGCGCCGTAGCCCAGCACATTACCATTACCAACCCCCGTAGCTGATACACCCACAGCGCCGACACCGACACCCACGCCAGCCTCCGCCGAGCCATGCGTGCCGGCGTACTCCCCCCCGCCCCCGTAGGGATAGGCAGGCGTGATAGGCGTTGCGGGGCCCTTGGAGCGTCGCTTGCCGTGTCCGTGGCGGCGGCGGGTCTTCCCTGTGCCTCCTGAAGTGCTGTTGCCGTTGGTGGTGGGGTTGGGCGGGTCGTCATCGCCGGTGGCGGTGGTGCTCTGCTTAGCAGGAACGCCCTTCCCGCTCCTCGAAGCGCCAGTATCGCTGCCCTCTTCCTCTTCCCCATCCTCCTCTTCGCGTTGTGCTTCATCTTGCGAATTCCTCTGCTCCTCCCGCCCATGTCCACGTCCGCGCCCCCGATCCGACCGCGACCTCCCCCCCACCTGTCCCTTGGGAGTAAGCGCCCCAGGCAGCCTCACCCTAACCTCCTCCCTCCCCTGCCTCCCCTGCCTCTCCTCATCATCATCATCATCATCATCCTCATCATCATCCTCCTCCTCAGTAAGCACCCTCCTACCTCCAGAAACAACAACCCCATTAACCACCACCCCCCCAACGCTATTCGTGCTCGTCAGCCGCCTTAGCTTGTACATATCCGAGGGAACAGGGCCCGACATCCCAGTGCTCGGGTGCGAGTCTGTCGATGGGGATGGGGGCGATTGGGGGTGCGTGGCGGTGTTATAAGACGGCGGCAAAGGGGGCGGGGTTGTCGGCCTGCTGCTGCTGGTGTTGGTGTTGTGGTTGGTGTCGGTGTTGGCGTTGGTGTTGGGGTATGTGGAAGACGAAGCGAACGCATTCGCAGGCGTAGATTGGCCCTGGGCCAGCTGGGCGGCGAACTGCGATTCCGAATCCGCCTGAGGCGCCACGAGCCCAGCGTTATTTGTAGTGGGATAGACATACGTATACGCATTCGTGGGGGACGTGGGTAAGGAGGACGACGATGTGGTGGCGGAGGCTGGGAAGTAGGGGTTGTTGCTCCCCAGCGGCGTCGTATGGGGAAAAGACGGCTGGGTATGCGTAAGAGGAGACGTTGACGGCCCAGCGACAGGGGAGGTGGGAGCGGCGGCGTATCGCCCCCAGGGGTCGAACGTGGCGTCGGGGTACTGTGGGGCTGCGAACGGCGGGTGTGGGTGCGGTGGTTGAGTGGTCGAGGGGTGCTGCGAGGTGCTGGCGCTAGCACCAGCAGCGGAGGGGTGGTCGTACGGCGAATGGGAAAAGGGCGACGCCGCATTGTGTTGTTGGTGATAGTAAGCAGCGGCTGCAGCAGCCGCCGTGCCCGCGCCGCCTATCGCATACGGTGACACACCAACTACTTGGTGCTGCTGCTGCTGCTGTAGTTGCTGTTGGTGCTCCGCCTCCAACGCCGCTTGCTGCTGCTGCTCCGCGGTGGTGGGAGGGACAAAGGCAAAGACATCCTCGTCCTCGCTCTCGTCGTCGTATTCTTCTTCTTCGATCTCGTAGGGCGAGGGGTGGTAGGCGTCGGTGGTGAAGGCGGTGGTGGGGCGGGTTGCGGCAGATGTGCCAGGACGGGCGGAGGAGGGGGGTCGGCCTGGCATGGGTGAATAGGGAAAGTGGTGAGGGAGGGAGGGATAGAGAGGGAAAGAGGCAACGAAAGTGCCAACATGGCTACTCTTTTTCTCCCACAGCTTGTGCCTGGCAATGTAAATTTAATCATTCATTTCCTTTCAAGCTCTGATAGTCACACCAATTATCTCAGAACCGCTCTCTCCCCTCCTCCAGTCCAGTCCACCACTGGGCCCATTCTACAACAAACACCCAACCACTGCCAGCGCACGCTCGTCTCAACGGTGTGATAATTGCAACTGATAGAAATCCCATTATAAATAATATAAAGGTACCCACTACATAAATCCGGTCATCCTAATTGCTTCCACCCGATCAGGATTCAGGTCTGAGTTTGCTTTATAGACACCCAGCGGACCAGATGGACCGATGGACCTTACATAACGGCAAAACACGGCTTGACGTGCCGGCCGCCAGGTTCGTTCGTCTCTCAAAGGATCAACACGTTCCTCGACGATCAACCCACCCCGGGCCCGTCGACGTCGCTGTCACTGTGAGGACGGACCGGTTCGATTCGCGTCGACCCCCTCCGTCTAAGTAGGTATCTCGGTCTGATGCCCACCCCAACCTCGACCTCGACTGCAGTCTGTACACGCCCGGTGCCACCAATGCACTTGGCGGTGCCTTGTGATTAATCTACATCGACATCTGTGGTCAATATGCGGCGCGCAGATATCCATCCAAACCGCCCCGGCACCGCCCAGGGCACCCGGTGCCCTGTGGCAAGCTGCTCTATCACCTCTTGATCACCTCTGTATCGCACTTTGCGCGGCCCGCCCCCATCTGAAATCTGCGTCGGAACGAACACCACAGGCACACCATGCATTCATAATGATATTATTCACCTATATTAACTTCAAGCCACAAGCCACAAGACCACCATGCGTGCGTGCGTGTCGGCGTCCAGACTCCACACCCCTCTCCCGAGCTAACGACGTTAATTAGAAGACCGGTACCGGAGGTGCGAGAACCCTCCTTAGTACCCCATGGTACAGTATGCATGTACATACATGGTTAAGTGCTTGCCCCTCGTCGTCATCGGAAACTTTTTTATATACGACTCGGCGGCGCGTCTAGCTCAGTCAACTTGCTCGCGCAAACTTGCGTATTTAGTATCATCATGACTTAAGCGTTAGCGTTAACGCCAAACGTTAGCTTCAAACAATTAATATGGCTTCAAGTTCGATTGAAGCGCGCCGACGCCGACGTCGACGCAAGATATGTAAGCTTACATAGAGCTCTCGATGGCGCGTGAATCCAAGTAGAGTCACTGTGGAAGTGCGCTGCGCATCCGTCCATCCATCGATCCTAAGTACTTACAGCCCGGAGTCGCGCCCGGTCTCTATTAATCTCGCGTTAACGCAGCATGAAAGTGGACACAACGTGTACCAAGCACCACCTCGCCCCCTTCTCATTCTATGTACCCATAGTAAGATTCTATACGGACATAGGCACATAGTTGAAGTCACCTAACATTAACCATTAAACGAGATCTCCATCGAGGCAGCTGCAGCGCGCTGGCTTAGACTTACTTAGTCTTACAACGGGCGCCCGTCGTGCCCAGTTGTACTTGCTTCTGCGCGTAACCTGAAATCTGTTTCGAAAACGCCGTACTTAGCGTCAAGTCTATCATCAGGTACCAATACCAACCAACTTCCTCCCCAAAGCTCGCCGGAGATCAGATCACGAATTCGTGAATTCACTCAATAACCCAACCCCCGGCGTTCATGTAACACAACAATGCCTCGACGAGGAGGCGAGGCGTGCACTCGAGAGTGTATGATGCCATGATTCAGCTGACTGGATCATGCCAATGCCAATGCTAATTAACACCCCCTGGACCTGGATCGCGTTCCTGGAACGTTTTCTTAATGTCCTGTATACTCTATGTATGTAGTAGACATAACTCTAACTCTAACTGGGGCACGAGGCGAGCCTGAGGTGAGGCTCGGAGGTGAGTGGGTGAGTGGGTGAGTGATCAGGGGGATCGGAGTCTTTGAGTTTGAGAGCGAGGCCTCGAGGCGAGTCTCCGCGTCGGATGTCGCGATATGTATGAAGACTCGGAGGCGAGGTGAACCAAACTTGAAATTTGAGGCCAGGCTAGGCTAGAAGAGATATGTACTATGCACTTGGATGGATACCTATGATAAAACTTGTCTATGCATGAGTAGATATATATAGTAAAGTACAAGCTTGAATATCATGTGTGGACGCAGGAAACTTTATCTTATCGCGTTCATTGACGCAGCACTGCAGGCTCAACGATGTCAGGGAAAACTAAATCTGAGACGTCTCGAAATATGGGGACGTTGACTTTGAACTCCCAACGTCCGTGGCTTCTCTGATTCAGAATCCTGGTGCCTCCACATCCGGGATGGGTTAGCAGACACTAGTACTTACTCGTATGCTGCGCTACGCGCTCACCGGCTCCACGAATATTTAAATTTGAAACCCCAACGAAACGCGTGCCAGTGCATAATCGACAACTCTACATACTCTAAGTAAAGTACGTTCCGAATCGCCGCCAACATCGATTCGGACGTCGCCGTGCGACCCCTCGCGCGAACCATTCGCACCCACACTCGGCGTCGCTGTCTCTCTGCGTACGCGCATGCGCGCCGGCCGGTCTGCAGCGGGTTTGGGTCTGGGCCTGGGTCTTGCTGAGCAAGCAAGCTCAAGCAATTGAATTCGACTGCACTTAAGCTAACACGAACCTTCAAGGTCAAGCGGCAGACTCGCATGCAAGCCTGCAACACTGTGTCCTTACTTGAGTACTAGTAAGTCATTTCGTCGCGCGGTGCGCGTCTGTAATTAAATGCTTCTTCGTTTCTCTTGGCCGATATGATATCGCTTTTGCAGTATTTGGTGGAGCGCGTTCGTCCTGGCCGTCGACCATAATGAGTTAGTTGTTCCTCAGTAAATTCCTCAGTAAATTCTCTTGGCTCGCTTCGTCAAGTATTCGTGGACCAATGATTTTTCTGACCGCTTCAAGTACATAGACTGCTGGCACTTAAGCTTGCTTGCCTCATCAGAACTTAGGGCCGTGCCATCGAAGGACTGTATGTGCTCTGAATTGATACACTAAATCTTCAGTGTTGGTGTTACACACAACCAACGCGACTCTAAACACAACCCAATCCCAGCTATCTTCAGGCTGATAGATTCTTCCCATGAACGAGAGAAAATCCAGCCAACGCGGCGAAGCAAACCACAGCCTAATCCATATGTCCAGCGGCAAGGCTGCGTGCCAGCGTGGACCAATGGTTTTTCTGAGTGCTTCAAGTTATGATAGATTGCTTGCACTTAAGCTTGCCTCATCAGAACTTGGGTCGTGCCATATATTAAAATCTTCAGCGTTGGTGTTACAGACAACCAACGAGACTCTAAACACAACCCCAATCTCAGCTACTAATCCTAATGATTCTGCCCGTGAACAAGAGACAATCCATGGCCAGCCAACGCGGGGAAGCAAACCACAGCCTAAACTAAATCCATCCAGCGGCAAGGCCGCGCGCCAGGTCTCCGCCTCCACTTCCGTGCCTATATATATCGCTCCGTCTCGCATACATATATCCAGGCACTGCACCGAGCGGCCTGACGCACGCCGGTGCTGCGCGTCTAAATATAAGTTCCTCTTTGGGAAACTTTTCCCTGATCCGGCGCGATCGTCTTGGTCAGACGCGGAGGTTGGCCAGTTGGCTTGGCGTCGGTAGTACTTATATTAAGGATCGTGAGATTTGGATACCAGTAACTCGTATCTTATTGTTTTAAGCACATACTCGTGTCATAAGTCGGAAGGTGAGATGGCCTTCGAGGTCCGACTGGGCTTCTTGGTCGAGGAAGCCAAGTTGGAGTCGATTCAGGCTGTCTTGTCGTAGAATTTTCATAGTTGGACAGCGGTTGTATTCAAATTTATGCAGAATAATGCGTCTTCGATTTACTGTTGCTCTTATATTCCCTCATCCGAGATAGGTAACGTTGGGCGACGGCGTGTACATATGTACTACCTCTATCCCGCCGCTGTCAAGGGGTCTCTACGTGCGAAACGTCTCCGAGAGGCTCGCGGGATGCGGAGCGCGTTGGGAGCGCACGCAAAATAGATTATAAATGCTGCCGTCTGAGCGTGCTGCGCTCTCACTCTTCAGGCCCAGGTGTTAATTCATTTATGGTTAATTATAACGACATGCCGCGCACTGAAAATATTCTGTCCCATGCTACAGGTACCTCTGCCACGCATCGCTATGAAACTATCGAGTCTGTACACGGCGTACGTATTTATAGGACCACACAGTCCGCTTTGCTGGGAAAATCAAGGACATGCAGTGATTAGATCATTGAGACCGACGGGCTCGTGGGGTCAGGTACATACTTGAGTACCTTGGGTCAGCCTTCAGAATCTGAATCATTATCAATGCGCTGCACACCTCGGACGTTATATGGCTGAGCTTAAGCTTAATCACTGAAGCTTGAGCTTAAATACCCATGTCCACTGCCTGCAAGCTGCGTGCGCGTGGTCTACAAAGTCCCTGATCTGAATAATACTTGTCCTTAACCCGGGAATGCTTTCTCGTCCATGTACCCATATACTCTGATGCCGTATGTATTCTTTACTATTTAGGTTTATCTCCCTGTCCGCACAGGCACCTTTGCGCACTTGGAGCCTGAAGTTCGCACCATTACAGAGCCATTCATCCGACAGGGCGCGCGTTCCATCAACATCAATCTTTCGTTCCTGTACAATCAGTATCACTTCCTTATCACTTGTATATGTCGTACGAGCGCATGCACTACTGATGCAGATTTGAATAACCATCTGATTTCCACCCAGGTTCTCTTGGGGCCTTCATTGGGTAACTGAAGCACTATCTGAAAGAAGGGGCATGTTTGAGATAATGCATCAAGTATCTTTACTATCTTTAAGCACCAACATCCTCCGGAATTTTGTACATATACCCACTCTACGTAGACATGGGACCAAGAGAACAAATAGACATGACTATCGTTATTTCGGGACCCAGCAGACCTGCCATGGTTGCCCATCCAAGTCGACTGCCACGATAAAATAAGTACTCGAGTAGGACGCGGACAGGTTCGCAACAACTTGACGTTTTTCCATTAATATTGTTCAGCTTACAAACCTGTGTGGGAGAGGTTGGGCAAAGGGTCTTACTGGGTATTATTAATGTGCGTGTGCAACGACGACAAGGGTGTCAAGCCGGGCTTTCAAGTTCATGGCGACGACGGACGGCTCGGACGACATCGTGGACGGCTGCCTTCAGCACTGTAAAACGTATCATTCTTTTCATCGATTGTGCTTATTTGAATTGACTACTACTCATCGTGAGCTGAGTATGGGTTTAACGTTCAACGTTCAATGTTCAGGTGTTATCTCTTGCTTTAGGTCGGAACATGGGCATGGTGAGGTCAAAAACAAATCTAGACATGACATCGACATCTCAAATTCGACGTCGACGTCGACATCAATGTCAGCGTTGACAATCTTGCAATGAAAATCCCACGCGCCGATTTATTGCCCAAGCTCCGACTATAATTGAATGGCGTAGGGACGGAAAAGCACACACACACTGGCAATACAGGCTTTGGTGAGTGATCTGTTATAAAAGTCAACAGTTCTTTCATTGGAAGTACATGTCACGGTCGTCAAGTGTCAATTATAGGCTCACTTCATTTATAACACTAATGGAAACCGGTGTGGATCTCACGAGTCGAAATATATCGGTTCCCTTTGAAAGATAAGATGGAACGTCCGCCTGACTACTCAAGTAGTAACGTCAATCGAGGCGAAGATTTTGGACCCCATGACAGCCGTCGCTTTACTTCGCATCCGAGAGGAAACAGTTCTTGAAGATGATGAAGACGAGGGGGGCACCTGGAAGAAAATGGCATCCAGGATCGAACGGCAGGTCAACGAAGGGCTGAAATCCATTGAGTCAGATGAAGCTGGATACAGGAATAGCCAGTGAGAACCACGACCGGAAGCGAAATCATCCTCCTCCGACCCTGCATTACCCTCTATATTTACTTTCTATTCGCCCGAGTAGGGTAAGGAACGAGAGAGCGGATACCTACATATCCCAAAGTCAAGGACAGTCCCAGGGACTGTGCGTGAGTTTGTCGTTCCATTCCGCTTCGGTCTAATAGAATATCACACTGCTTTGGAGAGAATAAAATGGTTCATATATGTGCCGGCAAATGGATGACCTGAGTTTAGTATCTACCAATTTTTGGATGTGCGTTTCATACAATATACTTACATAAGGCTTTAGGGTCGAGCGAAAAGCAAAATATTTGTCTAAAGCGGGCGCCTATTTTATTTGAAATACTATTAGTAGAGCATCATCATCAGAAAGAGATTCTAAAAGCCTACTCGCGGTAGTACAATATGAAGACTACGTTTGGATGTAAACCACAAACAATGCAGAAACTATTATGTAAATGGCTTGTACACGTGGACTGGCAGCGTTATCGATGGTGTTTGGGCGCTTATCGATTATGTGATCGTAACACATTTTCGTCGAGTCCTACGCTCCTCACCTTTCCAAGCCACCAACATTTGAAATCTTACCAACTTCGAATTCTAGTACCGAATTGTTCTTCTACCATGATTCACGATGATAACAATCCTCAAAGCGCAAAAACGGTTATAAAGGATCAGGACTATTGTATAGAAAGCGACTTCGTTGTGTTTCAAGTAAGTTTGTCAATAAGGAACGAGAATGGTATAAGTTGATACTAATACGTCCCTCCAGGTTGAAAATACCTTGTTCAGGGTCCCTAGCTATCAATTCATGAAAGAGTCCAGTGTGTTTGCCACCATGTTTGAGCTCCCGCAAGCGGCG
Organism: Flammula alnicola; assembly: GCA_015499995.1. Classification (NCBI taxonomy): domain Eukaryota; kingdom Fungi; phylum Basidiomycota; class Agaricomycetes; order Agaricales; family Strophariaceae; genus Flammula; species Flammula alnicola. The sequence goes on from JADNRV010000116.1 coordinate 61,001, forward strand.
TCTTCGAAACCCAATGGTCATGAAGGAATAAGCTTGGAGAAGCCAATCAAACTCCCGCCCATTATTACCTGTGAGGATTTTCGTAATCTTCTCAAAGCTCTATACCCCCGGTAAGATTCCTCTATCTATCAGTACGTGAAACGGCATAAATGATACTCCTTCGACAGTGCTGCCGCCCCACGGTTATCCCTTTCCAAGGAGGAATGGATATCCATCTTGAAACTATCATCGATGTGGTACTTCATAGGCTTTCGAGCTGTTGCAATATCTCAATTAGAGCTTGAAGGCGTTCTTACCTCAGTCGAGAAAATTACTTTGGCAAGGACGTACAGGGTCTCTTCGTTACTGACTCAAGGGCTGTCGGAGATGGTTGACAGGCCTAGGGTGAGCACAATCACAAACGCCGAGGCACTTGATGTGGAGCCCATGACGGCCGTCGCTTTACTTCGCATCCGAGAGGAAAAAGCTGCATATGGCAGTAACTGGGGATCCGCGAAGAAAACGGCCCCCAGTATCGAACGGGAGTTCAACGAAGAACTGAAATCCATTCAATCAGATGAAGCTGGATACAAGGATAGCTAGCTGAGGCGAGAAAATGGAGGAAGCTACATATCTGAGCAAGGCTGGAACGGACTTGTTAGGTGGTTATTCATCATGTAACTACTAGCATGAATGAGCGCTTGAATGGGGAATATCCGTCGATACGTGGTACAACCTCCTTTCCTTAACAAGGATCTTGTTGCACCTGTCTTCCGAGGAGCTCGCTGCCGTTCAACCAAGCTCCGCGGCCACATGATTCTAGTCCTAGCTCTCATCCACCCTGGAAGTCGGAGAAAAGGGCGGCGGAGCCTGTCGTGCGTGTATTTGCCTTAGTCTGGATCCTAGACACAAAATTTTAAGATCGAATGAGTATCTTGGAACTTGCGAGAGCATATGACTAGGTTCTCACCAAGAATCACTTATGCCAACAGCTCGATGTATGCGGAATTGATACCTCGGCCACCTCTACGCTGAAACAACCTTTGGATCGGAGGAAGAAGCGCTGGTGGGCGGCGGCGACGGGACTTTGCGTGGTCGGTTTAAGTAGCAAACAAGAATGATTGCGCCCATAATCATGACTTCGCATGTCGAGAGGACAGTGGAGACAACGAATGTGGTCCTGGTCTTTGCACTTTTGTTGTAATCGTTGGAACTGCAGCCTAGGTCGGGACAATAGGGAGGTTGAAATCTGGGGATTCCAATGCCACAAGTAATACTCGAGAATATCCACATTGCGGCTAGGAAACAGGTGTAACTGATGCTCCGCCCCGATGAAGGCTCGAATGGGAGGGCTGAATCATTCTGACGCGCGTGCTGCCAGACTACCAGAATTGCGGCGACGTGGAAAGGCGATGTGAATACATATGCGAGGATTGTCGGTATGGCAAAGATGGGCGATAGCAAGACGTTGATGAGCGCGAAAATGAAGGGTAAGATGGAAAAAACAAGCGATGCGTAGGTGAGCTTGACGAAATAGCGAGGAATTTTCTCTGAAGTCACCAGAGTGTTTGTGGAGGCTGCATCTGAGTTGTCGAGGACGATCATGGCCCAACGCTGAAAGTGTAGGCGCAGAGTGGGAGTGGGGACTAAGGGATGCTTTTCCGTGAGCACCGCATATTGCACAACACCTGGGGTCCCTGTCGACATTGTCAGACGCTTATGATGAATCAGGAGTTCTAGCCGTATCCATCAAATATCCATCCCAATCACCGAGAACATATCGTACATACTTAAGTGGCAACTGACAAAGATCAACCCTTCAGACTTGTCGAAGTTTGGGTCCTGAAAGGCATGCTTCACTATACTTGAGGAAGATAAGTAGCAAATATTAAGTAGTAAAAGGAGTCCTGTGGAGGTTGGAGCTCAGTAAGGATGACAGCCTGCAACATTAACGATATGAAGCAATCCGGAAGGAATTTCCGAGCCAGCAGCGGTGAGTAGCTCCGTCTACCGTGAAGTCCGACATTCGGTACCTCCATATGCACACCAAGATGGCCCCCGCGGACCGCCACAAAGAAACTGTATGTACACAGAGTTAACCACGTGTAGAGAGAAGATGTGGAGAAGATGAATATCAAGGACGGCAAGATTGCACGCGCCTTACAAGCTAGAATACCAATCATTGATATAGCTAACCCCCCGGCTATATCTCCGTGCATGCTTTAATCGACCTACAAACACAGGGAATGGCGCCATGCTAGCCCAAAATGGAGTGTTTGGGATGAACGTGATGTTTTGTAAACTCACGAAAGGGTTATACCGTCATTGGATATCTAGAGCAGAAGGTCGCAGACCTTCCTGCGGCCTAGAGAATTAGAGCTTACTTGAGTCCAGGAGGTCAGGCCCACGTTCCATCCTATATTTGCCAATATCGTAACAATCAGCTCATCTCCAGAAGTTTCTCCGAGCAGTGTTAGCGAGCTGAAGATGCCATTTGCAAAGATCGCCATCGACATGTATCCTGGAGAAGCAGCCGGACAATCCTTTGACTTGAACGCTACCCACGACCATGTCCTTCTGCTTGGCTGAATTTTGCGCGTGAGCAACTACTGTACTACGGTTCAGACTTGATATAAGCAAGAACAAAAAACTGACCATGCAAAACGCTTCCCGATGCAGGCTGCAGTCCAAGAAACACTTAGATATTCAGCAGTCAACGCGTTTCATTCCACAAGACTAGTACGAGTAGGCTCGAAGTAGGCTGGAGGTTGGCCCCGAAGCACGTCCATGCCTTGCAGGCCAGCCTGAGGGGTGCTCTTCTGGCTGTGGGTCGGAGACATGCATTAACGGGAAAGGAAAGGAAAGGAAAGGAAAGGAAGACGCAGTCTTGCAGAAGGACCCCTGATAATCCTGAGGAAACTCAGATACGGATCCACCTCAAAACCGCGGCCGGAGGCCGCGGAACCCGGATACTGTTACTGATAGCGTCCACCTATGGTCAACATTGCTAGCCTCAAACATAGATCCAAAGTCCACCTATAAACCTTGAACGTCAACCCAACCTGGATACCGTCCACAAGGGGGTACCGAAACCTTAGATATTACCTTACGTCGACAAAATATTTAAGGACCTGGCAGATGACCCACCCTCCATCGTAAGCATTACATAACGATCAATATATCCTAATATAGTATATACGATCAATTTGTCATCTGGCGCATGCCTTGGCCGCACACCCCGCACTATTGGAAATGCATGTTTCGCGCATCCAGCCCCTTGGCGCAATGTCCAAACCAACACAGTAGAGATGATACTATCCATAGTTAATAAGAAATGTCATGAAAAAAATTAATAAACAGTACATACCCATTTTGTAACACACTTTGTGTTTTTACATTGAACTGTTCCTTCATCAGGATATACCTCTGTGTATGCGGTGCTTAAATCACTCCATAACACTCTATCCAGCACGCAGGATTTTATTTGTCTGGGAGATAGCCTTGTAAATCGATAGGCGCCCTCAAACATAAAGCTTGGCAGAAAGCCGTATGAGATTGATGTGTGATTGGGGTCATGTGACATTCCCTTTCCGGCATCATTGACTTATAATGTGGTCCCTTTGACAGTTCAAGGTGTTTGAAGGTTGCTAGACACCTCTATTGGTCAATATAAGATGTAAAATATGCTATAATGTGCCTAAAATAGTGGTATATGGTTAAATATTAAGTACACCTTACAAAAAATTTAGCGGCCTGGCGGCCGACCCTCCCTACCTACGTCAGGCCCGGCATTGTAATCCCGGTACCCCCTTGACCGTCCACCTATTGTCGACCGTGGCCCATGATGGGCCAGTGGCCTGCCCTGATCGGTCTCAGTGCAACATTGGACCAACACCAACCAGAACAATGCTTAACCGTTAGTTGGGCCACCTGGGACCTCTGACAACTTTTTTGATACAGTGCCCAACAATGCCATACTTCTGTAGCTATAATAAATTCTTTCTGCGTGGAATTGGGAATTTGTTTGCTTTACATGAATCTCTCCACGATGCATTAGCTGTGTTGCCCTGCCAGTGGAAAGAAGGGAAATGAGGGTAATGATGGAGATATATAGTAGCTTTTTATGATACATACCATGGCTAAAGCCTGCAGAGAGCTTTCGTGTATGCTTACAGGGCTCAGGAATTTTTTTTAGGATTTTTAGAAATTTTGGGAGATTTTTTTGAACTCGGATACATAGTCCACCTAAAACTGGGCGAAATTTTGAGTCGGGTACAAAGTCCACCAAAAAATCCGCCCCAAACGCAAAAATTGTGTCCACCCATTTTCCGCCCAAAATTGCTGATTTTGTATCCGAGTTCCCTCAGGATTATCAGGGGTCCTCTTGCAGAGTCCAGACCCTACCGTGCGCGTGACCGCGTATCAGCACGTGATTATCGCGTCGCGAAGCCCTAATCCCCAAATTGGAGCAAGCGGCATAAGTATCTCACATCCAGCTCGTTGAGAGAAATATATATGCATTTGCAATCTTAGAATAACAACAATTAAACGGTCCAATTGCACATTTCCCCGAGCAACTCTGAGCCTCTAAAGCATTGGTAAGTTGGTGACATATTTTGAGGAGGAACGAGCTGGGCAAGGACAGGAAAGCGCCAAACCCTAGAGCGCCGTTCGTCCTTATTTCCCTCAATTTTCACGTGTCTTGTACCAAGCTAAGAGCTGTAAAACTTGAGGGATTTGGTGTGGGTGTTCGACGAGGGCAGTGTAGCGCAATGAGCTACTACCCACTTATTTATACATATTAAAATAACTTCACATCGGTTCGATGGCGTAGTTGGTTATCGCATCTGTCTAACACACAGAAGGTCCTCAGTTCGAGCCTGGGTCGAATCACTTTTTGTATCTTTTAGATACCAAACGGAAGCATTTTGTGCGCCAGCAATGACGTTTAGTCAATGGTCATCGGTCGCGTCTAATTCGCGACAGGTTCTCCCTTTTCGCAGAAATGCGTTCATCACCTCCACTTCTTATTCATCAGTGGCATTTTCGTGTCAAGTTTTATCGCATCTCGGGGCCGCAATCTAATATGAATCATCATCATAATCGTCACATACAATTCTGCCAAGGATCGTGGAGAGTACAGATCCCACTATCGAGCTAGGAATAAAGAAGAAAAATTCGGAGCGGGCGATAGGAAATAGGAGCCTGGAGTAAAAGAGGAAAGAGGGGAATCACTATGAATGTTTGCTATGCAGCGTCTATGCTTGTTATACAGTCTAAAGCGATGGAAAAGAGACAAACGAGGTCCAGTGGTCGTAATGGAGCGCGAGAGGTGGAGAGATAAAATAAGGAGAGACAGTTTAAGATATAAAAGGCCTGAGGAGTAAGAGTCGGAAAACGCGATCATTGCGCCTTCGTAGGACATCAATGACCGTTCACGCCGTTGCCGTTGGGGGTCTGGGCAACATCCTGAGCTTTGGACTCCCCTTCGGCCTTGGACCGTGCAAGTACGTCCGCGACGCCCTTCTTCACGGTCTCGAGGAGGGGATGTACACGGTCCTGGACTTCCTTGCTGACACGAGTGACCTTCTCCTGGAGGGGCAGATCCTTGGTAGTGACAATCGCGCTGAGTTCATTGACGGTAGATGATATCGCAGCAGTTAGATCAGCATAGGATTGCTGGATCTGAGGGATCTGCGACTGGATCTGGGTGGCCGAGTTGTGCAGGCTGCTCTGGAGAGATGACGAAAGCGCCGTGGTAGAGGCTTGCAGTTTCTGAAGTTCTGCAAGCATGTTATCCGACAGGGTGTGAATACGGGTCTGGGCGGTGTTGAGGGAGGATGTCGCGATAGCGGAGATGGAGTGGGCGGTTTCGGATGCCTTTTGTCTGATAAGCGAAATAAGGATCTTAGAATTCAACTCCTGAGAAGATAGAAGATAAGAAGACATACGCGATGACAGATTGGGCCTGGAGATATTTCAATTGTTCGTTGGAATACACGTAGATATTCTCGCCTAGAGTCTTCGAAAGAGCGAGAGCCCGCTGGTATTGGTATTGAGCATCAGGAGGAGTGGAGGGTCCAGCCTCAGAGCCATTCAAACGGGAAACGGCGACTTCAAAATAGTCGACGATGGGAGCAAATCGCTGTTAAGGATCATATGCAGTGAGTGCAGGGAAATTTGAAATATACGGAGATGCATACCTGGTCGATCCCGTGGGCCACGTTTAGAGCGGGAGTCTTGACCTTCTCGTCAAGGGCCTTGTTGACATCGCTGACACGTTCGTGGACGTAGTTTGTGGTGCTCTCCCTGCGCTCGCGCACAAGGGTCACAACCTCCTCTGGCTGAGCCTTGAAAGGGTACGGGTAACGAGATTCCACAGCATCGACGGCCATGTTGGCATAACCGTCTGCGCGGACAATGAGTGGGGCGAGTTTGACCTGGAGGGGTTCCGTGAACTTGTATGCACTGGTAGAAAGCTCCTTGGCATGGGCATAAGGCGAGCGAGTATAGGCATTCGCAGACAACGCGTCATTGATTGTTCCCAGCGACGAAGAGATCATCGGGATTGAGGCAACGCGGGTGAGAATAGTGATCTCTGGGGCCTGCGCGGACGCTGGGGGCGTTTGTGTTTCTGTAGTCGTTGTCGACATTGTGGACGATATTGTTGTGGTTATCGGAGGATTGGAAAACGATAAGGGGCCGTCCTTAAATATTAAAACTGGCTTTCCCCTAGGACCCAGTCTCGCATGTGATTCTCACACTTGCATGCACGTGACCTCCCGATTCTCAACATAGGATCTCGATCAATCTCGTTTTCTCCCGCTCCGAGTCGTCATTTAATCATTGAATTTTATAGACCGCAGTGATCTCTCCAAGATTCTACTCAAAGCACACCTCAGACTGCCTCATGAGCTCCAACTATTCACTGCGACGGATTCTTTGGGTTGCAGGTGATAAACGCATACTCGGGAGCATGTGTTTTCATCCATGTCAAGTCCAGGCTGCCCAGGCCAAGTCGAGGGCGCCAAAAGCACAGCGCAGTTTTCACGGTTTTGTAATCCCCGAGCTTCTTCTCAAGTGTAGTGCGTTCTTCGGTGATGAATTATTCTCTCGTCCGTCTCTATTTTATTCAGCCGGGCTAACATATGCTTTCAGTGCCGTCACATCCATTCCTAGAGCCGGACTCACCTTCGAAGTTGCGAGACATCGCGGTGGGTACCGGGGTACCGTATGCTTTGCATTTCATATGATTTTTATTTGCTGTGTGCCCTTGATCTGCCTTCGACATCTCTTTTTTTGTGCTTAATGGCGATAATAACGACGTTGAATCTGATTACAAAACTTCTCTCTCGATTTGAACAATGGCCAGACAGAGGCGGTGACGAAAACATGTTCATTCAAATGGAGATCAAGGCCAGTAGGTGAGTTCGTAAATTCTTGGGAAACTCCGAAACTGGTCCTCACGCGAACGTCTCTCTATGTGCGATGGGGGCTTCTGCAAGTGAGGCTTAGTCTCGTGCCAGTCTCTCTTAACGATCCATTTTGGAACAGTTAAGAGAGCTGGTCCGAGACTAATCGCTCTCTTCATCGTCCTCCCTCCCCGCTAAAAGGGTTGTGGAGCCGGGATCGACTAGACTAGACGGTAAATACGCTCTACAGTACAAAGAGCAGAAGGTATAAGGTGCGAGGTGCGAGGTGCAAGGAGGTAGAGGCAGGGAGAGAATGGAAGAGTTCGGAGACTGAGAGATGACGGAGTAGATGAGAAGGATGCAAAGGCGGGTGCAGAGGCGAAGCATAGGGCGACTCGGAGAGAGAATACGGCAACGAGAAGCGAGCTGTGAGCGTGACTATCAGACACATAGTCTTCTTGTCGTTCACTTTCTCCCTGTCGCCTAGTTCTCCTAACGCAGCAAAGGATGGTAGCGACTATGCCCGCGGCTCGCGCATCCACGTCCATTGTTGACACCATATATATTTCCTTCCTTCGTACATAGATCCGTAGAAATATAAATGCATTGTTCTCCTTGAGAGCCATTAACATGAGCAGAGTTTGAGTAAATGGTCATTTACATTTGATGAAAAGACGAGAATACTTAGTACTTTGCATGCTACGTATGGCGGGTACAACGTGTTCCACCCTCTAAATTTGTCTCATCGATTCCAGGTACTAGTACTTCTTAAATGATCTTTATCTTATTATATTATATACTCTCAGAGAACCTCAAGGACATCCATAGATGAAGATAGGATAATTTAAGGTGAGCCGGGCGCGTTGGAGTCCGGCACATGAGTCGGTGAGTCGGGATATTCATTTCAGACTGCCACTCTCTCTTAACGATCCATTTTGGGATATCTCGTCAAGAGAGAACCAACCAGATAACCGCGGCCTTCTCTTACAACTTTCGACGGTTTATTGCCCACCCCATCTTGTTTTTGAATTTTTTTTAGCTGGTAATTTAGAAAGATGTTCGTGAAAGGCTACCTCGCCCTTTACAATTTTAAATCCATTGCACATTCATTCGTAAATGCCCTCAATCTGAAGACGCTTTTTGGCAGTGGCTGTGCCATCACCTTTACCCAAATATCTCTCGACATCTTTTGCACCTCCCCATGCCTTCAGCAGACCTACTTATTTGAGTATCTAGGATTATTTAAGAGCTCTAACAGAGAATGCTATGAATTTTCAAAACGGTACTACCAGCCAAGCTACCAGCCAAATTTGTAATAAGCGAATGTCCCAGACTCTCTTGACAGACCCGCCTAATTGGGACAGTTAAGAGAGCAAGGCTGCGGGTTCGACTCCGATTCATTTTCTGAGGTTCAATTGTGTAGTGTTTCGCAACCTCAACTTGTCCCATTCCACCACGAATTCGAACTAAACAGCCTTGATGTCGTCTACTCCCGCACCTATATCGTCTACTTCCACAACTATACCGTCTACTTCACCCCCTACAACATCTTCTTCACCTCCCAAACGTCGAAAGGTCAAATATGCGAAAGCTTTTGGCTATCTCCTTGACCCTAACCTTGTCTACCAACAAGCGATTAAGGATGGCACAGCTATCGAGGACCAGTTCGGTCGCACTTTCGCGACATATCGAAATCGCCTCGCCAGACATTGCGGGATTAAATATGACGATATGATAACCATACGCAATCCTAATCCAGACATGCCACCAATCTACTGCGTTGTGGCGGCGACCAATCTGTCGAAGCGATCCAGAATTCCCCGCGAGGATATCATCGAAAAGGCAAAGGAATTCTTGGGGACAACGGAAGAACCGAAGTGGTACTATATGATCAGGGTATAAATCGGGTACGTGTTCAGTATTTATCACCTTGCAGCAATGGCTCACTCACCTACCTAAAGTGCAGTAGTGCCAATATTAAGCACGAGCGGATGGCAGTGGCATTCGTGATCATTGGAGCAGTGATCAATGGGGAGAATTATCTGGCCCAATGGGAGATTATTCGAGACGTTTGAAAGGTTGTATTTTCTGTAAGTTTTCAATCTCAAGTTGCATTTTCAAGTCAATTGCCAATATTCCTACAACTGATGTATACTTCCTTGATCTTTTTTTTCGTCGCTCTCGAACTTCCTTTCGTATCATCGACAGACCTGCATTTTTCGAAGCAGGGGCTTTCTGGGGTCTCTCGTTCTAATCAATCATATTTGGTGTTCTGGAATTTCGCGTCGTGCCTCAGGCCTGCATCCCCATCGGTAAGAGACGCCTCGCAAATCGAGTCGTCAAGTTCGCATCTCAATTTATGTAAGATGAGGGACGTTCCAATGCGAAATCGACGATCCTTTCAAGGACGGGATCAAGCAGAGAAAGTCGGAATCGGGAATTGCGCCTCACCCTGAGGGCATCCGTATATTGGAAACACCGGCGGTGATCGACGCCATCAAACACCGGCGGCAAATACCGCGTCACGTGTCCCCGCCAGGATGCGTGAGCTCGCCGTTGCAAACGATGACCGGTAGATATTAAATAAAGCTTCGTAGAGCAGAGATAGAGGTACTACACCAGCAGATGCATTTTGGTAATTGGGATGTTTATTTTATACTGGAAAATACAATTTCAATTGTGATTTTTGGTGGTAGCATTATGTTAATAACATAGCAAGGTAGTTTTTTAATATGGCGGGGAAGTTTAAGAAGTGCGCTGAGCATTTGAAGGCCCGAGCGATGGGTGGGCGGGTTGCAGCTTGGGTAGTATCACAGTCCATCGTTGGTTTTATGCCCTTAAAGTTTAGAAACATACCAAAAAATGACATTGGCACTGAAGCTACATTACTACATTGGAGCGGCAACTTTTCTACATGACGAGAACAATTAAATCCCCCCGCTGAACGTTCAAATCTACAGGCGCTGCACGGGCAGGGCGAGGCGGGCGGCTGACGGAACCAGGCGACGCCAAATTGGACATCTGCCGATCTGCCGACGAGGCTTAGGGAAGGCTTGGTCATCTTCGGGGGTTGCCGCCGTCGACACCGCCGGTGAACGACGCCGGTGTTTCCAAATCCCAGATTCTTACCTCACCCTGAGCTCAGGCGGGACTCCGCCTCTGGGCATGCCTCTCATAAAACCTCCCACAGGTCTCTTCTTAGTCTATAATATTGAATATACATTTATACTACCCACCTTAACAATTGAAGGCTATTCTTCCAATAAAATGATACTTTGGGGGCTCTTGCTGGAGTCTCAGTTTGAAGTTCGAGTCACATGCTGAGGTTCAATTGAGTTTAAAGCGAAGTCGGCTAACAACATTTCGCACCTTCAACTTGTCCCATCCCAGCACGAATTCGAACTAAACAGCCTTGATGTCGTCTACTCCCGCACCCGTATCGTCTACTTCCATATCTATACCGTCTACTTCACCCCCTACAACATCTACTTCACCCCCTACAACATCTACGTCACCTCCCAAACGTCGAAAGGTCAAATATGCGAAAGCTTTTGGCTATCTCCTTGACCCTTACCTTGTCTACCAACAAGCGATTAAGGATGGCACAGCTATCGAGGGCCAGTACGGTCAAACTTTCGCGACATATCGAAATCGCCTAGCCAGACACTGCGGGATTAAGTATGACGATATGGTAACCATACGCAATCCTCGTCCGAAAATGCCACCAATCTACTGCGTTGTGGCGGCGACCAATCTGTCAAAGCGATCCAGAATTCCCCGCGAGGATATCATCGAAAAGGCAAAGGAATTCTTGGGGACGACGGAAGAACCGAAGTGGTACTATATTATCAGGGCATAAATTGGGTACGTGTTCAGTATTTTATCACCTTGCAGCAATGGCTCACTCACCTACCTAAAGTGCAGTAGTGCCAATATCAAGCACGAGCGGACGGCAGTGGCATTCCTGATGGAGCAGTGATCAACTTGAATGGGGAGAATTATCTGGGCCAGTGGGAGATCATTCGAGACGTTTGAAAGGTTGTATTTCTGTAAGTTTTAATGGTTTCTAAGTTGCAATTTCAAGTCAATTCCCAATATTCTTAGAAATGTCGTATGCTTCTTTCTTTTTTCGTCGCTCTCGCACTTCCTTTCATATCATCGAAAGACCTGCATTTCTCGAAGCAGGGGCTTTCTTGTGGTCTCTCATTCTACTCAATCATATTTGGTGTTCTGGGATTTCGCGTCGTGCCTCGAGCCTGCGTCCCCATCGGTAAAAGACGCCAAGACGCGACGCTGATGGTGCGAGGTGTCTTAAGCAAATTTCGAGTCCGAAGTTCACGTCTCAATCTATGTAAGCTGAGGGACGTTCCAATGCGAAATCGACGATCCATATCTCCTGCTTCGACTGTTGGTTCGGTCATCGACGTTCAAGCTTCAAGGACCAATGCACCGGAAATGGACAAGGACGACATCTGTCTCACAAGGTGGACGCTCCACATCGTGCAACAAGTGCACGGGTTAATATGTTAATATTGAAATAAAACGCACTAGAAACGTATCTATAAAGCATATGGTGAGGAGGAAATAAAACCTCCTCAACTGGTAATAGAGAACAAAATTTAAATAAATAACTACATACCACTACGAGACACGAAGCAAAGCAAAGCGACCTCTTTTCAAGGAATCGAAGGAGAAAATGTTACAAGACGTCTACTATAGTACACAATTTTTTGGTTAAAGCAGTTTCAAACACAAAGCGGAGAGAAAAGAAATCAGCATAACGTACAGGAAATAAAGAAAACGCGAATTCTCAAAGGCATGGCCATACCACCATCACATCACGACCCACCACTACTCCTACAAAATGTCCAAGAAGCAAAACCACATGCTAGCCACCCATCGCTCACCATTCACATCTGCCACACACCCGGTGCCGGGGGCACAGGTACCCCATCCTCAAAACTCCCAAATTTCTCCTTCACCAGCTCCCCAATCCGTGCATCGGCCCTCTCGCCCCTTATCCTCAGGCCCGACACCTCATGCTGCACCTCCCAAATCTTAATCACCGTCGCCATATCCAGCTGCTCCGCCTCGTGCAGCGACAGCGGCGCCGTCCTCGCACATATTTCCTTGTACGCTGGGAGGAGCCACACAGGCCCCGGGTTGCGCAGGTTGTGCTTGTGCGCGATAATGATCTTCTCCATCGGCCACGCGAGGTCGCCGATGTTTTGGATCGCGAGGGCGCGCACTTGCGCCATGTCCCATTTTTGGGCGAGCGTGAGGATGCAGGTCCATCCTTTGAGGTTGGTGATGTCTGGTCTGGTTAGATCGCTACGATAAGAGAGGTTAGCGTGAAAATTTGCAAGGAGAATAGATGAAAACTGACGTAGGATAAAATATGGATAATAATCGTTCAAATTCAACCTTCTTCACTTCCGGCAGGAAGATGTGATTGGCTTCATTGAACCAATAAGTCGACAAGAGCTTCCTGAAATACTCCGAATGACGCTCGAAGAAGTGTCGATGGACTTTAAACAAGGTCGTTTCCACCTAAACAGATAAACAACAACATTAAATAAATCACTCGTAAAGCCTCAGCACACACAGAGAGAGGGACTTGCCCTGAAAATAACCGTCGCGTCCGCGAAGCAATACTTCCTGCTGGTAGTATACCATCCGGCCGTGTTAGAAGAAATCGGCAAAGAGGGTGGCGGGATGACAGCCGCAGGCGACGAATACGTATAATTCTGATACGACATATCTCTAGGCGGCAGGAACGGCTGCGTGAATGGTGGCAATGGTTGATACGTCGGAAGTGGCGGAGCATTGGGAATATTGATATAATTAACGGGCGGCGGCGGCGACGGTGTAAGCGCAAACCTCAGCCGGCGCTGAGGTGTAGCCCACCCCGCTGGGGGCTGCGCGAGACCGCTGGAAGGAATAGTGTAGCCATTGTTATTCGCTCTGCCCGAAAATGTATGGGCATTGTTCGTGTCGGTACTCAACGGATAACGATAGGACACCCTCGGCCCGTATGAGTCGAAGACCGAAGGTGGGGGGATTGGCACATGCTCATTCCACGACCCATGGAAAGAATTAGCCACAGGAGGAACGGACTGCGGCCAGTCATCCTGGGCATAGTTAGTCGACACAGGTGGGACCGACCACCCATTCGAAGAGTTATTATATTTGTGTTCAAGCGGGCGAGGGAAATAGTGGGTGTACTGCGCTGCTGTGGCCGGCGGAGAGGGCGGCAAACTCGGAGGCGGAGACTTGCAGCTCCAGCCCGACGGAAACGCCTGGGCGAAAGACGTACCCACTCCTTCGCCGGGTTTTGGCAGGTCCGCACGGAGAGCAAATTGCGGCGTGGGAGTCGCTTCAGTCTTCAAGTTGGGCAGAGGCGGCAGAGGCGGCCGCTGCTTCTGCTTCTGCGCAGAGGGCCCAGAACCGGTTGTCAAGGGCGAAGGCTTGCTAGGTTTGTTCTTGTTCATCCAGGTATAGACGTTTGGAAGGTCGGCATTCAGCCTGCCACTCGGAGGCTCAGGATCAAGTCGTGATGGGAGACTATAATTGGGCGGGCTCAGCCACGAAGGGATGCTGGGAAGGTTTTCGCTGCGGTGAGCAGGGTACGTGGTAGTCTGCGAAGCGACACCATTAACTGTGTTGTTAAATGGATTATTCACTGGAATTGGGTTTAACGTGGGCGGACGAGAGCCTGGCCATGGGAAAGGCGTAGCGAAAGGCTCTGGCAGTCTTGCGGGACGAGGGCGAGGAGAGGATGGTGCTGCAAATTCCATGTCTAGACTCCATGGTGGCGAAGCAACAGACGGCGTACGAGGTCCAAAAAGACCGGGAGACTCTTGCCGAGGAAGAATAGTTATGATTGGCGAAGAGGTTCCGTTGCTCGTTGCAGAATCCGTCCTCAAAAATGAGTGGAGCATATCGCCCATGGGGAAGGATGGTCCCCCTGACACTCTACAGGGACTCCGTGGGCGCCGACAGCGGTCATCTGAGATGACAGACCGAGGTGAGCTCGGAGCACAAGAGAACTGGACGTCATCATCTCCAGCCTCGGAATGTTCGTCGTGCTCGGTTTCATCATCATGAGACATCGAGGCTGTGTGATGCTGAGCAGGAGATGCGAGCTGAGAAAAGTAGCTAAGAGCGGAATTAGCACTTGGTGGCCTCTCTGTCACTGCGGCAGTGGCGATGAGACTGTTATCATTAGAAGCCGCGGCTTCTTCAGATGCTTTGCGTTGGAAATATTCGGCGATTGAGATACCAGCTCCGGCGTCCTCCGTAGAGCCAAGAACAGAGCTCGATGGCGACCGGAAGAGGGAGATGCGGGCGGGTGAACTCTGGCCGGGAGGAGGAGTTGCTGCCATCGTGGACGTCGATGATTCAACTTCAGTGTAGCGGTACGCCAAGATTGTGCTGGCTGTTGAAGTATCTTGCGTAGCAGTGGGAGAAGGGGATTTAGGGCTCGGCGACTGCTCTTGCTTAGAGTCCTCGGCGGCGCTGGCACTGTGCGTCTCGGCTTGCCATTTGTTGACTGTATCGTGGAGGCACATTCTCTCTATGAGGGCATCCAACTCTCCTGGGTGTTGGTTCAAGGCAGGGATGTCATCGACGGCAGTTGTTGTGACACTGTTGTCGGCGGGTGTGGGCGCTGGACGCTCAAGATCACCCTCGAGCGATAACGAGCCCCAGTCAATGGCAAACGGCTCGTCGCTATGGCTCGATAGGATCGGTGGTGAGTGGGCTCTGACAGGTGAGACCTGTGGTGACAAGGGCGCTGTTAAGGTGGGCGCACTCGCAGGTGGAGAAAATTGGAAGAGCTCGCTGTCCGAGTTGGAGTTCCACTCCAAAACGGACGCAGAGCCTGCGCTCGACGTCGGAGAGTTGCTGAGGCTTTCGATGGGGACGAAGGTGTGTGCTGGGGTTGCCAGCGTCAAGTTCAACATGCTGGCACTGTTCTGCGAATCGGAGCCCGCCATGGTGGCAACGCTATTTCTTCAGGTGTCTACGCACTGGAGGCCGATAATGACAATGTAGACTGACTTGAAAAGAGGATGCCACTGGTTGGTGGGATCCTGGTAATGGAGCATTCCAACCGGTAACAGGCTAGCCCTTATAAACGGTGTGATGGGCGCCTGTGCATGGGAAAGTGATCGCTTTCAGGTTCAATCTCGTGACAACTGGAAAGGTATATTTATTGCAAAGGGAGATGATGTACAGCGCGACATCTAACGGCGTTGCTCTTGCAATAAAACAAGATGCGCAGCCAGAGCATCCTCGAAAACACGACGGAAAAGAATGAAAGCCAAGGCAAAATCGTAAGAAAGTCTTATTTGCCAGTGCCTGCAGGGACATCGTCTAGGCCATAGCCTCTACCGCCTGGAAGGTACATCAAAGCATGCTTGTCAATGAGGCGATTTATGACACCCAACTCAACATTGCAGGACCGTATCTTCGCTCGCTAGAATCAACATTAGTCAAACAAAACGAGGACAGGAACAAGCAGGAACTGACCAATGCAAATCCTACCCCGCGGTAGATAAAACCATAAAGGTCTTTAAATTCAGGATGAGATTTATCAATGGATCTCGTCGAATCTGTTGGATCCTTAGTTCGACCCAGATATTCTATCGTAGCCCTCTTGATGACCTAGAAAGCGCCATCAACGTGGGCCAGAAGGAGAGAGAATGACAAGAGCTTACGTTCTTATTGACCTTCTCCAGCCCCGCCTCATCATTGTCGTCGACCTTCTGCTTGCCTTTTGCGGAAGCAATGCGTCCAACCTCCGAAACATCCCCAAACACATCCTTCTCTTTCCCTTTACCTTTCGCTTGGGCTTGCCTCGGCAACTCAGGGACCTTGAACACCCTGTCTCCGTCGATATCAGAAGCACCCAACCGCACCCCACTCCCAAGATCCGCCGCAATACCGTTCTCATTCAAAGTCTTCTGCTTCTTCAGAGGTCCAACCCCGAGAATGCTACCACTCGCGACGCGTTTTAATTCTCTGCTGCCACCTACAACACCCAGGCTACCTGTCCGCTTGAGATCCCGGATGAAGAATGCAGGGGGTTTACGTGGAATGGGGTCATCTGGTCGGGGGGCACGCGGTTGTGCCTGCGAGGCGACAGGTCGCGTCGTCACCCGCCCCACATAGAGCCGGATAGTTCTTGCATCTTCTGACGAAGGAACGCGTTGGGCGAATATGACGATCTCTGTGGTTTCAGGACCATCTAAACAAAACTTCATTAGAATAACGCGTAAGAGAGGTACACTTCGGTAGACGGACGTACTGCTATCTCCAAGGGCGACTTTGATACCAATCTCTGATCGCTCTGGCATGGAAGACTTCGATGTTGATGCAGTAGAAAAAGGCAGTAGACAGAACATATTTTCGAAATATATCTGCGACAGGATCGCCAGTGGGTGGATATCCCTAGAGAACGAATCCATTAATTGACCAAGCAGACGTAAGAGATGAACAGACACGTACATTTCCACTCTACCACTTTGGTCTAAAAACACATCGCGGAGATTCACAGTACCCATGAGTCGTAGCGTAGGTCGACCACGCATACTCTCCAGGGCCAACGCTAGAGGGTTCTCCAGAAGATGAAACGTGCTTTGTTTCGAAGGCGAGTCTAATCGTGCTGCAAACGTCAATCCATCAAGCAAAAGCAGCGAGTCTGGCAAAGATAGCGCCCCTCTGTATAAGAGACGATATGATGGTGGCACGCCCACAGTTCTGGCTCCTGTTGGCGTCTTCGTGGATGGGGTTTGGGTATCAGCAATTGTCGCAGGTCGTGGAGGAGTTGGTGTTGTGATTGAAATAGAGGGCGCACTGGATAACGTCGTTATCGTCATTGTCGTAGTGTGTATCTCGACCTTGCACAACGAGCTCAAGGGTTGAGCTCGTTGTCGTTCATTTCCAGGACGCGTTGTCGATTTATGTTGGTCATCGCCACTGGTCACCACCCCGTGATTACAATTTCACACCAGTCACGACGCGTTCTGACGCGTCTTCCACGTTCTCACTTGCCAGAAGCAATAGCCATGAAGGGATTTGAACAAATAATCTCCTCACTGAAAATACTTGTCGACCCAGACCACATGAGTTTAACGGGACAACGTTTGGGAGCCTTCGGAAGCCCGACAAAAAGATCTACGCGACGCGCGATCACCCAGTGGACCAAACAAAATACAAAATCTGTTTCCTACGGACGCAAAGCTCACACCAGTGTATGTCCCCTTCGGGGTGACATACGAAAAATTGGAACGATACAGAGAAGATTAGCATGGCCCCTGCACAAGGATGACACGCTTTCCCGGAGTGGTAGATCTACGGATCTCAATATTTATTTTGTCTTTTTCTCTCGTGGTCATTTGGCAAAGAACTAATACCCTTGATTCTTGAGAATATGACCACCGTACACGTCCGTTTTCAGGTAGATGGAGATTCCAATTCCACCTCGACGCTCAGCTACGCGCTCTAGAGTCTGCGGTATAGAAGTCTTTGAATTGTTCGCGGTTCAATGAGATTAACGACATTCAGACATCGATATTTATTTCGGGGCCAGCTTAGATGGAGGTTCCGAGTTCCTCAATATCTTGAAGGCCTAAATCAACGTATATATTGTATTCGTAAAATTTCGTAACTACTCAGTACAACAATGATATCCTACCGAAATATAGAAGATCCCGTGTTTGAAAATCGTTATGACATTAATAATCGCAAAAGTCGGGCGTCAGACTGGGAAAGGAACTCGAAATGAAAATACATAACAGGCCAGGAACGGGTACAACATAAAATTAAAAGCTTTAAATTGGAAACCGAAACTACCTTCGAGGCACAGACATATACGACAACGCAGAATTTGCAGACGGAGGTCTCGGTGGTACAGCCCGATCGAAGTATCCCTCCATCTGAGGTTGCACGGCAGCCGGAGGCGGGGGTCCATCTGCAGGCCAAAACGCCGGATCGACATACCCAGAGGGGTCGTATTTCCCATATGATCCTTGTGAACGCATGGACGCGTTGGACGCTACACGATGCACCGGCGAAGCCAGCACCAATCGCGAGGAGCTCGCGTTCGTGGGTTGAGCCTGAACACCACCACCGGGCAGCAGACTGGTTTGGCTGGCGTACTGCTGTAAAGGCCTCTTTGACGCAGAGGAGCGGACGCTCTCTGGCCGGCCTTGGTATTGTGAGGTGCGATTAGGCGTCCGCGATCGGTCGAGATCGTTGTAGCTTGGGTCTGGGTTTGTGTAGGGATTGTTCATTCCTGAACGAGGTCGAGAAGATGTAGACGGCGGCCTTGGTTGGACATTAGTCATGCTCGGGGTTGCTTGATAATATTCTTCATTTGGGTCCGCATAGCCATTCAAGCTCTGCTTTGATCGCCTTCGAGAGTCTGCTGCAGAAGGAGGTCGTTCAGCTGGAGGTCGGCCAGTGCGAGTGCCCCCTTGACTCTGCAGCGAGGTGACAGATTGCGTAAACGAGGGCGCAGGTTGATACGTGTGGTAAGGGCTCAGATGGTTTCGACCGGTATGAGGTGGCGAGTGAACGACATCAGGAGCTATGCCGGACTGTTGGTGGAGAATCATAGAAACTTCGTTAGGAAAGAACCCTCAAGGACTTCGAAAATAGGTACTTACAGGAGGGACGACATCAATCCCAATCGATGTGTTGGGCGATGACTTCTCAGATATACGCGAAGGTCGACGGTTCAGGCCGGCTGGAGGGTATGGCTGATACCCGTTAGCGGCAGCACCACGATTATAGGCGACGCCGAACGGCTCGAGCTCTTGATCAGGTTCAGGGACCTCGATAGTAGGCGGACGACGAGAACGACGTTTGTTCTGGGCCTAGAATGCGAAACACGATTAAATGCAACACGCTGCTCTAGTTCAAGCGAGCTTACGGAGCTATCGATTGTTCCATACGACGACTGCTGCTGCAGGGATCGTTGGCCAAAGTTAGGCTGAGGCACAGCCGACCTCATATTATCCGAAGAGGATCTGGGCATGCTTCCTCCAGGGACGTAGCGCTCGGGCGTGTTGCCTCGACTAGATGGATCTTCCTTTATAACACTAAGGTAACTGTCCTTCTCCTTCACTTTCCTGCCACCTTCCTTTCCACTCCGAACGCTCATGGCAGCAGCAGCAGGAGCATGAGGTGTAGCAAGGATGTCGAACTGAGATACCCGCGTCGAGACGGATGCATCTGATATAGGCCGCATTCTGGAATAGCCACTACGAACAGATGGCGGGGCACTAGGAGGCACCGACCGTTGTTTCGGTTGGTACCATGACGCTGTCGGCTGTGCGGATGCACCGTACAGTTCTTGCGACTCGTTGGTGTTGGGAGGTTCCGTCGCAGTGGGCGGCTGCGAGTCTTCGTTGATAGTTGATCCAGTGACGGGGCCGGCGCTGATAGGTGTCGTACTCGTTTCTTCGGGTATTGGGTCAATAACTGGTTTGTTCTTCTTTCGAAAGCTCAGTGAGCGATACCAAGAAGTAGCCTGTTCCTTAGTTTTAGCGAGAGAGGGTCGCGATAGCTTTGGGAATTTGACAGCTTTAGAAGGGTTTTGCGGGTTGGGTGCTGGCCGTCGAGCCGGGGGTAGGAGAGGTGGGGGATATCTGCCTGGGAATTGAGGTGGAGGACCTCTAATCTGATGGAACGACGACGCTGTAACCCATTGGTCGCGTGGTAGTTGTGGTATGGCAGCATTTGGATTCTCCTGAGAGGTATTGTATTGCCTGTTAAGTTGTCTTGCTGATGGAATATCAATCTGATAGATCTGAATAGCAGGTGTCTTGGTTCGCGGTGGAGGTGGTGCATTTGCATTTGGGGGAGGAATAATCTCTTCGGATTCAGAGTCGGTCTCTGGAGGTGGTGCGAACGGACGAAGCGGTGTTGATTGAGATGGTCCGGCTTGCATGGAAGTGCGTTCCGCGGGATAATCCACGGGGGGAAGACCTCTCAAAGGAAGTTCCGAGAGCGACATTTCATCGTCAGGACTTGACAGAATATCATCTATTGGTGGAGCTCTTGCTATTGCAGAAGGAGCCTTTATTGTGGGAGGGACTTGTTGTCGCGATCGCGAACGTCGCCGATATGTAGCATCGTCATCATCGTCGACATCTTCGTCGTAGGCCCTCTGCTTCCCTTTGTCTATCCGATTACTGGGCCTCGTCTGCGCAACATTAGGCCTGGGGGCTTCAATAAGGGTAGGTCTGACGGCATTTGATGATTTCCTAGCAGCGACGATCTGACGCTCCTTCTTCGCATAGTCGAAGCCAGCTTGAAAACCAAGACGTCTGCCCTCCTCGCGTGCTGCAGCAGCGATTTTCTCCTGATGTAATTTCCTCGCTTTCGCCCTCGCCCGAACAGCTTCGGCCTCGGCCTCGTCCCTTTGTTGTTCGATTCTCTTCACCTCGTCTTGCTTCCTCTCGATCTCCCTTTGCGCATTTTCGAGTTGTAGTTGAACAATACGGACCTCCTGGTGAGCCTTAGCTGCTTCCTGCTGCGCGATAAGTCTGTTCTCAGCGAGAAGCTGCACTCGTTGCTGGGCCTCTTGATTTGCTCGTTCAAGCTCCACGGCCCTCCTCGACTCCGAAATCGAATGCCGCTCAACAGTCTTCAAGATTTCTCGCAAGCGCATCACCTCGTCCTTCGGGTCCTTTCGGGAAATGTCGACATCCAGCAGCTGCGTAAGCGCACTAGGTCTTGCAACTTCCAGGCCTCGTTTCCGGCGACTGCCCGTATTCCGTTTTCGGAGTTGACGTCCCGAGTCAACGACTCCACTCATGAGATCGGAAGACCGTTGTTTTTCAGTTGGGGTTTGTAGAGAGGACTGCGAAAGCAAAGCTGATCGGGGGGACATCGCAGCCAGCCGGTCTTGTGCGATAGCTTGGTCAACAAACTCACGAAGACCAGCTCTAGATAAGGATCTTCGAGTCAAATACTGGAGAAATCGGATGCTTGAAACGAGTCATACCTTCTTTCAGTTGAACTTGACTCATCGGACACAGGTGAAGGCATTGTACCAGATGTTCAGAACTACAGGAAATTTAAAGTTAGTTGATCTCGACGCCACGTATCAAAGCAACGGTACAACAAACCTGATAAACCCGAGATCTCGTCCAGCGCCAAACCTACAGTGCCAAACCTACAGTGCTACAGACATTCAGAAGTCAGGACAGCACAGGTCTACACTGACGATGGGGCTCCTGTGAAAGCCAACGTGAACATCAGTCGTTGACGGCGCTTGCGGCCTCGAGGCCGTAAGGCACGGAGAAAACTCCCAGGTGGTCATTGGCGGAAGCAAAGGCTCCATGTGTTTTTCTCGTCACTATATCACACGTAGAGTATGGGTTCAAATCAGCCAAGTCATCTTGATTACAGCCTGAAATTTTTGTGATGAAACAATGGGTAGAGATGTACGCTGTAATAGCTGGCACTGGAACACGGATGGGTAAAAAAATATGTACTGTACAGCTTTCTCGAAAGGTGTACGAAGGGTCGGTCTACGATAACGAACTACATACTAGTAAGTATATGCGATACAGAAAGATACACGAATAAATAATTTAAAAGAAATAGTTCCTCTGTGAAAGGTAAGGAAGGTCTCGCTAAGATGCAATTAATAGAGTTGGGGCGCGTGGAGGTCTAATAATGAAAACTAAAAAGGCATCATGAGCGCAACAGCTAAACCCAAGGTGTGGCGCGGAATGGGCTAGTATGCTCGATCGAGGACCAGGTCTGAGGGAAAGAAGAATCAATAAATATAGGTATTCGTTCTAATATTAAACAACTTACCTCGGTCCAATGTTCCGCCGCAGGACTAATGCCGCCAGAGGAGTAAATGCAGTCCAGTGGAACGTCGGGTCCGCACATGGAATCCTGCGGTGCCCATGAAGGCTGAAGCTCATCCACCAGCCGGGGTCCGGGAGTGTAGAAGGCCAACGACGACAGGCTAACCCCGTTTCCAAATGACGGATGCAAGGATGTTGTATCAACGAACAACATCAGACCCTGCGATGGCTTATCACCCGGAAGTTGTTCTTGATATTGCTCTGGGAGAACGAGCCCGTCTGGAGTGATTGGAACAATGGCACTCGCCGGTACCTCGTCAGCGACGCTTTCGCGTTTCAGCGGCATGTCGATCGCCGTGAGAAGACCTTTGGAAAACGGCGCAAATCCGAACGGCTTTGGCAGTGGTGGCGGATTGAAGTATGGGCTATCAGATGGGATGAGCACTGTCTGAGCACCATCGTCTTCCACAATGATGGAAGGATTTGAGAGACTTGGAGTTTTGTCCTCCCAATCCTCAAAAACAGACTTCAAGGGCGTTTCAGGAAATTGGCCTGAACTAGATCGCGAATCCCACAAAAGGCCCGGGGTTTCAGGCGGGCTGCTCAACCAGGAATCGTATTCTTCATCGTCGTGCTGAACCTAGAGTTTCATCTATCAGACTGAAAACCGATGTTCGTAAGGTTTACTACTCACAATCTCGACACCCTGTATGCTCTGCTGGAAATCATATGACGCCTCGAAGGCCAGCAACTGTTGACCTGCAACTGTTGGAGAAGAGGACGATGCAGCTGTTGAAGGAGTGGACATCATTAATAAAGAATCCAAAGAAATCGCAAGGATGGTGATTGAAGGAGAAGAGTGTTCAAGCAACACCTGAGCGCGTAGAAGACGCGAAGAAAAAAATCAAGAGGGCTTAAAATCTGTTTTGTTTTAAGTACATCTTTATATCACTCTATTCAATCCATCTTACCCGAGGAAACGACGATATTTTCGGAGTATACAGCATTTTTGGGTGCTAACATCATGGAAACCATCAAAAGGGCCCGGCAAGACTGATGGAGCCAGCGCCTCTAGACGACCAAAAAGGGAATTCACCGTAAGTATCCCATCAAATCGCAGGGGCGAAAGGTGATATGAGGAAGTTATGAGGAGGGCTCAAGGAAAGTCCATCGGAGGCGAGCGGATGGAGGTTTGATTCATTGTGACCGTATACATCGTGTGGTAATGAGCGGGCGGATAGCGCCTATGCGTGCGTCGTCATGCTTCGGCAAGCATCGATTCGCGGACGAGAACAAAGTGATATGGCAGTGGCCGCCCAAAGGGCGGAATTAGAGGTGTATGCATCTGTACAATATTGGGCACTTGTCACAAATAGGTGATAAAAGGATCAAGAGATGAGCCAAGAACGCTTCTCACCTCAATCGTTTGCAGCGCGATGAAGTTTAACTAGGGGCGGGTTGATATGTACACTCTGGCACGGAGCAATTTATCTTCGCGACCGTCTGCGCACGTAACGCCCGAGAGCAGCCTTATTCCGTCCCAATATTAGATTACCACTGGCTTCAGCCATTCGTACGACCTCATCCAAAGCGCCAAGCGAGTTTTCCTTGAACCTTTCAGAATCCTGTTTCTTTTCCGCGTTTTTAATCTGCTTTAATGTCAGCGGCTTTGGGTCGGCAGGTTGCCATTCTCTCCGAGACAAAACTTTGGTGATGGCGTGTTGTCGTTCATTCCCAATCATGTAGGCCAGAGTACGGGCGGCTTGGTGGGGTATTCCTCGAGATTGCGATGCCGTGTATAAGAATTCAAGGGTATTGTCCACTGAGATCCGAGGGTTAGCAAGACACCTAACGACCGCGACATGGGAAAACTGGATACTTACTTCGCGAGTGCCAGGTTTTCAACCACTCTACGCGATCCTTACTGCGCTCCGAAGAGTAGCTATCATGCTGAACCTCTCTGGTGACCTTTGCGGCTTCATCGAAAACAGGGCGCCAGCGCCGCCTGAGGTTTCTGCTGGCTCGTGGGTGGTGGAGCACCACGGCAGACGACGTGCGCAGGAAGAGTCTGTATAGACTCCTGAAGCTCGCAGGCAGACGATTCAAGTCATTCATAGTCAAAAGTCGCGTGAAATGCGTTCGCCGGGCCGCTCAGACAACGAACGTTGCCCAAAGAGGATGCCCTCGGCTAACGACAAAATTCACGATAAATTAAATTTACCCACGACTCATCCACAACATTCTCCGCACAGAAAATGGTATCTCTCTGATTCTCTCCCAGTATGTCCATCTTCTAAATCTCACTACTGCTCCGAATTTCTGGTTCTATCTAATCCTGGCAGAAACCTGCACATATACATATACCGCTTTTTTCTCTCAAGCTTGCCCCCACTATTCGGACTTTGACCCACCGAATTCAGTACCCAAATGTATTCCGGCCGCCCATCCGATTTTCGCTATGGATATCCCGGACATTTTGGAAGAACCATACTTTCAAAAATACTTGTTCCCTAGAGCACGCCGAGTGTGGTTTAAGAACGGACTCAAGAGATCATGATCATAAAAGTGGTCGCGATTCTTCAAGAAGCTTTTCATACCGCCTAAAGGCCTGCGGAAAGCATCCATCCGAGTCGCCTATCACACGAAGGAATTCAAGATCTTTGTATGTGATGTTTATCATTATTCAGTTGATTCTTATACTTATGGTGTGCGTGTCATGATCATTCTAACTTAGGTCTATGGCAACCAGACCCAGCTCTCTCGGATTTCTCATCCGTGACTCAACTCATTCAAGGATTGGCTTCTATGATCACAAGTCAGTTACTCGAGGAATTGCTAATGCCAATACTATGTATCTCACCTTGCCGAGTTGTACAAGGTGACCGACCGCCCAAGTCATCTTCTCTCGGCGGACGACACACATCCAACGCTCAGGGCTTGGATTTCCCCTAATCGCGGCCACTTTATCCTGTAGCTCTTTCGGGAAGGGTGAAGGTTCTCCTTCAGGCATTCCTGTTACGGAAGGCGAAGATAGAGCCTTTGCGTGTGAAGGTATGTCAATACTCTGACGGAAAATGACATGAGAGGCCAGTGGCACATACCTTTCTCAACGGAGGGGCCTTGGACGAAGTCTTGGCTTTGGTCTCTGCCATTGTTGACGGTCTTCACGAGGTTATCGAGAGGCGTGTCCCTGCCACTCGCATTCGCTGGAGGGTACTTATAGAGAATGGCAAAGCAATGTCGCTTGACAAGCCTCGAGGCCGGGGGCCACGCCACTGTGGTGCCGCCTTTATGCTTCACTGACATCACAAACACGCTTTGTCCAGCCGTAGTCCGTTCATGACACGCTTCGAGCGTCTGATATGTCCTTACTGGCCCAGCATATCTTTCTTTAGACGAAGGTCCAAGCACCTTGCCATCTAACGTGGAAATTTTGGCCCAATGTCCATTTCTGGACTTGGATTGGGAAAGCGAGTGGTAAGTACCATTTGCAGGCCCGGGCCCGAGGAAACAATGAACTTGCCACTCCTCAGCTTTCCTTGATCCATGCCACTGAATTACGAACATGGTATATAAGGCAGGCCACGCTGCGGCAGGAAGATCATTACCTGTTTCATTCACTCAACACATCTAAAAACGCCTAACGCCCGATCTCAAATCCACCGCACATATCCACCGCACTTTTTCTTATTCCTTCCTCTATCCCTACCATCATGAGCGTCGAAAGCATCGAATTCTACTCTCCTGCCATGGAGGCTCAGCGTTATGACCTGTCCAAACGTCGTGTAAGTCTATCAATAGCCATCAGTTACTCTTATCCATGTTACTCATACCGCAATTTCCTCAGAAAAACTCCCAGCCTTCCATCCTAAAAACTGCCCCGCTTGGTCCTGGCGATCAGCTATTGCAGAACGGAAATTATTTTTTCGAGTCTCCTAATGCTCTCTTCGAACAATCATGGGAGGACCAAAATGCTATGGCCCTGCTTTCCGCATGCACCTCCCGCTCTGACGCAAGCTCAACCGAAAACGACTCTCACAATCATTCCGATGAGTCCTCCGCTTCCACGCTGACGGTGTCCACCACCGCCCAGCCACACAAAAAGGAGACCCAATCCATCGACGTATTCGAACGAGATGGGTACACCGCTGTCCGCACCATTATCCAAGCGCGGCGGCCATCACTCTTCCATTTGAACATACTACCTAGACAGTCAAGCCCAAGTGCCATGCCCACCCGTCCGTCCTCGCCTCTTGGCCTCAACCTCCGCAATCTTAACTGTGCCTGCTCCACCGATGCGTTCGAGGAAGAGATCGATTTCATCCACAAGGAGCGTGAGAAGGAAATGAAGGGTATAAACACCGCTATTCAAATCCGGCTTGAACAGAGCTGCAGCGTGGTTGCAGAGGAACGATGGAGGAGGCCCCTTGAAGCTATTGTCTATCGTCGTTCTCTCGACCCCATCCAAAACGTGGTCGGAACCGTTGAAGTCGACTAACAAAATATTCAATCCTCAGAATTATCATTCTGCCATAATTCCCCAAATCCACTTGTCACCTTCTCTTTCCATCGCATTTTTATTGTCTATCTTAGATTCTGGGGAACATCCCTGATAATTACTTTCCATGTAGCAGACTTACTGGCATTCACTCATCCCAGCATACTATTCGCAATACATCTATTCATCAAAATCATGCATTAAACGTATAACGAGAGCTAAGAATACAACGGAATGGAAGAAAAGGCGAGGAGAAATAAGTAGATCCAAATACTAAAGCTTGAAAGCATCGCGAATTTGTTTTAATACATCTTCTTCGCCCCACACCTGGGCTTCCAACTCGCTCCTCATCTGCCCGATCTCAACAACGCGCTCCGTGCCCAGCTTGGCCCCCTCCTCCATGTCCAGCGCCTCCACCGCGTGACAAGGTCTTTAAACGCAGGGGCAAGCCAATCGTGCACATCGTACTTGGTGCCGAGGACAATTTTGTCGACGGACGACGCGATTGACGTAAGGTTTCTGATGGCGAGGGCACGGATGTCGGTGAATACCCACTTCGTAGCGAGCATGAGCACCGAGGCCCATTCTTCGACTGTTTTGAGACTAGGCTCTGCGAAGCTTCTGAAGTGAAAGAGTTAGCTTTTGAGATGATTGCCACGAGGGAAATTATGGCTTACATAGGATAAAAAATAGACAAAAGACGGTCGAAGTCTTCTGTTTTGACTTCGGACAAAATGATGGGCTCGTGGGAGTAGTGCTCCGAGACATTGAGGGAGGAAAATAAGTCACGGAAGAAAACCGATTGTTCGGTGAAAAAATGTCGGTGTATCTTGTATAACGTTACCCCAACCTAGTAAATGTCAATATGCGTGTCAGATGGATTATGCGAGAATAAAACCTCAGTGCTTACTCTGAAAATAATGGTTCCATCTTCGAAATAGAACCTCTCGTGGTGGGGCCAATAAGGCGAGGGCGGAGAATAGCTCGAGTGAGTTGAAATTGATGGCTCCGGAGGCCGTAAGATATAAGTGGGACTGGGCACCCTGACAGGTGTTTGCGTCTCGTAGATGATGGGCTCATGCTCTGAGTAAAGAGGAGACGTCGGAACAGGCGAAATGTGGGCATATGGACTCCGAGGGTTGAGTCTCGGTGACTCTGGTACCATGATAGGAGTTGGCTCTCTGCTGCGTACAGAGTAGATTGAAGGACTGTGTGACCGCGCTCTTGAACTGCGAGTGCGAGAAGACGAGCGCGACCCCTGACCGATATAGACAACCTGCGGGGGATGATGGTGATGAGAATAGCATTCATGATGGTGGTGCGGATCGTTAGAGCGTGATGGCATTATTACGACAGGAGGAGGTGGAGGGCTCCTCGACCTCGACCGGCTATATCGCCTATGACGGTAAGGGCTGGCTTGAGCGATTGGCTGAGGATTCACGATGATAGTACAGTTTGGCGCTTCGCCGGACGAGAATTGTTGGACGACAACAGAGCCGGCTGGAGGATTGGCCTTGGTAGCAACCATTTCTCGTTCACGAGAAAACGTGAGGCTACTCAACGATTTCGATGATTTATGTGAATGATGAGAGTGCGTGTGTGATGATGTTGTGGATGAAGGAGAAAGTGGTGGAGGGGACGATCGTTCCTGGGAGCGACCTCGAAGAGGTGCCGAAATTAGACGCATAAATGCGTCAAAGGGAACCGTCACTTCAGCAACGGAAGCTGCATCTAACGCGTTACTCCAAGATCCACTTTCCGAAGACTGAGATGTTGAAGGGTTGCTAGAAGATGTTGTTGAAGAGGGTATCTCCAGAGGTGCGGAAAGTTCCGGCAACGACAACTCATGCGGTGGAGGCAACACCATAGTTGGAGGACGTGTCGGCGCACTTGTCAGGAGATCCTCTGGAATGGGTCCAGGAGTTAAGGGAATGGAAAGAGGTGGTGGACAGGAGGGTCGCGCAAGCGGTGACGCCGACTCTTGAGGCCGCGCTGGGTGCTCTAGATCAACCGAATCTGCACCGGAGCGCCCAGCTGAGCATACCTCGCAGGATTCCGCTGGGAAAAGATGGGAACAGATATTTTCTTCCTCTACTGAAGGATGGTTTGCGGGGACTTCTGGGAGATGGGTCAAGGATGAATTGGTTGGTTCCTCGCGGGGAGAGCATATCGTGCAGCCTTCTCCCATTGAGGTGGCGGCATATCCGCGTCGACTCGAAAGGAACTGGTACCGGAGCTTGTGGGAGGGGTGAAGCAGTGGGTTTCAGCTGCTGGGCTGCCGAAGGTACCAGTGAGCATTCTCGTCGCTGTTTTGCGATGAGCAACGCAGTTGGAGTAGGATTGGAGGAGAGAGAGACGGAGACCTAAGGACATTGGCGCCAGTCGTATCGTTGGCACCACCGTTATCCTGATCATCTGCGCCTAAGGACAATCCTTGCATCTCTGTCTCCGCTGGTTGGGAATCCGATGTTGATGAGTTAGTTGAAGTCATGACGTTTGTGTTGGAGGAAGACTGGTCGTTCCTCAAACCCCTCGTATTATAGCAAATAGATTCTGACGTTAAACTAAGGTTTACGCCACATCTTGGAGATCCGGGCGGAAACTATAAGCCTAGAAGGCGACCATGGGTCCAAGAAATCGACGTTGAATATGCAACTTAAGGCAAGGATTCGCATTGGCCCTCTCGGATGGCTATTTTTAGCCTCTCAAATCAGCCTTGGACCTCAGACTGGAGCAACTCGAGCAGGGATCGTAACGAAGGGCTATCAGGGAGATAAGGATCATCATGGCCCATGCAACGTCCATGGATGGAGACGGTGTCGGTTGTTGAGAAGAATCGCATGCCAAGCTGGACCAGCCTCGCCTAGTTCCAGCCATTTGGCAGGCAGAAGCCGCTAGTAATCAAGGCCAAATACCGCCTTCTGAAGCGAGTGGCGCCTGGGCGTCATACTTCGACCTGACGCAAATCTAACGAGATCTAACGTGGTGTAGAGTACGTACAGTATAGCCCAAGTATAACCACCCACATTAAATTAGAGCTTCTTTGACAAGCGCTGAGGAGCTTCTAGGTCACGCGCCTCCAAACACAACTTTTATTCAATATCGATCTCGACCAACTGGCATCCTCAATGCTCGGTTCACTTTCATCCGTGGCGGGCACTGTCAATTGAATGCTGCACCTATTTGAAGGTTTAATGTTATTGTGTCCATGGTGTGGATTGAATATTGACCCGTTACAGATCTTATATAGTTAGATTACTTACTAGGCCCCGGGGCATCAATAATTAGAAGGATTCAACAAGAGACGCCGGCTAATCAGACAACAATTTAGCCCTCTGCGCAGCTGGCAGCACTGGAATCTCGAATGTCGGTAAGTACCTGAACCACGACCAACTACCTAGAGTTCAATATATACGACGTTGCCACTCCTGCTAGCTCGAAAAGACGTCGGGAAGTTAATCAGTACCAAAAATGAATTTTCGATATCTAGAGCTGGCACCTTTAAAATTTGTTTCACTAGCCGCTTCTGGCACAGGCTACGGTCTACCACAGACTTTTTTGTTCCTCAAGAAAAGATAAATGCAAACGAGAAATTATGAAAGGAACGGCGCAGTTAGACTGGTGTTCGTTTAAGTAGGGACGGAGGTTTTCCATCATCAGTTACATACTGATTCAATTGTTCTTGTGGCTGCCAAACTTGAGGAGGTAAGATGACTATGCATGAGAGATGATCTCAAGTTGGAAGAGAATTAGTCCTGTTCTTACCGCGCCCCCTAAACCGTGTCAGAAAGTTGTTATGTAATCTTCGGAGCTTCAATTCTCGTCGCGTCGACTGGACGCGACGACGCCAGTATTTCGCGACTTCTTAGAGGCAAAGTGTATACTGTTGGCTCAAAATATGCTAGGTAAAAATCTCGTCCTGAGAAGAGGAGTTGTTGTGGTAGCTTACGTTCCGGTGGGTCAGACTGCGAATTTAGCTTACATAATCTTGGACCATGCTCCGCGCGACGGACCCGCTCATCCGCATGAAGTCCCAAGCTCTCAAAATCGAAAACTATGTTTATTGAAACTTTTTAAATATCTCCCTCTCCAAACCTTGTCCGAAAACGGTTTCATGACCAAGAAAAACGCGCCCAACCATATTTTTGAAGTCCGAAGATTACATAACAACTTTCTGACACGGTTTGGAGGGCGCGGTAAAAAACAGACTTCATATATCGTGATCCGAAGGGCACATCACATAATATCGCAGTCTGGCTAGGAGAGACTAGAAGAGAATTCGGTTGGGACGCGGAGATGCCGGCGCGGCAGGCTGATCGAGTCACCCCGATTTAGCAAAAACCCGACGTGTCGACGTCTGCCATTAACCACTGCTGTCTTCTGGCATCTTCGAAATGGATTCTGAATTAATTCAGGAGCTATACATGGCAACCTCGAGACAACTGCAGCGGCTCGTCATGTCCCTCGGCTTCAAAGACGCCTATGAGGCTCAGACGGCAATTAACGCATCGAATTCTGACTTGACATACAGGTCGTGTTTTGAGCGGCTGCACCAGTCCGCTCAAACCATTCGAGCACAAGAAGCGGAAGTGAAGACGCTGAAGAGGGAGCTGGAACTGCTTCAGAAGAGAAATACAGCTTTAAAAGAAAATCTGAAAATGTAGGGGCTAGTATTAACCACATGATTGTCGCAAGCTCAAAGCTGACAACACTTTTTTTTGGTCGTTTGCAGCTTAAACAACTGTGATCGTACTCGCAGCAAGTGGGGCGAGAAGCGCGACGACAACAAAAAGGCCAGCGGCGGTGGTGGGTTCCAGCAGCAAAGTCGTGGTTCTGGTTACAACAATTACCAGAATCAGCAGCAAATGAACCGCGAGCCCGTTGCCACTCTCCAAGCTACTGCCAATCTTTGGGATAGGAAGGCCTTGCAAATCGATTCCGATTCGCCTGAAATGGTGGACCGCAAGGTCAAGGGCCTCCTTAACAAGTTAACCATGAAGAATTTCGATTGTATTTCCGACCAAATCATTTTCTGGGCGAACAAGTCCGAGAAGGAGAAGGATGGTCGAACACTCGTCCAGGTCATTCATCTTGTTTTCGAGAATGCCATCGCTGAAGTTATATGGTCCGAGATGTATGCACGTCTGTGCCGGAAGATGATGGAGCAAATCAGCCCCAAGGTTCAGGATGATGGTATCAAGACCAATGAAGGCAAACCTATTGCTGGAGGCCAACTCTTCCGCAAATATCTCCTGAACCGCTGTCAAGAAGACTTTGACCGTGTTTGGGTGGCGAAAGAAACTACAGCTGCTACCGTTGCATGGACAGCTTTGGCTGTGAACTCTGACGAGTACTACGCTGCTCAGAAGGCTAAGCGCCAGGGTCTCGGTCTCATCAAGTTCATTGGTGAACTGTTCAAGCTCCGGATGCTTACGG
Organism: Flammula alnicola; assembly: GCA_015499995.1. Classification (NCBI taxonomy): domain Eukaryota; kingdom Fungi; phylum Basidiomycota; class Agaricomycetes; order Agaricales; family Strophariaceae; genus Flammula; species Flammula alnicola. Next base: position 93,160 of record JADNRV010000116.1, read on the forward strand.
AGCCGATCATGCACGAGTGCGTGGAGAAGCTTCTTGACAATGTCCACAACCCGGAAGAGGAGGAAATCGAGTCGCTGTGTAAGCTTCTTACCACCGTTGGTGGCATCCTCGATATCCCCAGGGCTCGCTCCCACCTTGACGTCTATTTCTCACAAATGAAAAAGCTCACAAAGAGTCCCAATGTCACCTCGCGTACGCAATGCATGCTCCTCGTGAGTATACAATGCCGTTATAATTGAAAGTTTAAATCACTAATGCTATGCCATAGGACTTGATCGAACTCCGTGAACGTAAATGGATTACTCGCAACAGCGTCGCTGCTCCCTGGCCGTCGCGGCCCAGATTGTTACAAGTTACCAATAATACATGATATTTACTGCCAGATGTGTATGTATTATGTGAAAGCCTTTCAGTTGAATTTGGAGCTGGTTTGAACAGAAAAGGATGGTAATTGAGCAGGGAAGAGCGAAACTGCCACCTGCGGAGATGGAACCGTCCCAGGAAGTCCTTATAAACCCTACGGCGATTTCAGCCACGAAATAAATTCTTGAACGGCACTTTCAGGCGGTATGTGCAATGGGGATTTCTTGTCTCCGTTTGAATGGTAAGTGTGGGCCTTCAGACGAGCAGTGGATGAAATTGCGACACCGCTCGCGGAGCTTCGGCCAAAGTTAAAGTAATCCTCGTGGGTGCAATCAGAGTGAGAGATCTGCCATGTTCTCGCCTTTAATCATAGCAGAGGGCGGTTTGAGGGCGGTGCCCGCCAAGTCGGTGTGCTCCGGAGTGCTTTTTGTACGGTCCCTTCGGTCTGTGCGTCTCGTCCCCCTGCAAGACACGACTTTTGTCGAATATTGATCTTGGTCAACATCCTAAGGAACGGGGGCAAATCGGGCAGCATTTGGTGAGTATCTGCCACTGAAATTTTGGTACCAGAATCGCATCCAATGATAACTCTAGAGTTCAATATACAAGACTCTGCATCTCCCGCTAGGTCAAGAGGACTACATTGTACCATGAAAAAGAATTTTAAAACTCGGCTGGAACTCTTCTTACACTGGCAGCTTGCTGGCAAATTCCACAATCCTTTAATCCTCAAGAAAAGTATCGCAACAATCGTCCTCGTCTCCTCGCTCTAGGATCTCCTTCTTGCCATTGATGATTGAAGGATAGCATGGAGATGCCGACACGGCAGGTGATCCCTATTTGGCAAGAATTTCAACGTTACACTTACAGCACTGTGTCGTGTTCAATTCTCTCTTTCGTGTTCGGACTTTGAGGGACAGCCTCTCTCAGCTGTCTATATACCTGTAAGTCATACGTGGACCTCTTGTCAAAGTCTTGAACTCTGAATTTCAACAAATTTTTACCCAAGGTCACGGTGGGGCGACCCAGCTTCTTGAGTGCCACCTCTAGAGGCGAATCTTCAACTTGGGCTTAGTTATTAGGGATAATAACCAGACCACAGTCTCCCAAAACCCACAAAAAGCCATGGGATCCCTCAACTTCCTCTTCTCCCTCTGCGGATGGACATTCATACCCGACTTCGCCACCAAACACCTCCTCAACTTCCTCTACCACACCTCCCCCATCCCCCTCCTCAGGGTGGCCCAACCCCAGCCCGGCAGTCGGCAGCACAGGATACACTATGCCCTTGCATTCGCCTTCGTCATCTTCAGCTATCTTACTTATACACTATACCAGAGCGCCGCCGCGATGCCGCCCAACTTCTACCAGATCCTCGGGGTGCCGCCGAACGTGGACGAGAACGGACTGAAGCTTGCGTTTAGGGCTTTTGCGAAGAGGTACCACCCTGACAGGCCGGGCGTGGGCCGGGATGGGCAGGAGCTGTTCATGCATGTGCGCGATGCGTTCGAGGCGCTGAAGGACCCCGTCGTGCGGTTTGCTTATGATCGGTGCGTGTTTTATTATCGTCTTTAGTCATTGTTGTACGCGTTTCTGAGGTATGATATATGGTTAGGTTCGGACCTGACGTTCTTCGATGGCGCCAGCACTGCAAAACGACGCGTGAATTCCTGCGGCAGGGTCTTATGGTGTCGTCTGGGTACCATATCGTCGCTGGAATTGCTTTGCTCTTCTGGTCTGCTATCGGTCGACCTAGCGTCGTATCCTTCGTGCGTCTGCCTTTCTATTACAATTTATCAGAAAATTGACACCCCCCACCTATGAACAGTGGCGATACGTCCTCTTCGGCGCCCTATTCGCCGGCGAACTCTCACTTATCCTCTCCCCCTTCCCCGGCGCCCCGTCCAATATCTCTCCCCCAACACCGTCCTTCTTCTCGAACTTCCTCTCCTCCTCCTCTTTGATTCCCACTACAAGTTCATCTTTCCCATCAACCACTCTAATGCCCACATCGTCCATCCTCCAGGTACTCTTCCCAAACAGAGTCCCGTACCAGCACATCCTGTTCCTACACCAGATCTTCATGTTCCTGAGCGTCGCGCTGAGCCGCGTCGTGCCACAATTTATTTTCCTCCTGGGCGACGAAGGTGCCAACAATAGCGCGGAAGGACGCAAGCTCGATGCACTCGAGCGAGAGATCTGGGAGAGGATCTACGGGACGCTCGCTATCGCTGACCGTGAAGGTATGTACACCACCCAATGCACTACACACAACATGTTAATTAATCGACCTTCCTACAGCCTCGATCATCTTACACACGATCCTCCAATCCATAACCCCCTCCTCCTCTCCCTCAACCGCAAAGCCGACATACCACACCCCAACCCTCGCGCGCATGCACCCCGTCTCCGCGGCCCAATCCACCCAAGCATTCGACGCCCTTACACCCGAGCTGCGCAACCTCGTTGTGGAAGCCAACATCAAGAACCAGTCCGCGGGGCCGATCGCCGCTGCGTGGGAGGCGGCGCTCAGGCTGAGGAAGGTCACTCCTCGCGATCCCGCGTCCGGCATGACCACCCGCAATTCAAGCTCCAAGACAGACGTGCACGAGCTCGTCGAGACACCAAAGACACTCCGCACGAAGAACTTTTGGGAGAAGGAGGTCGTGGAGGAGGCCGAATCTGTCGTTGCCCTCGCGGACGCGGCGTCAACTTCAAGTTCGCCTACGGGAGTTGCTGAGTCTACCCAGCAGCTGCGCAGGGTGCCCTCGACGCCGAGGCTTGGTCGCCATGCGCAGCTCAATGGCAGTCCTACCAAATCGCACTCGCCTGTGCGGAAGGGCTCGTTCGCTGGGGAGTTTTGATCTATATGTTGAGCTGTTATACCGTTATACTGATATAAGAGTGCTTTTTTCGGACGGATATGCTATTGTTTTTTTATATATTACATTGCTCGCTATCTGACTTTATTTTTTTGATTTCGAGGAGCTGCGTGTATTTCTGTAAGTTTGTGTAGATGTTTTGATAGGAAATGTAACTTTATCGAACCAAAAAGATCACCATCAGCAATCTGCAGTAGCATTATTATTGGAATAGGAAAAGCAGAGACCTCCGCGCAGCTTCCACTAATAGTTTAGAGGATGCTGCCGCCAACTTACATAAACACTGAGCCCTCGCCTGCCCTCGCGTCGTCTGCCCGTCAGTATTTCTGACGAACCCCCCGCGACACGTGCCATCAAGAACCTGTCCGACTTTTGGTCACACTTGCGCCTATCTCGCATGCTTCTGCCTGGAGGTTTTTTCTCTTGCTGCTCTGCTTTGGTGACTGCCCAGTACCGCGACGATAAAGCGGATTGGCCGTCTCGAGGTGGCGTACACTGCCATAACAATACTTAGCGTCTAACCTACCTGGCACCAAATCCCACGAAACGACATTTGATTGCGCTGAATGGCATGGGAGTCCAACAAACTATCACATCTTCTGTCTGTTACGATCCTAGACTCTAACTGAGATACATCTAGGCGATATCGAATAGATTGAGCACTATTACTATCTCCTGTCAAGCTCGGTCAATCTTGGAGACTGCATTCACCCTGTCTGTTATACATCACATCGACTCACATCGACTCTTTGGACGGTATAGGATCTAGATCTAGGTCTTACCTGGGAATCGCAATTCCCCCCCGAACTTCGTGGTCATGAAGTTTTCAATTTCTCACTCCTATCGGTCTAATTCTGTCATTGTTAGATGCATGTGGGATGCCTGGGGTTATCTCAATTGTGATAATGTCACCTATACATCATCGTGGAGCACGGCTATAAAGAAGGAGTGATCTAAATCAGAAACTCGCCCATTCCTTCTGCTATTCAACCGCGATCGCGATGAATGTACTAGTCTCTCTCGCTATTGTGTTCTTGATAGCTGCGATATTGAACAAACTCGTGAAATCTTTAACGACAAGTGGAAGACGAGCACCCTATCCTCCTGGACCAAAACCAAGATTTTTGGTCGGGAATGCGTTCGATTTGCCCTCCCATTATTCTCCTCAAGTATACATGGAATGGGGGAAGAAGTACAATAGTATGTGCGACATTCATTTAGTATATATTACAAGCCTGATCACTATCGATACAGGCAATATTCTCTATGCAAGCGCCCTCGGAAATCACATAGTTGTCCTCAATAAGCGCGAAGACGCAGACGAACTATTCGAAACACGATCTAAAATGTATTCCGACAGGCCTGTGATACCCATGGTTAAAATGTATGTCTTTAGTGGAAGTTGGAAATTAACCATAATATGACATTCTGCATAGGATGGGGTGGGAAGGGAACGTCGCTCTCATTCCATACGGCGATGACTGGCGGATCCACCGAAAGATTTGCCAACAAAACTTTCGTCAAGAAGCTGCGCCCAAGTACCACCCAATTCAACTGGACAAGGTAAAGCAATTCCTACGAGGCCTGCTAGAGAGCCCGGAAAGATTCGAGGATCACAGCAAATTGTACGTTTCCCAATATATTCAAGGATAATCGATAAATGTCGACAAGGTAATCTAGGTTCTCCGTCTCGATTCCCATGTTCACAATGTACGGCTACAATATCGAATCCTTGGACGATCGTTGCATCAAAGCAGCGGACGAGAGCGTCGTCCTTGCCGCGACCCTAGTTCTGCCAGGATCAAGCCTCGTCAATGTTTTTCCATTGCTCCGACACATACCAGCATGGTTCCCAGGAGCCACCTCTCATAAAGCTGCGGCTAAGGTTAAGAAACTGACAGAGGAGGTGATTACATCACCTATGGACACCCTCAAGAAACGCATGGTCAGTGGTAGAATCAACGGCTGCGGGTATTTCGAGTCTGGCGGCTGAGTTTTCACCTATGTCTTTAGGTGGATCCGGACGATGAAGTTCCCTCGTCGCTTGTTTCAAATTTTCTGGAAAAGAAGGCGACTTTTGGTGCTTCCGAGAAAGAAGAACTTGAAATCAGCAACGTAGCTTACACGGTCTATGGGGGTACGTATACCGTTTTCTAATTCGCCGTTCTTACCTTAACATCAAAGTTTGGGACCAGCCGCTTCGGATACGGTGAGCTCCTGACATATGTAACACGGTTAGTAATCATGACACTATGTTTGAATAGACGATATCTGCGACGACAACATTTTTCTATGCGATGGCCATACACCCAGAGGTACAACGGAAGGCTCAAGAGGAGATTGACCGCGTTGTTGGCTTCGCGCGTCTTCCGGATTTCAGGGATCGACCATCGCTTCCGTACATCGACGCAATATATCGAGAAGTATTGCGATGGAGACCTCCCGTTCCGCTCGCAGTACCTCATAAGCTTACCGAAGATGACTATTACAAGGGATACCTCATCCCGAAAGGTAAATCCACTTCACACATACTGTCACATTACTAGACTACCCCGCCTTACAGGAGCAACTGTCCTCGGGAACATATGGTCCGTATGATTTTTCGACCTGAAATCCTTGCACTGTATTGTCCTCATCTCCCACTTATTAGGGCCATGACCCACGATGAAGACGTATACCCGGACCCCTACAGCTTTAAGCCTGAGAGGTTTTTGGACGCCACGGGCAATCTGAATGACGATAACCATATCCTCGCGTACGGGTTTGGACGAAGGTGAATATGCCGAACTTCGCGAGAAGACTTAACTTATGTTCTTTTTTTAATAGAGCATGTGTTGGGAAATATGTCGCCAGCTCGACAGTGAGTATCGTCCCCTGATAAGGATTTGGATTCGTGGCTAATTTCAGTTTCGCTCAGATGTGGTTATTAATTGCCTCGTCACTGGCTACGTTTAACATACGGAAGGCCAAAGACGAATTTGGAAAAGAAATTGAAATCGAGGACGACTATGTTGACTATGGCGGCCTCCAGTGCGTTCAAAACTTTGTACATAAAAACGTTGTGCGATTTACACGTCCCTCCAGACACAAGAAGCACTTCCAGTGTTCCATCACCCCAAGATCCCAGACAACTAGGCAGCTAGTAGCGGAAGGGACTGAAATTTAGGATAAATATCAACTTCTTCGGGAGCATTCCTGGAGGACATTGCTGAGAACCATAAATTATTCATATAGGATAGTTGTACTGGAACATGGTTTTGCGACCTAGCTCCAGCTCTAATGCTATGCAAGTGCAAGATCAGTACTCAGTACTCAGTACTCAGTCGAGATCCGATTTTCCCTGTTGCTCACCAAACTTGACCGTTATCTTATCTTGATCTTATCTTCATGGTTTATCTAATAGACATCTGCGCGAATCAACTCAGTCTTCAAACCTCTCCAAACCCTCCCAACTTGAACCTTTAAGCTATGGTTTAAAATGCAACCTCCTCATGGAGAACCTCGTCCAAGAGTACAGAAATCATTAATGCTCTGGTCCAGCAACGAAAACCAAGATTAGCCGACCGAGTGGATACCGGCGTCGCATTAATCGCACTGTATATGCGACCTGAAATAAAGCCGTACTGGCTCACGATCGATTCGAGAGTTCAATGCATTCACTGGCACAACATGTACATAGACCATTTTCGGGAACATCTGGTCGGTATATTCCCGCAATCAGGACTCCCGTACTTACTATTGTACTGTTTTCCCGCCGAGTTGTAGGGCCATGACACATAACGAACATCGGTATCCTGACCCTCACAGATAGACGAGGAGGATTGAAGTTGTTCGCGGCAGAGTTACTATCGTTGTTGGTATTTTTAGTAGCAGGGATTGTTGTTGCTGCTGCTTGAATAGCTTCTCCCATGGGATCGTCAACAGGTTGCCATGAAGTAGGAATTGATTGTAAATGCCGTTCAGCGTCAAAATTGCTGCCCAAGTCAGTAATCATACAGAAGGCGCCAATGCCGCGTCCGATTCTAGTCGTAATATGTAGATTACAATGCATAGTGTGTCTATATACAAGCATGTGAGATCGAGTAACCCAAAAGATCGAATGCAAATATGCCACTGCCCCATCCCAAAAAAACCTATCCCTCCTCCCTCGCTCGTAAACTCATAAAAATGCCATCCATCATCATCGTAAAAAGTAGTGTATCCATTAGATGTGTCGTGTCGCCCTGTCTTGCGTTTTTCATTGAGAACCCAACAGCAAGCTCGGTTCTCGCATACGTGTGCCCTCCACGATGGCCATAGCGTCGGCGACGTTTTCTCGGAAGGCATCGGCGCCCAGAAGTTCGTATATGCCAGCCTTGGCGAATGTCGTTTGCACGCGCGGACGGAGATGAGTGATGAATAGTCCAACACCCCGACTCTAATAAAAAAAGCTTGCATAAGCAAAAAGGGTTATTAATTACTATCGAAAGACGGTTAACTTGCCTTATATTCATCAAATAGTTCATAGAATATTTGTGCAGCGCTATTTCCAGGAAGAGTGGGGTGTAAGACGAAGTCGATATGTTAACGATCACTTGACTTACGAGGCATCACATTTATCCACATCAGCCAGATGAAAGACTAATACGGAGGCCTGCTCTCGCCTAGGCTCCTCAGAAGGATGCAGTCTATCAACCCCGTATAACTCCAATCGTCGCAACCTCTCTAAATAAGGTGGAGAGATGATCAGAAGGCATACAACAAACGGAATACAGGAAAAACAAACCCTTCAATTGAGCAGTATTAGCTGAAGGTTATAGTCATTAGTTGGATGCTAGACTTGGAACCCAAGGATTAAACGACTAACCAAAGTCTAAATTTTCACGAATACGAATAATCAAAGCCCCCGGAACACTCTCCTCCGCTTCAGGATTTTCTTTAAGAGGTTTCCAACGATCGGTTCCAGGAATGCGGCCCTGCAATGCACCCCCAACAATTAGTTCAAACCCATCTCAATGATATACACATAAAATCTCACTAATATCGTCATTCTCGTCTTCGACGAACGATGGACTACCATAAGCAACGAAATAACCAAGCTAACGACCACTCCGACTTCGATATTCCAAATAATCGAGAGGAAGAACGTCAACGACATGAGCGTTAGGTCGACCCAGGCTCCCATACTGAAGATATCGTGAGTCAAAGAAATGATGTATATTTCAGGGTAAATACTAACCGCCAGTAGTAAAGCACATCATGAGGCGTCTCGGCGAGCAGCGAGAAGACAACGAGGCCGATACTAGGCAAGTCATTAGTCAATAAAGGTTCTCCTAGGACAGATGCAGAACAACATACATTACCGCCAAAACACATTTAGGGAGGTAATATAACCATGGAAGGAGGAAAAAGGTCGCCAACAGAATAACTCCTGAACAGACAAGCGATGCCATCTGGGTACGACCGCCAACATCTCCATTAATTCGTGATCTTAGACAAAAGAGTCAAGGAAACGACGTTGGTCGATGACGAAGACCACTTTACCTTGTAATTGACCCAAAGGCTGGCAATGTCCCAGGAACGAAGGAGCCAGCCAAGTTGGCAGCTCCAAGCGCAACAAGCTCGCGGTTAGGACTGATAGAGTATCCAAACCGTGCAGCATTCTGCTTCGCCGCCACGATACTATCCAGAAAACCGACCACAGCAATCAGACTATAGTTTGAAGACCAGTAAGTCAGTACCAAGAAAGGGACGCAAATTAACTGTGGGGGTGCTGACCAAGCAGTGGAAGTTGTACGATGCAGGAACTTCAGGTTGGACCGCTTGAGCGGGAACTGGATGAGAGAATTGCCGGTATGGACATCTACATCGCCCAAAATGTCCACGCCATCCACATCCCATCGGAACTCGCCTGAAAGAACTGCATATATGCGCGTTAACTGACAAGTTTTACGTTAAAAAGGATAAAAGGAACTTACGTGTAGAAGCCACGACCACGACGAGGACTTCTGGGATGCGGTATATGTACCAAGCATTTTTGAATCGATTTTTCACGGATCTCAGGGCTACAAGAGAGAATAGCGCAGAGAAGCTGATTGCTGTCGTGAGATAATGGGAGCGGGTGAATGCATTGCGGACCAGGAATGCAAATTTTTCCAGTGTGGTTTGCGGATCTGTCTCGTGTATCACTTTACTGAGACCTAGCATTGGAATGAACTGTTCGCTGCAGAATATGATTAGTTATCAAAAAATACATGCATATATGCGCGAAAAGAGGGTGCTTACATCATGATCACGACTGCAACTGCTGTGATAAAGCCTCGCAGGAGAGCACGGCTCAGCACGACATCAATGAACCCTAGTCTGAAGAATCCAAGGAGAAACGATATTAGTCCGACCTGTAAGACAGGGTCAGCCGAAATGAGATTGATTTAGCGCTAAAACCCACCTGTAGTGTTATTACGGTTGCGACACCCAGCCCCAGTAGATCCGCCTCTCCGCTATGAGGGTCTGGATATTCATGACGGATCTCTGAAATAGCCTGTCCAAGGAGAAGACTCAGGGCAGCCTCCGGAGCGACATTAAGTTGTCTCGATGTTCCAAGTAACGCGTATGCCATCCCAGGTATCGATGCTGAGAACTAAAGGGACAGAGTAAGAGGCTTCATCGACGCAAGACAAGTGACCACGAACCAATCCTGTGACCGGACTCAGCTTTGCGAGTGATGATGCATAGCTGACGGACTGCGGGATAAGCATGGAAGCAACCGTGATACCGGCCAGGAAGTCTCCGCCAAACCTTGAGTTAGATAGCGCGTCAATGTATGATCCGGGAGTGTGTCTGAGGGACAAGACGTACAGCGAGAGCGAATAATTTGGTATCCATGCAACGGAGGGTATATAGTACTTGACTCGCTTGATAAATGTCGATTGGCGTCGTTGTAATGGCGGTGATTTTTGCCCTGTGGAATATCAAGAGGGCCAATTAGCAATTGAATTCCAGGAGCACTTTGGCTGTTCGTGCTGGCAGATCAACACCAAAATCCGCTGTGCGAGGTCGTGAAGAGGTCAAAAGGCAAAATCCACGCATACCGCCTATTGGTGGCGTCACCGCGCCATACGGGTCACCCCTCTCCACGTCCAACAGCGTCGTCCTTTCTTCGATGTCCTGTGGAGTCGACGGTATAACCGCGTCGATTCCCATTATTGAGCTCGTGGAGGCTGCCGATGATGCGACAGCGCTAGCTGCGTGCTTGGATAGTAACCTTAGGTCCGGGTTGCGCACTGGAGTCCCGCTCATGAAAAAGGAGGCTATATGTATACGAGTTGGAAAAGTCGAGTGTGGGTTAATCGCCTCAGTCTCTCAGCCAATGACGACACTGCCATCGCATATTATTCCCACGCCGTCAAAGTGAAGCACTTTCGAACTAACGAGCCCTTTCGGAAGTTCGGATCAACTGCAGTGAAATTCGGCATTGGATTATGTATATGAACATTCAGGAGTAGTCCTGATACAAGTCTGCTGAAAGCGATGCCATGGAGGCCGAGCATAAAATGTACATCCATATTTTCGTTTGTCCTTCATTCTCGACATACTGGTTACTTTTTCAGATCAGGATAACATCTTGTCCAGGTTCTGGATTAAGGCGAGCTGTCGACTATACTTACACCCATTTACTGATTATTTCCGATATGCTTTCAGCCTACATATAGGCTATGGCGTCCGCCAACACTGCCATCACAATTAGCGCGGTGATCGATGGTGCATTACAACTTTCTCTCTTTTCTAATCGGCCCATAAAGTCTAGTCTCCCGTAGTCAGACTTACAAAGTCCGTGTCTTTTTTTAGTGGGGGAGAACGACACTTCATATGTACATAAAGTCCGGTTCGACACATCAGTGAATTTCCAGATCATACACCCGAACCTTCGGAAGGTCGAGCAAGAAATTGTGAAGCTGGACATGAATAAGAGAAATAACGGCAACGGCCACAAGGACACGGTGTCTGAATCTAAGACTCTGATTGAAAAGTTGTTGAAAAGCGGAAAATGTATTGAATGCTCGACGCCCCCTAGCCAGAAGCTGGATTTCTAGAAAGCGCCACCAATTGTATGTGTACAGCCTGGCAGAACAGGCCTGGCAGAGCACGGCTGGTTGAATACATGTCAAGCCACCGTGCAGGACTCGGACGATCGCAGGACGTTCAAAGCGTAGACATAATCATTCTAAGAATGAAATAAAGAATTCGGTTTTGCCGTTAGTACTGTATGTGTGTAACAAAGAACAGTACCAACAACGAATTCCGATCTTTCACTTATTTTCATTCGTATGAAACCTCTCGGGCAGCCCTCAGCGATTACAAGATTGCGGCACGGAAAAGGTGTCGAGCGGGATCCCTCGGTTCTTGGAGATTGGCTACCCTGGGCTGGTCCGACAGTCGCAAGCCGTGTGGTGGTTGGCGGAAGATCCGGAAGAACCCTCAGCCAAAATACCGACGATGGTGGGCAAAACCTTACATAAAAATTCAAAGCACGGCAGGATAAGCGCTAAAAGGAGTTCCCAGACCAAGCTTTTGAAGCTCTCCACATTCCTCGACGCGGCGAGGACCAAAGTGGATTATGAAAGAATAAAGTCTGAGGTGATTGGGGACCTCATGGCAAAGAACTACTATTACACATAAATGATGCTGACGGTGTTTCGACTCAACAAGTGGGAACTTGCCGCATCGGTGAGATCGTCGTTTCCGTGGGCAAACCCAAAAAACAAAAGCAACAAACACTAGGCCCAAGAATCGTCGGCAAGAATTCCGACATGACCTTACACCCTTCTTTCCGACACATCTCGTCCTTGCAGACATCCAAACCCAGCCCTCATCGACAGTCCGCCCACACGATATCAAAGAAAATGTTCCCAATTAGACCACCAATGCGCCATGCTAAAGCCGTCCATTCGAAAGGTAGTCACTGCAAGATAGCCCCTGATATGTCTATTTTTTCTCCACGAAACGCTCAAACACTCAATGATGAATCGCTTCCAAGCCAAGTATCCAACGCTTCCCCTCCAGAAGCCCTCTTGGATAGTGTAAGAGTCTTTCAGTGCGATTCGACAATCTGGCAATTTGTGGAACACGGTGGAATGACTCCCAAGAGATCCACGTTTTAGCCGTTGTTGGTGAGTTATGTCCTTGATGGATACGGTGTAGAATCAAGGCCTCCTTTTTTTCACAGCAAGACAGATCGATTATGACAGGGCAGCACAAGTCATCGGAGACACGGAATCCGCTGACAGCCTTGGAGGTGCCACTAGCAAGCTGCAGGTCCATTGAGGCCCCCCAGGAGGTGAGCTAATAAGCATCCATCTAGGAAAAGCCAAATTATGAGGTGTTGACCAGGTCCTGTAGCCAGACGAAAATGTCGAAAGGAATGTATTGCCCTAGCCCAAGATCGGCCGATACCACCGTGAGTAGGTTCTCAAGAAGTCAAGAAAAGCACATAAGCTTGACTTCACCAATTTCTTCCTTCTTGGACGAGAGCCATTGGGTTGCGGACAGTCCCGCGCGACGGTATGTGTCCACCTATAATTCTTATGTCCCATCATCGTGCCCCGGATATTCGACTAGGCTGAAAGTCACATAAAATTCCCCGTCCGTTTCTAAACGCTTGACCGCCTGCCGCTCTCCATCCTATTTACCATGCTTGGCTGAAATATCTTTCGTTTCGAAAAGAGAATTCAGTGAGCATATTACCATGGGAATGGAGGCGTCAGGCTGCCAATTATGCGTTAGGATGCGCGGGTGGACCGGGGTCTAGACTCTGGAACTGGGCTAACCTCCAGTTATCGTGCCTGACAGTGTTGAACAAGACTCAGGCGGCGACCTGGGTGCTCCTGGGTGGCCAGAGAGCCTGTGGATGTGGATGGACTTGGAGAGCGAGAGATACTCCTCGCAGGCGCAGGCTATGGCCTGCTCAATCGATTTGATTATGAACAATTGGCACCCCCTAGAAGTGTGTTGTTCGTCTCTTTGTGGCGAATGGGCGGTGTCTGCATGCCCGACAGCCCACTTCAAGACTTGGTTTGACATTACTAAATGCCATGCAGGACATTCGAACCGGCCATCGCTGCCAAGGCACAGAAAAATCGGAGGGCCTTGAGCTCGAGGATATCGAAAACTGGCTGAGAACGGCAGACTAGACCGTTCTGACAACCGTTGTCAGCCCAGCCCACCTTTGCGATGGTACGGGGCCGCCTTCTTTTGTCGATAACAGGGTATTTCGTGCAACCTAACAGCATTTTGTCGAGAACAGAAAGGAGGTTGAGGTCAAGGTAAAACGAAATTGATCTGAATTGTTGTGGCGCGTTGGCACGCACCAATCAAGCACCAATTTGACCAATAATGCCATGCACGTTCTGGCTGAGTTTCGATTTTTCTCCTTTCTTTCCACCTTCTGACGATTTTCTTTTACCATAGGTGTCTTATATGAGCGACCACGTACCAGAATTTGGATCATGGCCACAACTTACAGCCCACTATTCCTGAGGATCAGGCTGCAATATGGAGTACATGCCATGGTTAGTGACAGATCATCTTAAACCGCCATACGAAAAACGCACTTAAATATGTCTAGTAGAGGTCAAGCCCAGCAGGCTCGCTTGTAAGTAGTTTGTATTGCGTCTTGACGATGCCGCCGATGCTATATAGACAAATTCGAAATAGCCCAGGGTGATATAGGGTGATATGCTGCGGTTCCTTCCTTCGAAGCTCAGCAGGCCCAGAACCAGCGCTACATTGTTGATGACAGCAATTCTTGATATTCTTGAGAACCAACACACGCCGCACTCGCCTAAGTACTGCTTCAATGGCTTCGGTCAATGCCCCTCTCCGGTCCGCCAACCCTCGCCTATGCCGAACAGACGCTTAGAGCTTCTTTTCGCGTAAATTCATCCTCTCCACCAACATCGCTTGGCTGGCCGACTTCAAAAAAGACTTTCAATATAGAGGAGCACATGTTTCGTGCGTCATTGGGACCTTCTCCCCGAGTGAAGTCACTTTTGTTGACAACGAGGTACGTTCGGTCCGCCCGTCTTGCCACCTGACTCATTTTTTTCCGTTTCTATAGGCATACGAAGAACATAAAATCTGGACATGCGCGATGAAATCCATCTTAGCATCTTTCTGAAGTATAACTGTCAATACCTGCCTGCAGCAAAAAAAAACCAATGCATACCATCATACGCCTCCTCGTGTATTCTTTCTCTTTAACCCTTCTCGCAAAGGCAACCTCGTCGCAGATTGACGCTCGGACTCCGACCCCTGGTCCAGAAAACCCAACGACCATCTTTCACGTAACCAGCGGAAGCAATGAAAACTATTTCTATCGCGATAACATCACCAGCGGCCAGCTGCTCGTCACGAGCTCCAGCACAGCGAGCGCTAACATCACCAGACGACTTGTTGTTGCTCTTCCAGCTGGTAACAACGGCGCATTGGTATATTTTCTCCCGAAAGATCAAGAGGAAACTGGAGCTCCATCTGCTGCGCCATTGAATGTGGAGCTGGTGAATGGCACAATACAAAGCACATCTGCTGAGGACAACAACAGGGGCATACAGGTGGATTTGATGTTTAGTGGAAATGCGACGCTGGGTGTAACGATAGTGGGTGCCGTGCGAGCTATGCGAGGTCAGTAATTACGTCCTTTTTATTGTTGTGCATCGTGATTAATTAATTGAACTTTTTCTCCAGACTACGTGGAAGGCTCGGGAACGATGCATGAAATATTCAACTATACTCTCTCGTCATTCAGTTCGACCGAAATCAGACTTCACAGACAATATATTAACAGCACTTCGTCGTCGACCCCATCCTCGACCAATAATATACGTGGCCCAAAACCTCAGCCTCAGGTCTTTAAATCCGTGGATCTTTATTTCTCCATCCCGCCGGGTAGCCCGGCGCGCCTGTCCATCAAGCCCAGCACGAATGGAACGTTTACGCCACCTGCGATCGACATTCTTTTGCCCACTTCTGCTGCTCACGGATACCTATCTTCCCTACATTCATCTAAGCCCCCTGTGTCTGCGGAAAGCCATGTTCGCGTCCGCGTTCTAACCAATGAAACGAGCATTCTTGGATTGAATGTAAACGAACTCTTTTTGTCTCCAGACGAGGCTAGCACTGCTACGATAAAGAGTGTGTTGGCTTCACTGCCCAGTGATGTTGCCGAACAGGTACGGATGACCGACTGTTCTCAGAGTCTCTTTCGTATGCTTAAACGTGCTTTTCGGTTAGGTTTCATTCTTGACATTCCAGGAAAAGTTTACTGCTGGCGGATGGAGCTTTTTGACTGTACGTTTAATTTTTCGAAAGTCGAGATATCTTTCTAAAATAAATAAAATAGTACTTCGGCCGTGACTCGCTGATTGCATTGCGAATGCTCATGCCTGTGCTTACCCAGAATGCGATCGAAACAGCCCTTGGGGCAGTCATCGAAAGGGCTAATATTACCGGAGCCCTGTGTCATGAAGAAACCATAGGTTTGTGACTGCCTTCTAATTTATCACCTATTGACTTCATGTTGACTTTTGACAGGGGACTACGCATCGTTCGTAAGTTGGAGCTTGACGGGTCGATTTGGAGTAAGCAACTCAATTTCAACCTAGGTCAACGTTGGGAACGGCAGACCTGACCTCGGAAATACACCCTTCTATGACTACAAGGTGTGTTCATGTTTATCTTTGTCCATCCTCTTCGATTGATTGACAGTGTTTAGATGATTGATACAGGTGATTATTATTATGTTTCAACCAATTTTATGATGCTGAGTTTGTGAAAAGACTTGCTCCTTCTTCCGGCAATGGCGCATTACTTCCTGGAGTTACCCCAAGGTCAAAACCAATCTTCGCAGTTCCTGGCCAAGATAGCGACGTTGCAGAATGGAACATACCTGGACATCGTCAATAGGTGCATTTATTCCTTAAGTCTCTTTTCTTCCATACTGTAATGCTGAGCGTCGACTAGGATTGCTTCGTATAATATCATCCGTGCCATGCCCTTCTTTGCTGCTGACCCACCGACACCATCTAAACTGCTCGCCTTCCGTCCTGGACAACCAGTCGGGAATTGGAGAGATAGCAATCAAGGTACTGGATATGGACCCATTCCATTTGACGTCAATGTTGCTCTGGTGCCTGCCAATCTGCGAGCTATTGGGACGCTCTTGGCTGCCGGAATTTTGGACGTGGCAGACCTTGATGTAGGGCAAGGCGTGGATGTAGTGGCTATGGCGAAAAAATGGGAAGAGGAGGCTCCAGGAATGTTTGAAGTTTTGGTGGATGCTGATACAGCACAGCAGAGGTTGGAGGAGTTTGTACAGGCCGTGTCACTCGATGCAAGTCTTTTGGCGAATACCTCCACTCTATCGAATGGCAACGTTAGCTTTTATGCATTGTCACTGATGCCTGATGGAACTCCTGTTGAGGTGCGTGTTGTTATGTATTCTGCATAGCACAAGATCTATGGCTGATACAGGGCGTGTAGGTCCTCAACTCGGACTTGAGTTTTAAGCTGATGTATGGGACGAATGTCACCGCCACTTTCTTGGGACATGTTGTTGATGCGTTGACGCCTTATCCTCGAGGTGGGTTATTCTCCCTTCGTCGGAGCAGCGACAATGGGTGCTTATGGGTGCTTTAGGGCTTCTTACGAATGTTGGCATGGTAGTTGCAAACCCAGCCTACGACTCCAATAGAACAAATGTTCAAGTTTTGGATAGGACAGCGTATCATGGAACGGTGGTATGGTGAGTGTATTGTTCACCACAACCTGGTAAATGTTAGTACTTAATTATGAACGTGACTGGCAGGTCATTCCAGCAAGCACTGATGGCCGGCGGTATTGCCAGACAACTCGGGTTCTGCACCACCTTGAACACGACGAGCGTAGACATCAACCCTCCTCCCTCTCCTCAGCCAACTTGGTGCACTGACACCGACCTTGTGCAACGTCTGCAGGGGGCGCAGACTCTTTTGTGGGATTCCATTAAGGGCGCTTCCAGCAGTAAGTGCTTTCCAACTGGCACGGCCATTTATTTAGATGCTTAATAAATCTGGGGCAGATATTTATTCAGAGGTTTGGTCGTACTCTTTTGATAACACCACTGACATGTTCTCCGTCGCCGACATTGCAACTCTGTCGCCTAGTGGGACAGAATCTGATGCGATACAATTGTGGTCGTATGGGTTCTTGGGGTTGATTGACCCGTCGCAAGAGTAAGTAGTTTTGAAGTACACAGCGCACTCGTAGGCAAGCTAGTCAAGCGGCGTCCATAACTTTGCAATTGCAGTTTAAACAACTCACGCCGCACGGACTCACTGCCACGGCCCGGCAGGCCCCGACGGTCCCAGTTGTTGCTAGCCAGCCAATTTTATTCTCAGTTCTCAATGACCTTGTTCAACTTCAGCTCAGCTCCTCCGAGTCCTTGGCTCTGCAAGAGGAGGAACAAGCATTTCGACCATCAAAAACATCTTTCTTCTTCTCATTCTATGTTCTTTCATGCCTCTCAAAATGTTACGACGTCAAGATCCAAACCATGCCAGAGAAGCCCAGCCTTTTGCGTCGGATTCAAGGAGTCTGACGACAAAGTCTTATGAAGGCGCACGTATATGACTACGGTTCCATGAATGCGAGTCTCTTAAGGGTGTTAGAACGGGAATTTATGGACCAAAGGTGCCCGAAAAAAGGTGCAATTTACATTGTAAGTGTTCGTTTATAGTCGAATTTGTCTTAATTATTTTGACATTCGGATAAAATGTATAGACGCACTGCGTGTGCGACCAGTATACAGTGACATTGGCCTGCGCCTTCTCGTGGCTTATTATTTCCAGCCATCAAGCGCAGTGGGTGAAGAACCTAACTATGGACTGCAAACTCCTGCGATACCTGAGAGCCCGTACATCATGTGTTCTATCTCCCTATTCCTAGGTTATCGCAAATACATAGGATATGTTAATTAACCCCCTGAACATCATAAATAGCAGCAGGACCAGGCTCCTAACCAGCCGTCGTTGGGTGTCCTCCATGAGTGTGTGTGAAAATGCTTTGTAATAGGTAACTTTAAATTTGGAGGTACACCCAACGACAGGTTGGCAAAAGATGTCAGCCACAGCCGTGGGAATTGCTGATAAACACGCACATTTGCTCTCAAATTTGGCCTCGTCCCTCCTCCCTTCAACTCAGCAACATCTACAAAATTCATAAAAGTACATGGGAGGGTACTTAAATTCAACCTCCATTAATTACAATTTTTTCCGGCCCCTAATCTTCATCCATTGAAGAGATATCACCTAAGAGGACAGTTTCCGGTCAGAATCTGGCTCGTACATCAGCCATTTCACATTCTGAGCACAACGAAAAATCTTGGAAGGCTCCAGACATGTATGTGAGCACATTTAGTGCATGTCTTTATTTTTATCTCCCTTCTTGACCTTCAGGGATTTTGTTTTCAATGTTACTTTCACTGAGGTAGGTGTGTTTGTCAGCAATTTCACACGGCTGTGGCTGACATCTTTTGCCAGCCTGTCGTTGGGTGTACCTCCAAATTTAAAGTTACCTATTACAAAGCATTTTCACACACACTCATGGAGGACACCCACCGACGGCTGGTTAGGAGCCTGCAGCAGGACTAGAGCCATTCGTCCCACGAACTCTTCTATTTCTTGAGCATCTGACCAGATCATTCGGTAAGCATCAAGCACTTCCCATGTGTTAACGTTTAGAATTGTCCTCTTTGCAGGTTGCTTGCGCCGGATTTGTTCAATTTTTCCTGCGGTTCCGTTCGTCATTTATAAGTGCCTGCCCTCAGGTTACCATTCGACTTTCGACATCCACATTGAACTGGCCTCTCCCTATATTCCCCAAAATTCCAGTCAAATTCTGTGCCACAATGCGCGCCGTTGTTTACGACAAACCCTTCGCTGTTTCTGTCCGCGAGGTTGAAAAGCCCAAAATATTACATCCCGATGACATCATCGTCAAGAGTGAGCTTGCTTGCATTGGAAACTTATTCTACTATTGATTGGGATCAAATAACTTGCTCTAGTAACTACCACATGTATCTGCGGAAGGTATAATCGATACATGAGTTCTTTAATGTTTTCTCTCTCTCATATCGGGAATTAGCGATTTGCATATGTACGAAGGAAGAACAGCTGCACAAGCAGGTATTGTTTTTGGACATGAGAAGTAGGCATCTCCTTAACCTCGCTTCTGCGTGCTATCTTCTGATACTCCCATATTGAATGTAGTATGGGTATCGTCGATGTATTATACATCTATCTTAAAATCGGAAGATTTTCCTGACAATGTCTCTAGGAAGTAGGAGCTGGAGTCACAGTGAGTGAAAGGCAATGTCATCGAGTTGCGCTGGTTAACCTGGTCGAATTTAAGTTTCTGAAGAAGGGTGATCGAGTTGTGATGCCATTTAACGTCGCTTGCGGACGTTGCCTCAATTGCGAGGAGGGAAAATCTGCTTTCTGTACACAAGTAAATCCAGGCTTTGTATGTCTTTCAACCTCTCCTCGATGAAAAGTATTGATCTTTCCAAAGGCAGGCGGGTAAGCTTTGCTGTCTTATAGAAAATAATCAGCAATCTTGAATCGTACTCGCGCCCGCGATAGTGCCTATGGGTAAGACCTCTTTACGCGCACATGTTTCCTTGAGAAAAATAACTGATATTTTAACAGTTATGTAGCAATGGGTCCCTATCCAGGTGGTCAGGCTGTGAGTAATTGCATTCTCATTTGAACAAAATCGATGACTTTACTTCGAATTCATGGATAGGAATACGTGCGGGTTCCTTTTGCCGACTTTAATGCGCTCATTCTTCCTCCTGGAACCGAGCATGAAGAAGACTTTGCTATGCTTGCGGATATCTTCCCCACTGTAAGCCTGAAGCCAATTGGAGATGACTGAAACAGGCCAACTCACCGATTAATTGACATTAGGGTTGGCATGGTGTTCAGCTCTCCGTGAGTTGAATGGTTTGCGATGCGATTCAAATAATGCTCACATCGTGACAATAATAGGGCTTCAAGCCAGGAGAGTCCATTGCTGTCTTTGGTGCTGGACCGGTCGGCCTCATGGCCGCTTATTCGGCCATTCTTCGTGGAGCGTCCAGTGTTTACGTCGTTGACCGCGTTCCTGAGCGTTTAGCCAAGGCAAAGGAGATCGGCTGCGTGCCCATTGACTTTAGCAAGGGCGATGCAGTCCAGCAGATTTTGGACCTTCGCGGAGGGTAAGAAATGGATTCACTGGAATCTGGAACAAAATTCTTTGCTGATTCCTGTCATTCGGCACTAGGAAAGAAGTCGATCGTGGAGTTGATGGTATTGAACTACATCTTTTTTGTATATCAAAGCTGAAAGTTGATCGATTTTTACCAGCCGTAGGCTATCAGGCGACCACTGGGGATGGAAAAACCGAACAACCCAACGCCGTCCTAGAGGCTCTCATTCATGTAGTGAGACCTACTGGAGGGCTCGGTATTCCTGGATTGTACGTTCCCAGTGACCCAGGAGCTCCAGACTCCGCTGCAGCAAAGTAAATGCTGGTTACAATGTACCTGGTTATAATACTTACTCGTCATTTTAGAGGGTACATTTCCTTCCCATTCGGTATGGTGGATCTTCACTTTTGTTGTATCAGACACCATTCAAGTTCTACTCCCAGGAAAATTATTCGAGAAAGGCCTCAGTCTCGGAACTGGTCAGTGCAATGTCAAGGTAAAGTTGCTTGTTACAAATTCTCAACGAAAATGAACTCAAACACTTCTTTTGTTCAACAGTCTTACAATCGCTACTTGCGCGATTTAATCATTGCGGGCCGAGCTAAGCCCTCGTTTGTGGTATCTCATAACTTGTCCCTCGATGAAGCAGCGTTGGCCTACGATAAGTTTGATCGCCGTGTGGATGGATATACGAAGGTGCTCCTGCACCCTTGATCAGTTCCGAATGCCGGATGCCCTCCCCAATTCAGCAGCTTTGTGGGAAGGTAGACTCGGAGGTAGTGGTCTAAAGGCTGAAATGTATTATACTTGCACAGTACCGAAATGAGATGCAAAAATATTCCCTTGGGTAAACTCAGGTGCACTCAACATATTCGAGCAACGATGTTTATTGAAAAGAGGTGATATGTAATAAGTATTCGACGGGCAGTCAGCTGATAAGGGCAAGTACGTGTTTAAGTCCTGAATGGTGCAATATTGAAAGTTCGATAGGTATATGTAAGGCATAAGCATTCTGGAAAGCTATCCAACCAAGCCGAAGACGAGCATGCTTTTTACGCATCATACTGCACAAATGCTCTTTAGACAACCATAATTCATGACAGGAGAAGTGACAGAACACATACCACAATTTGCATAGAACCAGGCCACCTGCCGACAGTGCCATTCCGTTGGACGAAAAAGTCCGTATCAGTGTCATTGACCAATTCACTGAACCTCTTCAGCGTCCCAGTGTCTCCCTCCGCACGGCGAACATTCTTCAACTTGAAAACGACTTTGACAATCTCGGCGATTGTCAAGTACGTGAACGCAGTGCCTATACAGTTATGGAAACCGGAGCCATTGAGGTTGTACGAGTTCAAGGGACGACGCGGGTTGACAGTGGTTGGATCAGGGAACTCGAGAGGCTACAGAGAGATATGAATTTGAATGTTAGATATCTCAGCACAAGGGGAAAGACCCACGTTGAGATGAGCTTTCTTAAAGCTACCCCATATCCTATCACCTGCTTTGATTGCTACTGGCGGAAGTCCTGGTCCTTGAGAGATTGTTGCATCGACGGCCGCTTTCCTCCAAAGGCCAGGGAACTGGGGTCTCAATCCTGTATGATGTGAATAAGGTTAAACAGCATTGCCACAGTCAATTAATTTGACGACGTACTCAGCGCTTCACAAACATATCCGCGCAGCAGCTCTGCACTCTGCTGGTCATTGCTGTTGACCAACTTGATGATGTGTGCTCTCTCCTTGGCCTGAGCATCGTCGAGATAGAAATCGATAACATGGACAGCGGCTTGAGCATAGTTTACTGAAGAGCCGACGGCAACACCAAGAATGATCCCAATCAATTGGTCAATGGGCCGACCGGTCTCCGACATCTTGCTGAGGAAGGGATAGTATGGCTTCTCATTCGGTGGCCAAACGAACGAGAACGCCTTTGCCGCCAGACTGCCTAAGAAAATCTATAGCCACGTCAGCCCAGATACATTAAAGATTCTCCGAGTGACACTCACAGGAGACGCGGAAGGAGATACTTCAATAATAGACTTCGCTGTAAGCGCTCCAATAAGTGCGCCCCCCTGCGAGGCTGCATCATGCATCGAGAAGGCGTTCTCAGGGTCGTCGACACTCAGGATAGTAGAGCTAGATATATACATCAGTACAAACAGTCAGTGCATGGAGCCACTGGTTACACACGTGAACTAATGAAAGGCATGCATAAGAAGATGCAGGGATAAGATATAATAATGGTACGAACCATCGCTGTCAGCATATCATAGACTTCGTTTACGGTGTAGACGCCTGTGGGGTTATCCTTGGTCTTCAAGGAGATTCCCATCTACAGCGCCCTCTGTTAGCCAAATGACTAATCGAGAAACAAGATACACGCACCATCTTATCGCACACCCACTGAACTCCGGCGACGTTGATAACGTCCTTGACAATGTCGACGTAGGTACCAGAGACACCAGTGTATCTATTATGCATCGGTTTCAGCGTAAAATCAACCTGTCGGGATTTCCAGGGACGCACTTGAACGACTTCTCTTGGATCTTCGACTTCACCGTGGCACCCATCCATGCGGCAAACTTGGTCAAGGAATCCTTGTCTGGGAAGATCGAGCGCATCACCTATAACGAGATGAGCCAAGTCCATATTATAAACGATAATTACTGTACCATTAATCTGTCGGTGTCGTGTCTATGTTGAAAGTCAGACATATAGCGAAATGCCGCAGGGAGAGTAAACGGCCTTACTGAGGGTTATCATCAAACATGAGGACCGATCCATATCCCAGCTTCGGGTAGATGACCTTGAAACGCGACGGGTCGTTAAAGACAGTTTTGATCCCAGTGAAGGTATTCAACATTATGGCGTCGCGCAACGGTGTAGGATGGTCAAAGGTATACTTGTCCGCCAATCCTTGCCTTGTCAAACTTTCTTTCATCTTCTGGGGAGTAAAGAATGGGTATAAAGAATAGACAGAATTCTGTTGATGGTCGTCAATTACAATGACCCAAAAAGGATAAAATCACAAATACTCACCCATGGGTAATGACGAGGCAGATTGCGTATCAAGAGTTTGGGAACTTGAATTTAGTTGTGAGTTAGAAGTTTTTGATAGGGCCATGAAACGTACTCATGGCACCAAGCGCGCCATTAGTCATATCTCGCTGGCAATCGGAGAATCCCCAAGTCGTCAAGTTGCCGGCTAGAGGGAAATTTTCAATACAGGATAAAACAGAACTCGAAGGCCACTGACGCGTGAAGTCGGTCGTGTAGAAACGATCCCCGCGAACCAACGCAATTGCATCACCGAGAACAGCACGGGTAGTCTAGATGTACTGCATGTTTAGCATTGCCGTGTGAGAGGTAATGCTGGTTATGATCGTACCGTGTATCCGCAAGCAAATCGGAGCCCATCCGTCAAGGGCATAGTTTCCTCTGCTACAATACCAGTCTGGGCGACGAAAATCGCAAGTCAGGAGAGTAAGGCAGGAACAACGAAATATATCCCTTACATAGAGTTCCAAGTTGTCGACATGGCCATACAGGCGGCGTGCAGCACTCTATGACACCAAAAGTTCAGTATTTGGTGAATCTGTGCTGAGAGCCTCACGTAGCCCTTACCGCAATTTGAGGATTAGGATTCCACTCCTCAAAGGTCTCAAATTCTAAAGACAGAGAGATAAACGTCTGCAGCGACATATTAGAGAGTTGAACACACGTACGTTTCAAACCGAGATATTGCCTAAACTCGTTCATGGTGCAAACTCCCCACGACCTAGACTGTTCGATCCCCATAATTTCGACTAACCGCAATACACCAGGGGAGCCCAAGCCACGATAAGCGCTGGCGGGGCTTTCGGTCGCCGTATACAAAATACTGGCGAGGTCATCGTCAGCAAACTTCCCGTCTTGTCCACGTTGTAACCTGAAAGATATAAACACTGTTAGGTCCAAAAGATTCAACTCGGTAAGAAGGGCAAGGTCGTACCCTGCAAATGTGCGCACGGCAGGGTTCTCTGGCACTTTGGCAAGGAGGCCAGAAATAGCCGATAAGTCCTTCAGGGTGAGCTAAAGAAGAAGATTAGAACACAAATTAAAATTATCGAGAGCACGTTAGAGAAGGCATTTACCTGATCAACGGATTTCCCTTTGAAAAGTTCCCCGAACAGATCTTCTGTCCACTTTTCGTCTCTTGTAGATATGGTGGGGTGCCACTGTGAGAAGTCAAACACTGTTATCATACTGTCTTGCTTATTGTCAGTCCAGTCACGTACCCTGTAGAGAATGTTAAATTCGACACTGCAGTGGTTGCCCTCCCCTCGAGGAACTTGGAGCTCCTTGGTATCAATACGCTGCAAATATTCCGAGAATGAGAATAGCTCTGATCACCCAAACGGCAGTTAGACGAACATCAAATGGTTTCATGTTCCAGTTACATCCTTCAGCTGAGCCCATGAAGCCAGCAGCATAATCTCCCGTAATGGAAGTAATGAAGTGCCCGCCGCTAAATTTACCAAATTAGAAATCGCGTCCCATCTAAACAGGCACCACTTACTTGACGAGTCTGGCGGTCTGGAAGATCTCTTCATCCTGAAGAGCGCGTTTCGCTGGATCCGTGGGAGGCGGGTCACTCCAACGCTTACGCTCGTTAATCTTCAGAATTTTCTCAGCGATATACTGGAATTATGTGAAAGTGCAAATATTAAGTAGACATATGGCTGATGATGCACGGAGGGCAGCTTACATTGTGGTTTCGGCTGTATAACACTAGAAGAACGCTAGCGGCAGGAGGAAGGAACAGGAGACGGTCTTCTGAGAATGTATCGGGGAAGAGCAGCCCACGTCCTTGAGCCTTGTCACGGACCTTGTCCAGGGAGGCTTGGTCTGATGAACAAGTAAGACGGAAGGTCAATTTGAGGTAAAATCGATGTAGACTTACTGTCACCATATAGGGGACTGAGATCGAGGTAAGAGCTCGCTTTGTTGATATAGTTATTAGCGAGGTCAGTCCTGAACAACGAGTGGGTGACGATTGACGCATAAGCGAAAATGAGACTCGACATCCCTCCTGGATGGTTCACTTGCTGAAAATTCTAACGGTTAGCAATCACGCTATGCGAAATAATGGCGACTAACGCGTTGTCTTTTCAAGATTGTGTCAAAAACAAGACCAGCATCAGGAAGTGAGCTTCTGGGCAACCCGTTCTTGCCTTGGACGCTGCGGGCATAGGGCAAACCAGATCGACCTAGATCTGGATTCTCGAGATTGTTACCCCCTCCATCAGCTTGCCTGAACGAATGGCTTGGACCGAGGTATGAAGCGGGAGGATGGGGGACGGTGGTGTACAGAAGATTAATGACAGAATTTCCCATCTTCTGAGCAAGGTCGCTGTTGGGATCGATTTTCGCAAGAATTTCAAGACCTGTAGAAAGCTGGACCAGTAACGTGTCAGTAGATGCATCGTGCAAGCCAATAAAAACATTGCTCACAGCTCCCTTGCGGTCATCTACGGCTGTTGGGTTCGCTAGAGAGTCCCAAACTGCGGACTAGAAACTCGAACGATAAGACAACTATTGCAAGTAATAGTAACATTATACGAACAAGTTGAGAGGTAGTGGGCTTGAATCCTCCTTTTGCAACAAAAGCTTGCTCCTAATGGTTCACATGCATTAGAGAGATAAAAAGTCGACATTGAAAAATATTACTGACTCGTTTGATGAGATTAGTGATTCCTGCATGACCTGCAACGTCGTCGGCTGTATCAGCAGTGATTTGCCAGTCATAGTAACCGGTGGGAGCATCAGGAGGAGGTCTCTTCGACAGATACACCGTATCGGCGCCCACGGAAAGGAGTTGGCTGGCAGTTAGATGAGTACCCATAGTAGCTACACAGTAGGGAGATGGCAATGAAGCAGTAACAGGGATTTGTGCTCGAAGACCAGCAATTTAAGAGATACCATAATCGCTTCGGAACGATGTCGTTACCGAGATACTTTTAGTTCGGAACACGTTAATTGGCAGAGAAAGAGATGACAGCGGGCTTTGTGTTCACCGAAATCCCAGAAATTGGAAGTGATTCGCGAAGGCGGACCAAGGGCGGGCTGAAGGGGTGGCATGATGTTTGGCGACCATTCTTGCTGCCAGAAGAACCGGGATTCTAGTACGTCCTATGCCAAACTATACTCAAAGTCTAAGATAAACATTGAGTTAATTTTGGAGGATGATGGAGCGAACAAGGAGGGATATGTCGTGCCTTACAACGAATCACGTGCCGAAATAATGTACAGATCAGCGATCGAGAATGTCAAGTCGTATATCGTGTGATCCTCGGATCGATCTTCCTGTAGCAATCGTTGGTGCTCCAGTGCCTTCCTCACAAATTGGAGGTGAGGGTATAATTATCGCACTCGAGCACGCAATAACCACATTCATAAAGCTACTTTAAACACGAAAATCAGATCTTGGAGCCTTGAAAGACAGATAGAAGTTGTGTGCTATTCAAACCTGACTCACGAGTCTCTCGAGGAGAGCCAGGTCGGATGTGAGTGAACTCCGCCCATTCAAACTTGCAGGGAAGGTGTAATGAATGAATGTATCCCTGCCTTCAAATGACCCAGGCAAAACTTAAAAGCCGTCCTCAATTGACATGTGTCGCGGAATATACCGCATACTCAGGCGGAAGATGATCGATGAGGCCTGAGGTCTGATACATGATCATACATCGTTTCTTGTTCCCCAGCGAATTTTCGCACCATGG
Source organism: Flammula alnicola (assembly GCA_015499995.1). NCBI lineage: Eukaryota > Fungi > Basidiomycota > Agaricomycetes > Agaricales > Strophariaceae > Flammula > Flammula alnicola. The sequence continues at coordinate 120,431 of JADNRV010000116.1, forward strand.
TCAACAATAGCCCAAAGCGTTCGCACGGCACTCGCTTCGGATTCCCAATGTGGACCCGAAAGCTTCTGCATCACGTATCGCCGTTAACCCATTCCCCCCAACACATGCAGCATAGCATCGAGCGGACAAGATTATAGCCACCCACCAATCCAAGGGTGAAGCGGCCAGGATCATTGTTATGCGTCGGAAAAGAACTTTCCTCTGAAATGCCAGAGTTTCTTGTACTACCCAAATTATGGGTGTAACATGCATAATGGAGATAGCGACTCTAGCATGTGGCGGTGACACGCTGAATGCTGGATAAGTCTCAATTACTCTTGGCGGTCGTTCTTGCAATTACGAGAGGACACGACCCACGTTCATTTCCGTTGTTTAAGGCTCTGGATACATTCTCTCAGCGATCGGTACAGTTGCAGACCTTTTAACATACAGTTGAACCCCTCTCAACACATACCCCTCGGTGGACAGCTCAGGGTATGGGTTTTATGACTTTGGAGAGGTTATGCTAAAAATAGACTCGAAAATCTCCAAAAAGAATTTCAGACGCTGGTGGATGAATTAACGCTATGCCACTGTAGAATGTTATGAATCATAACCGCTGAAAAAATCCAGTTAAAACCATCTCCTGGCCTCATCTAGGTGGAGCTAACTAAGAAGATATTTCTTACGGTCAAAAAGGTCTGCTCAGTGGCTGCTGTGGCGCATCACCGTGATGGGCAACCAGTGAAAATGATTTCTTGACCGTAAAACTAAGGTACTATGCCTAATTCAGTAGCTGAAACCTATGTGTTTTGCCTGCGGAGGGGTATGGGGTATGGGTTATTGCAGACCTATAGCTATGGGTTATGGTATGCAATCCCCCCCGAACCGAGTCGGTAGATAGGTCGCGCTATGGGATATAAGAGGTTATAGGTTATCAGAGGTATGGGTTAAGAAGGGATTCGAATGCAAACCATTTTATAAAATGTAGACGGAAGCATGGCATTTTTGAGGGCGGAGGGGCTTGGGAGGCTAACTTCGTTCAAGGTCAGCTTTCGGCATACTCCGACCAACACAGATTTGACGCTTAAGTTAATTACTACATGCCTAAGGGTGATCAGGTAGGGAACACAACGAAGCTAGGAATTGCGCATACTTTAATTTAATTAAGTACATCCGGTGCTCGGAAATTTAAGTACAATCAGAGACTGCAGGGGTCGTCAGCGGTCACTTAGTCGATCCATTCAATATTTCCCAATGCGAGCGCTGTGTCAAACGATGCTCTAGGTTTGTACTTCGTTCCATCTTCATGTTCCGCCTCCATTCTCATCTTGACGCTACGGTGGACTTTTACCACCTGCTTTTTCTGCCTCGGTATAAATCGACCTTTTCCCAAGTTCCAACCGAAAGTGGATTCCCAGGTATTGTTGCTCCTCTGGTAGTCGTGGGTGATGGGGAGCAATTCCAAAATCCACCAAAACCACGCGAGACTGAGCTGATCATAGATCGGGGAGAGCGCATCAAGCAGCTCGTGATCCTCCTCAGTTTTGGTTTGCGCGAGGTAGTCAACGCCGGCGAAGCGTTCAAAATCTTGAGGGGTTGGGGACTGCATCGACCGTATCCTGGCAGCGGAGACCGGAAGATGGGAAGAACGCTTCTGGACATAGGGATACAGGCTTGCGGGGTCTATACCGGCACTTCGGAGGCCCTCGGTGTTAAAAAGGATTCCGGTATCTGCTTTGAAGCATTCGCGGATCATCCAGCGTAACGAAATACGCGCCAGAGCGTGCGCTGCGTCATTGTCTACAGAACCTCCTCCGACATCTGGATGGTGCTGTGTTGAGTTGATGTTGTTCGTATAAATACCAGACGCTTACCACAGTGGCATCCAGCGAACCAAACCTACAGGAACGGTGGGATTGGCATTTGGTGAGCGGAAATTTGAAAAAGATCGAGAAGCTGGCTGACCTCTTCGACGTCAGTAGGGATGTCAGAATGGCCTCCAAATTCCATTTCCATCTTTCTGCGGGAGTCGTGGTGCGGTATCTTGGCCCTCTGCTCCTCCTTTATGTCAGGCCTCTGGCCTTGGACACCCAATGTTGACTCGTGAACAGTCGGGCGATTCCACAAATTTGCTTTGAATCTGGCACGATGTTCATCGAGGGAAAGCGCGTGTCTGAATGTCCGGATAATTGTATTGGAGGTCGTAAAAGGGAGGCTTCGTGGTATAATCCCCACAGAGTTGACTGTATCCCTGTGGATTGAATGTGAATACATGGAACGAGGCCCGAATCGCGTTGCATAAATTTACCAAACACCGACGAATTCAATGGGAACATCGACCGAAAAGGCCTTCTTGAACGCGTTAGACTGCTTCCAGCCTTCTTCATCAGTGGTAGTGTACATCTTGTAGGCGAATGGAACCTGTTGATAGTTACAGGCTGGCAGCAGCCCCACCTACGAAGGATTTGAGGATTATATTCATCTTGTTTAAATGTGATTAATACCTTGTGTAACATTCCTGCCAGTCCGCGCGCCGTATATGCGCCCCGAGAGAAACCAAAGATACAGATACGGTCACCTGCCTTATCTATGAACTTGGATGTCAGCGTTTGACTAAGTGGGCAACCTCAATTTCCTTACAGTTCTGCATCAAGAACTCATATCCATCTATAGATCGACGAAAGTATGTGAGCATTGGAAATAGGGCCCCATGAGACCATCTCACGTACCCATCATATGGGAATGGAGATCCCAGGCGACTGCTTCATCGAGAACCTAGAATATTACATTCCCATAAACTTCTTGAACGCCGATCAGTCAATATATTTAACTTTACCTTTGATAGTTTTGAGCCTATGGGGGTCGCGATTTGTGGAGATACATAGGTGCCAATCCCAGCCTGATTTATCGATCAAGTTAGTGCGGGAAAAATGTGGATCAGTGTGAAGCATACCTGATAGTATACCATCTGTTGTTCACTGTCGTCCTTCTTCAGCATAGTGAAAAGTGCAACAATGTTGGAGTTCTGCAATAAAGTCGGATTTCTTAGTAGTCGAGCTCATCGTGTGTATCTGATACATACATCCGAGCTGAATCTTCAGCGACGTTAGTATGTCAAGCAAAGGATGAAATCTAGCAATGGACGGACTGACTGGTCGCCTGTACCATCGAAGCACAGAATGAGAGTTCGAGCAGGATGGTCGTAGGGTATAGATTTATGCGAGTCTGAGTGTTGCGGACCTTCCTCACTGGAAGGTGAGGTTTCAGCGGTTCCGTTTACAGACGGTGGATCGCTGAATGGAGACCGCGGCACAGAGGGCTCAGAGGACAACTCTTCAATGTCGTTATTCTGCGGCATAGTGGAAGAATTAAAGCTTGAGTTCGGAAGCAACTGGAGAGAATAAAGAAACCTTCAACTTCGTTGACATTATGTAGCCGTATACGCTCTGCCCAATTTCCCCTGGGGCCTGAGAAGCTATGGAGTCGGAGGAATGTCAAGAAGTGGGTTGTCGCCGACTCATCATATGATTGATGCGTCAATATGGTGCCTTCTCACATTCGATAAGTATACGGCGATTAGGAGGTGCCTAGTCGATTAAACTGGAAACAGTGCTATTTTTAACGTGAAGTTTCCTCGAAGATACAAGTGATAAGTATTAGTTCACGGTCGGACAGTACCTGACAGCATTTACCGATTTATGGAATCTATCTTCGACAGATATGGGTGCATTAATAGACGAGTTTGACGAGGTGGTCACTAGACGTAAGAATACAATCTGGTGAGATTTATTTATCATTAGAATTCGAATCTCCGCGGAAGAGTTGGCTAGTATGTTACACCGGTTCATGAAGACAGCGGGTGTAGATGGGTCATCTCACTTATACGGCGATAGTCTGAAAGGTCGGCACAAGTCTGTTGTGGTCTGTCCTAAGTGCCACCCGCCGGGATTCTTGCGCGTCAGGAGAATATCTGGCATTGGGGTAACAGCCCGTCCTTGGCTTGCTCGGTGAAGAAAGAAAAGCGGTGAAATAACCTCGCAAATTTTTGAGAAGATAAAGCGGTTGTAGGATGCTCCACAGTAATATGAACGTATATGAACACTCACTCGTATAGAAATGGGAAGGAGTAACATCAGCGGCAGGTATTGCTGTCGGCAGTGGGGAGTGTGCCATGCCCGTGGCGTTCGTCAAGATTTAGCGCAAGTCTCGACGCAGGTAGTCATATCCCTTGTATATCGTGGCCCACACTTCGCTCGAGTGACTTGATAATATGCCTTTAATGGCGGTGGAGAGCCCAAGCACAATCATAAAGCAAAGAACAAAGAGATAAATGACCGTGGTAGCGCAGGATATCATGAGGATGAACATCTTGTAGACGCCAGCGTGAACAACATCGTTCGGCGTACGTTGTGGTTGATGCAGAGGTTCATGAAAATGAACTGAGTCCCATGCCCCGGTGCGATTACTGGGTGAGTCAGATCTAGATGTCCATCAGGTATACTATTCGGACGTACGCAAAGATTACAGGGCTAGTCCAAGCGGGTTGGACTAACATCGACAGCTTGTGTGATCATTTCGTAAAGTATACTCAGCGAGAACATCACGACGTGGATAATGTCGCAGGATAGCCGATCAGAATAGTGGCGAGAATTTGTGCGTCCATTCCATCCAACGTCTGCCGAGTAATGTTGCAACTGCATGCGTGGTCGGTTTTGTATGTACGAGACTACTGATGCCCGGCAAACTCCGCTCTCCAGAGGCGATACTTGGGTTTTTTTTTCGCCACATCGAATACTTAAGCCTTCGCGACTAATTTCCAATGTTGCGAAAGGGAAGAACTCGCGAGGGCAGTAGAGATTCCAGGATTCGATAGTGACTGCGTTGAGTACTAGGCCGGGCGCGGTGCGGTAGAGGCCCAGGGCAATGACTGAGACGCCTGTGAGAGGCCTGGTGTCCAGATGGCTGAACAGTAGATCCTTGACGATCATTCAATCATTGCATTATATTTCGACAAAAAAATTAGAAATAAGACAGATTAGCATTTTAGATGACGAGTGGAAGAGGATTATGCCCCGATAAACAGCAACTCGCTGTGCGCGATTTCCAATCTCTCTAGCTTCTTTCCAAGATCAGCTCTCTTATGAGCAATCTGCGGACTCTCTTGCGCGAGTTCCTTGCATATGTCGTATCCGTTCGCACCGTTGATCCCAAGTTGAGTGTACAAAGTGGTCAACACGTCCCTTTCTACGCCGCGCACGAGTTCGTGGTCGATTGCTAGAGGAACCGTATCGGCGAATCGTTTGTAGGCCACTAAAAGTCACAATAATTCAGTACACGACTTGCATTAAGAGACGGGTTGAGGCAAGACCTTGGAAGTATGCGCGGACGTCTGCCATAATTGTTAATGCAGGCTCCATCTTATCTTCGCACAGAAGTTTCTGCAACTGTTCTGGCCTGATGCCTGGGATTCCCATGTCCGCTAAACCAGCCATCACTTTGGTCAATCCAGCCAGAGATTCCGGTACGTCGGTACTGTATGCACGGGAGTTTTGGTTGAAAAGCTCGATTGATGATTTTAGCTCTGGATGATCGAAGCGTTGCCTCTGGCCCCTGTAGAAAGCGATAAATTTGCTTCTGTAGTCCGAAAAGTAATGGGTATTGAGGGAGAAAGGCTGGGCCTCGAGTTCGAGAAGCCAGGAGATCTTGGCTTTTGCGTTCGCCATGCAGAGTTGGATGTGTTTATTCATGATCGTCCTGCAATATCAAATCTTGGTGTTCATAAGTATCGAATATTGATCAGAAAATACGTACTTGACACGCTGTTCGAGATAACCCTGTCCGAAATGCGCAAAATGTTTCTTGACAAGTGCCTTGAGATGCCCGGAGATAAATTCGTAGACAGTCTTGCAAAGCAATGCGGCTGGTGCTCTCCACTCTTTGACGATGCTTTCGATGAATGTCTTTTGGACGATGTAGGGAAAGTGGCCGGGCAATTCTCGCGTGAGCGCCCTAGCCACATAAGAATTTTCGAAATGGATTAGTCAAAAATCTCCGAAGAGTTGTGAATCCATGACTCGCCTATTCGCCCTCGCCATAACTTCGTCGATGTATATCTTCTGGTCAGAGATTTCGGTCTTGGTTCGGGGACCAACTTCGTCCGCAATATCCTCTTCATATCCATCCACACTTCCCGCCTCGCTGCATGCGAATGGACTCGGACCCTCATCTGGGATCTGTTCCCGCTCGGCTTCCTCGTCATCGCTATCTTCATCGTCCCAGACTCTGCCTTCCTCGTCGACAAGGAATCCTGCCCTTCTTATATGTCTTTGACCTTCATGTTTCCTCTCGAACGGACGGAAATTGGGGGCTGTTTTACGGATTGCGATCCTGAACATCTCCTGAGCGGGTCGTATAGCTTGCAAGAGACCGTCCTCGTCCGGCACGCCTTCGACGTTCCTAGCAAGATCGCTCATAAAACTATGCAGCAAGGTCGATATCTCACTCTGAGGGTTGGAGGATGGGGCAACAGGAAGTAAGGACAAAATATTTCTCGTAGATTCGATACTGCGTTCGAGCTCTCCTTCGATCTTAGGGATTCTAAGACGTGAATAAGCATCTTTTGGAAAATTAAAATGAGGAAGATTGGTCACCTCTTTGAGATGAGGTCGGATAATACAAGACTCAACCTTTCCACTAAGTTTGAAGTGCGTAAATACTTCTGGTACACTGAATCGAGCTCATTCCAGGGGGCGGTGGACGAGAAAAAGGCGTCTTCACTCCTTCTTGCCTGAGCCCAGGTCATATTCGATTTCAGGTCACTCGTGCTGGGTTGTCTGACGGAAAACCAGTTATTTTCGAGAGGCTCCTTTTCATTCCGGATGAACGGCAACCAGTTGGCTTCTTCGCCAGTCGGAATGCGATCGGGTTTAGTGAGGACACCTAGTAAATAATTTCGTCAGGCAATGGGTAAAGGACGTTGATGACAGAGAAATCTACCAATAGTTCGCTTTCCTTCATTGTCCCATTTTTTTGCGAGACCGTGGGCGCCTTGGTTCTCAAAATCGGCTGAAGGAAAAAGCAATTTCGGTCAGTGTTTCATCTCAGTGGACTGAAAGAAATGAAAGCCTTACTCTCGCATGTAACCGTCAACAATATAATGCAACTCTCCTTCTTGATGTACGACTCGACGAGCTTCTCCACAAGCCTGATATCCTCCGCACCTCCTTTACTGTTCGAACTGACACTGGCAATCAAACCTGAATAGTCACAGTCATGGAATCAGAATAAGGGAAAAAGGGGAAGAAGCGAATGATCCCTCGTACCAGGTAAGTCGCAGAATGACAGATCAGCGACATCCGGGCCGCTGATCTGCAAGCTAACGCAATTTGTCGAAAAACTCAGTTCCGAATCGTATCCTCCTTCGTGTTCATCATCTTCCAAGAAATGTTTGAGAGGTTTCTTTGGGTTCAATATGGCCTTTTGCGCGCGTCGGATCCTGTCTTCGACTCGGCTTTTGTCGCGGATGATTTCTCCAAAAGGCTGGTTACGCGCTTGACCGAGAGGTTGTCCACTATGCGGATCGACGATGAAGCGCAGCGAGACGATACACTGCCAGGGGCCGTCGCTCCTCGAAAGTCGACACTCGGTCGGGCAGCTACGAAGGAAACGAAGACGGATGTCAACGAAGCGATATAAGCATTGCAAAAAGATTAAAACGCACCGCGTACAAGTACCCGCAGCACGAGGAAGCGTGATTCCAGAAATACTTTCGATGAGCGACGACTTGCCAGCGCTTTGGGAGCCGATGACAGCAATTTGAGGCAAATCGATATCAACTTGAACTCTTAATTTGTTATGAGCAGGATGCACAAGTGGAGACGCAGATAAACTAACCCGGTACTGTGCAACCTGTTCACGAGATCGAGCATCTTTCTCCTTCCCGGAGAGAGCTTGGGGTTCGAGAGCCCAACACCTGTAACTGTCCCATCATTTGAGGCAGTCATTTCGTGATAGACAGCGCCCTCCGTTGAAGATTCAGAAGCGGTAGAGGAAAAGATGGTGGCATTTGAACGATTGACAATTGATATCAATATGCTCGAAAGACGGTCTAAGGGAGAGCCACAGAAAGCAAAGAATTTTAAAGCCGGAGGGCTTTGAGATAAGGACTAAAGACAATCGCGCAATATATACCAGGGCGTTTCGACGGTTATATTTCCTTAGTTCGCCTTCAGCTTCAAGGGCCAGAGAAAAACGTCCAAACTTCTTTACACGAGATTCTCAAACACGCTATGGAAATAGCCAGGACTTGCGCAACAAAGAAGGGAACTAAGAGGAGCAAAGTCAGATATTGGCGAATCATTCTCAGAAGTGAACTGGACGAAAAGACTCTATACCTCATGTCCTGCCCGAAGTCGTTTAGCGCTCACCGAGCGCTTGCGAGGCATTTCTGGGATCCGCCAAGGGTCACCCTTCCTCGGTAACAGAACGATGATAGACCCAGAGAATCGAAGATGCTTCCAAGTGAGATCCGACACCCGCATGCGAATCCAACCCTATCATAATCGTTCGTTCGACCTCGTGAATGAGATGAAGTGTTGTTAGGATGCATCCAAGCCTGGATAGCAGAGCCATATGTATCATTTCCACCGAAGAGTAAAATCTGGGGAAGTGGAACCAGAACGAAGAAGGCTATCCGTGGTCCAGCGGCATGCGGCTGGCGGTTGTCCCCTTCGAGAGTTAAGAGAGGAAAATCTTACGCGTACTACCGTTTTCCCATCGGTGATTCAGCTCGCCGAAAGCCGGGGAGGTTTCGACCGTATTTGAGGACCAGAAGGGGATCTGAAGGCTCTATGGTGTTGGGTATAAAATTCGATAGACAAAGCACTAGAGTCTCTTCAAGTTGAACTTGCAGGAACTTCAGTTCAAGCGCATAGTGGTGATCACGTGGGAAAGAAGATATTTTATTTGGCATTGCTGTTCAGGAGCCTCTGAAATTTCAGATCTCTGCCATGCTCGAGACTAACTCGAGACGCTGAACTTGTCTATTTTTCGCTAAAGACTCAGGTAGAAGATTGTCCTTTCTCTCTCTTAGGCTTCAAGACAGGTTTATCGCAACGCTTGCGAAGAATTTTATCTCAGATTTTCCGGATCTCAGCTCCATTTTTTGATCCCGATTCCCAAAAGCACTACGAACTTTGAAGGTTGAACGTTGAACGTTGAACCTTCAAGCTTCAGCTTCAGCTTCAATATCTCAACACCAGGACACCCATACCACCAACCACGAATTTTCGGAGTTTGTTTCGAAATATTTACAACCATGGAAATCGATGAGCGTATGGATGATATCCCGCAGCCTAAGCGATTCAAGGTGCGCAGCCCTTGCTCTCCTAAAACTTTAGTGTACTGAATTGTACTTGAAATCTAGCATCAATCGTACAATCAAACGCTCAAGGATGTTCACCTTCCAACGCCTTTTAAACAGTCACAGTTGGATCATGAAGTGGGCGTAAGTTCATGTCCTCGCCGGTTCTCCTTTTTCCTTCTTTTCCTGACTAGGCTGTATTTTACAGGACAATGACTCGCATTTTCACGAAGCGCTGGACCATTGGAGACAACTTAATCTTGCGCCCAGTTTCATACAATTTGCGAATAAGGCCGATGGACTGTCGGCATCCATGCCATTGCTTCTCCATAACTGGCGCGAAATATACACGCTGTGGGAAGGGGCCTTGCAATGTGCAGACGACGAGGGACTGAGGGCTTTGCTTGAGTAAATTTATCTTCCGGGCATCATTTCTTCTACTTATTCTTTTTAGTTTACTCCAGAAAATGGCGCATGATCTCCGTACCACCCTTTCGCCTGTCTACGCCTCGTTGCTACAGCAGCTGCTTGCCCTTCTACCGCGAGCCATATCCGCACCAGCTCTTACATCCCTGCTCGAAACGCTCTCTTCGCTTTTTCGCTACCTTCTTATCCCTGCTATCGACAATACCTTGCTGGAGGAGACATGGACAAAAATGTGCGCTGTGCTACCTAAATGTCTTGGTGAAATACAGAGAGCCGTGGCGGAAGTGTGGGGCGCTACGCTGAGAGAATGAAGGCTGGTACTCGGGAGAAAGCTGTTCGATTATTGGCCGAAAACACTGCGGATGTTGAAGACGCCAGTGCCTGGGTTCTTGTATATGCCTGCAAGGTGTGTTAAGCCTTCCTTTTTGAATTTCGTTTCCTGATATCAACAGTCTGTATCTCAAACGCTGCACACTTGTGCCCATCGATATTCGAGCCTCTGCTTTCTTACCACCTCTCTTCGGCCGCCGATTCAAAACCTACTTACACCCTCCTGCGGAGGATACTTACTGCGCTCATCCATCATGTGAAAAATGCAGAGCAATTTTCCATGGTTGGCGAGATCTTGGTCCAACGCCTCTCTTCTGTCTGAAAGAGAGCGACATCACGGAAGAAGAGGACATCGAACGGTTGAAGAGAATTCTCGAAGTGATGTCTGTCGTTTGCGGTGTCCGCCAGGGATCGAGGCTCACTGGTAAGACGATTACATTTATCGAAGGTCGATCTGCGATTGACACCTTTTTCGATGGACAGAATCGCAAAAATCGACCCTTTTCGCGGACCTCAATACCCTACCCATCTTGGCACAGCTGCATACCTCTCTGCTGCGCTACGCAACCTCGCTCTTCGTAGCAGGTGAGATGTCTCTGTGGCTCGGCCCAGGACTCAAGTTCCTTCAACGGACCTGGAACCCTCTTTCACCTGCTTCCGATTCCTCCGTCCCATTCCCTCAAACGCAACTGTCGTTCACACTCAAATTCCATTTATGTCTCGCCGATGCGGGCTGGGGTGGGTGGAAGCTTATTGCACTACCTGTGCTGTTCAAGTCAACGTTGAAGCCTGAATTAAAGCTTATGGAGTTTGAGCAGCGGAGATTGATCTCGTTTTTGTCGGCGCTGACGAGAGGAAAGAAGTTGGGCAATGTGGGCGAGTTGGATTTGGCATGGAAGAAGAAGGCGGAGGCCGTTATTGCTGGACGGTTGAAGGATGGGGCATGGAAGGAGGGTAGTATGGATGATGCTGTACGTATTGACTTCATTGATTGTTCTACCGGTTACTGACTTTTCTTTTTAGATCGCCGAGTTCGATGACATATTAACCTTGCTACCCTTATGTTCAAACCCAATGGCTGCACCTCTCATCGACATCATCAAGTCGCACCTCGATACTACGAGCCCTAGTCCTCAAGACACAGAAGCCAAATATGCAGCTCGGATTCTGGGCCTGTGTTTGCAGGCTATTGCTAGGAGGGATGTGGCCGAATGGGCTGGAAAGGTTGACCTCAATTCCTGGACGAGAAAGGGTTTGGAGAACTGGGCGTGGTCGCACGAGTTCCTTGCCGGGCTTGTCTCTGTCGCACAAGCGAGGTTAGTGCTGTTCCTTCATTTTCATCATAAGAAGGTCACTAATTATTTTCGTTCTAGCCCAAGTGCACAAGCTATACCTATCCCGCAAATTTACCCCTCGCTCTACTTGTCCTTACTGTCACACTCGCGTCCTCTCCGGCTTGCCGCTCTCCGTCTTCTAGACTCCAAGCTCGTCGATCCAACACACGACCAAGTGGAGGTGCTCAAACGGTGCTTGCAAGGCGAGGAGGTGTCCCTGGATCTTCAAGGCGTGCGAGAGAGAGTCCTGAGGATCGGCCGCGTCGGCCAAGTCGTCGGAGACGAAAAAGGCGCGGATCTATGTGCTCGATGGTTGATCGCCCAACTCAAAGTCAATTTGAGGCCGCTGTGGTCGCCGGCAGCCGCTGCCCTAGGTTCGTTGGGACAGAGGTTTGGAGTCCTCGTATGGAGGCTTCTATTCGAGGAACTGCAGAAGGTTACATCGCAGAGTTCGAGTGGCGCTTTATCGGCATCGCAATCGCTGGTATCGTTGGACCAAGACCAGGAGTCGAGGGACGAGCAGGACGATGTGGATGACGCCGATGCAGACCCCTGGGAAGAGGAACGGTCATGGCGTGATCCTAGTGCACACAAGCTGCGAAGCATCGTTATCGTCTGGGACGATCCGGAAGGTGAGAGGAAGCGACTGCTGAAGGTATGCGACAAATTTTTGTTATTCAAACTACGAAACTCACCTTCTTTTCAGGAGCAGCTGGCAGACGAACGATTCGATATTCAATCATACGAGTACCAGCTCCTGTCGACGCTTGGCGAATGCTCATCATTAGCCGAGAAGCATAACCGCGAGCTCGTAGAACATTTTCTGTCTCTTAGCGGCCAGAGCAACATCTCCATCTCATCCAGTGCCTTGCCGAAGACGAAGCTACTGTCTTGGCTAACTCTCTTCTCCAAGTTCTCAAACCCGAAGGCATTGTACGCCACCGACACCCTTCGATCGTTATACATCACCCTACTCTCTCACCCAGACAGATCTCTCCAGGGCATTGCTCTTTCCTGCCTCTTCACGTATAAATCACCCCATCTCACACCATACGAAGATCGCATTCGGGCGCTGTTGGACGACACCAGGTGGAGAGACGAGTTGTCTCTGTTAGACCTTGACAGTCTTCCTCCAGCTTCACGCGGCGAAGTTATCGACGTACTAATTCGCCTTCTCTTCGGTGTAATGCTCGAGAAGAAAGGAAGGGGCAGAGGTGGAGGCGGAGGTGGCGCGGATCGGAGAGCGGCGGTCTTGAGTGCTTTTGCCGGTTGCACGGACAAGGAGCTGGGGTTAATTGTTGACCTGATGCTGCGACCTTTCGGGTGGGATAGGACTTCTCCTGCCTCTGGTGCTTTGAATGGGTTCAAGTTGGAGTTGATTGATATGAGCAGTAATGGAGTCTCGGATAAGCAGGTGGTGGGCTTCTTGACTCTTCTTGGCGACGTGTTAAAGAACCTTGGGTCGCGCCTCGTTGGATACTGGCCGTCTCTCCTTGGCATGACGATCAACTTAACCGGTACGGCGCAAGCTCGGATTGATGGGTCGATCGAAGACGTGGCTGGAGAGATGGATGGTGTTGTTGCCAATGTGGAGGAAGCAGTGGTAGATGAGGCCGATATCGTGGAAGAGGTAGACGGGGCAGAGAAGTCGTTTTCATCGTCAAAGATCGTCAGATCGATAAGACAGCTGGGTCTCAAGAGATTCGCAGATTTCTTCCGCATTCCGGTCATTTTCGATTTTACACCTTATATGGACGCAGCCTTTGGCTCGCTCATCACTCCACGACTTCCTGCTCTCGCTAAGGAGAACACGCAGGCACCATCTGCGTTGTTGGAGCTATTCTATGTCTGGACAGTTGATGGCGTGCATATACCCCTGCTCGTGGATTTCAACGACGACACCCTGCCGAGGATCTATGATTGTCTCGTTGCAACGAATGTCAAGCCATCCGTCGTTTCTCGGATTTTTGATATCGTTGATAACGTCCTGAGCTGCTCTACGGAAGACGACTTCACCCGAGACCATGTCCTCAAGCCACACGTCTCTCGACTCCTAACCAACATTGCCATCCTCGTTGAGAGGACGAAGGGTCTTGCCACTATTGCCACGCCTATCGGCCAACGACAAATTCACATTCTATCCGAAATTGCCCAATTTTCGACAAATTCGGACCAAGCCTCTACACTCCTCAATCTGTTTAACCCCTTGCTTCGTAGGCCGGCGAAGATTGTCCCTGAAAAGGTCAAGGTCGGCCTCGTGAAGATAATAGGCGAGCTCTTACACTTGATCCCGGATATGAAGGACAACCAAAGCGCGACATACCTCAAGACTTATGGATTGCTCTCACAGTTATTCCAGTCTTTGAGGTCACGACCCGCTAGGCTCAGCCTCGTCTCGACCTTCCATCGTCTTGCCACTCTTGACGAGTCGCTACTTCCACTCGCCAACTTATTGGAGTCCATGAACGCGTACTCCGTGAAGCGAATGGACGAGCCGGACTTTGACCGTCGCCTCGCTGCATTTGCTTCCCTCAACGAAACCCTGTACAAGTCGATATCATGCGCCAATTGGCTACCCATCCTTTACAACATGCTCAACTTCATCCAAGACCCCGTGGAATTAGCTGTCAGAAACAGTGCTTCGTATGCGATGCGCCATTTTATTGACATGGTTGCTGCTCAAACCTCGCCCGAGTACGAAGATACATTCCTCAAGGTTCTATACCATGGATTGAAGAATGGGTTGAAGTCCAAGAATGAGCTTGTCCGAGCCGAGGTTCTCGGCGTTATTGCCTACTCAGTCGAGAAGTGCGAGCATATAGCGGCGTTGCAGGAAATGCGAGTCCTACTTGAAGGCGGCGACGAAGAAGCAAATTTCTTCAACAACATCCTCCATATTCAGGTTCATCGACGATCCAGGGCGTTACGCAGGTTGGCCGACCATTGCGACGAAGGGCGTTTGCGTAGCACCACTATCGCCGAGATATTCGTGCCTCTCGTCGCCAATTATATCATGTCAACGGCATCGGTTGACCATAATCTGGTGAATGATGCGATCTTGGCTACTGGACGAATGGCCAAGCAACTATCATGGGGAGCATACTACGCCTTGGTGCAGAAATACCTCAAGCTTTCTCGAGTCAGAGACGAGTCGGAGCGCGTATACGTCAGAACCCTAGTTGCGTTACTCGACAATTTCCATTTCCCCATGGACGAGGTCGTTACGGTCGCCGAAACTGGAAACGAAGATACTAATGAGGATGCCGAGGATATCGATGCGATGGAGCCAGAGTTGGAGGCCGAACGCGCGCTTTTGGCAGCCCAAGCATCCAAGAAGACGGCTCGTATTGCTGATGCTGTTAACCTTCGTCTTTTACCCACTTTGTTAAGTCACTTGGAGAAACACGATGCCACCACGGACGATAACACTCGTATCCCAATCTCGATCGGCATTGTTACCGTTGCCATGCATCTTCCGGCCGCAACGCGCGAAGCGCAAATCTCGAGGCTGTTGACAATCCTGAGCCAAATTCTTCGAAGTAAATCCCAAGAAACGAGAGATTTGGTGCGGGATTCTTTGAATCGCATTGCTGTCAACCTCGGGCCAACCTACCTGCCTACCATTTTTCGTGAATTACGAGCTGCACTTCTACGAGGCCCCCAACTTCACGTCCTCGCGTATGCTGCTCACTCGATAATCGTTCATGTCACGACAGGCGACCACGCGAAGGATTTTGCAACCCTTGACGACTGCGTTAATGATGTTTCCTATGTCTCTGCAGAGGTCATTTTTGGAGAGTCCGGAAAGGACGTGCAGGCTGAAGATTTCAAAACCAAAATGCGAGAAGTTCGTGCTTCGTCGTCGAGAGGTCTTGATTCCTTCGCGATCATGGGTAAGTATATCACTCCTGCCAAGATCAGCAGTCTCTTGCTCCCTGTCAAGAAGATCATGCACGAAACGGAATCCATCAAAGTTATGGCTCTCGTCGACGAAGTGCTCAAACGCATAGCGACGGGTCTCAACGGGAACCAGCACCTTGTCCCGACGGAACTTCTGGTTTTGTGTAATACCTTGATCAGTCAGAATGCCAAGTTCCTTCAGCAAACTCCCTCACGTCGGAAGGCTAACCATAAGGGTGACGCTATCGTCCAGATGAACGAAAGGTGGTTAATGATGTTGACCATTATGCAAACAATTCTTTCAGGTATGATCATCACATGCTTTTCAAATAATGTTTTAACATTATTTTTAGATTTATAACATTTGGCCTGGATTTATTGAACACGGCTCTTAAGCGTAATCGTTTCGACTTCCGTGATTCTGCCCTCATGTCGCGGCTCGAATCCATGGTCGTCGTCGTTGGAAACACTTTATACTCAACCAACGCTGCCGTGTTGATCCTTGGGATGCGCTGTGCGGCCGGTCTCGCAAAATGCCCGCTAAAAGCTATCGAAAAATCCCTCCCGGTTATCGTTCGACAAATTCTGGACGTCATCAAGCAAACCGGCAACACGGAGTCTGAACTTGTTCAAGTCGCCTTCAAGTCTCTAGGGTCAATTCTTCGAGACGGGCCTCCAGTACAGGTGAAAGAAAAGGATCTTGTATACCTTATCGAACTTCTTTCTCCGGATCTCGAAGATCCTACCCGCCAGGCCTCCGTTTTCACCCTCCTGCGAGCCATTGTTGCCCGGAAATTCGTTGTACCCGAGATTTACGACATTATGGAGAAGGTTTCAGAGGTGTCAGTTACGAGTCAATCGCCTCAAGTTCAAGAACTATGCCGTGGCGTCCTCCTCCAATTCCTTCTAGACTATCCTCAAGGAAAAGGCCGACTTCGCACCCAGATGGCGTTCTTCGCAAAGAATCTCTCGTACGTTCACGAGAGTGGGCGGACCAGTATTATGGAACTACTCAGCGCCGTCATCGTAAAGTTCCAGGTCAACTTGATCCAAGAGTACGCCGATCTGCTCTTTGTCGCGCTTGTCGTGGTCGTGGCCAACGATGAATCTGCGAAGTGTCGAGAAATGGCAGCACAGCTCATCAAAAACCTATGGACAAGGTTAGATGAGGAACATCGAAACGTTCTTCTTTCCCATTTACATTCTTGGGCTTCGCAGACCGCCCAACCGCTGCTGACATGGGTTTCTGCCCAAGTTTATGGATTTGTGGTCGACGTTGCCCAGGCCGATTCGCTGCCCTACATTCAATCGATCCTGGACGACCTCGAAGCATCTTTGCAACGCAGCGCTGCTACGATCAATGCTGCAGAAGAAGACGAAGAAAGTGGTCAGATGGACGTCGAGTTGGAATGGCAACTTCCGTACCATTCTCTTACTGTGCTCGCCAAGGTTCTACGCGTTTTCCCTGACTTTGCTACCCAGGATGACAAGGTCACGTGGACTCTGGTCGTTGATCATCTTCTCTTCCCCCATGCTTGGGTGCGGACCGCAGCCTGTAGGCTTCTGGGGCATCTCTTCACAGTCGTGCCTGTCACAGCACCTCAACCGGACCTACCAGAGGAACATCCGCTTTCTCGGGTTGGAATGCAACTGGTCGCGCGCAAGCTAACGCAGCAACTCAAGAGCGAACATCTCGATGAAACACTCAGCTTACAGGTCGTCAAAAACCTGTTCTATCTCGGAAAATGCTTCTATCTCATACCGATCGTGGACGGTTCTACTATCGACGAAGACGCCGAGGACATTTTGGATAACGAGAATGCAGCCGCTGTTGGGAGTAGCCAGGTGCCTCAATCGAGAAGAGATGGCTTGAAAGAGCTCAGCAGCCCTCTACCTTGGTTATTCTCGAAGTTGTCGTATCAGATTAAATCCGGCCATATTGCAAGACGGAGCAAGGCTGCAAGCAGGGTAGAGTTCATTTTCATGGGCTTTTTTCTTGATGCTAATTTATTTGGAATTTCGTAGCCCAACTGGTCCCAGCAGCCTCTGGCAGGCCTTCGCTGGTTTGCTGCTATGTCCTCGCACATGGAGGCAGCGCGGCTCGAGCAATTCCTCGTCCATGTCCTGACACCGGTTTACCGCCTGACAGAGGACGATACCATTCGGGATTCACAAATAGGTGTGTTAGTTTTTGATTGACGGCTGGTATCATTCACTCCCACTAACGCGTCGTCAAATTTGCAGACGAACTGAAAACGACAGCGATCGAGCTGCAAGATCTCGTGCAGTCGAAAGTCGGCACTACGAAGTTCGCGGTTGTGTATAACCAGATACGGCAGAGTGTTCTAGGGCTGAGGAGGGAGCGGAAGGTGGCGAGGGTGCTGCAGGCGTCAACGAACCCTGAAGCGGCCGCGAAGAGGAAAATGCAGAGGAACGTTATAAAAAAAGACAGTAGGAAGCGGAAGGAGAGAGGGTTCCTGTGAGTTTGTTTCGTTCTCGTTCTGTTTCCGTGCCTTACCTTGTGTTCCTTTTCTAGTGAGGGAAAGGGGAAGTTTAAACGACGGAGAGAGGATTAGTCCACAATATTTATGACTTGCACGACGAATAGATTTAGCGGATGACTCGCCCACATTTAATGGTACTGTAGAAAATGATACTGTAGAATACAAATTTCCTTATTCCGAACCACAAGGAGCCTTACAACGTGTACATACTAAATGGATGGTCATTTCATTGTATATGATGAAAAGCTAAGACCGCTTCCAAGACCGTTCATTTGGCTTCTCGTCGTCGCTGGGAAAAGCAAGCTCGGCCTCCTCTCCAATCGCCTCGTCATCATCCTCGTTCCAATCACTTGTCGTTTCCCACTCATTCTCAAATTCGATGTCCAGCGCTAGCTCCTCCCGACCGTCCACTGGTTCCATTAGAGGGTAAAAACATGCCAGTTGTGGGGGCTGGAACGTCGCTGGGTTATGTGACGTGGGTTGAACCCACCGTCGTTCCCTGAGCCGCTTATGTCGTTCTCTGTCTTGCTCGATTCGCTTGTTCACCTCGGCACGTGGTAGAGTTTGTTGGGGTGACGACGCTTGTTTTGAGGGTACTGCGGTGGTGGTGTCCTTCTCTGCGGCGAGGTTAGGGCGCGAGTCGAGGGAGGAGAGGACGTCGTCAATTTTCTGAGGGTCAATATACCGCTTACTCCTCCAGCTTTCCAGGATCTGACAAACTCCGGGTGTGAGAAAGCTCATAGAGAAAACGAAGCATCAGAAACAGACCTGTTTTGCGCTGACGAGGTTTGGCAACCCTTGCCTTCCTTCTGGTACGATGGATTCGATGATTCGATTCAAATCCCGCGATACGAACTGCACGTATAGGCCATTGGCGTTGGCTGCCCGTGAACGTTCTGACGTAGCGTGCGATTTGACCATGAGGGACGTCTCGCAAAGCGAGTCGAGGAAGTACAGGACATTTATTCGAGAATTGATGGAACCCTTGAGAAACCTAGTCAAACCACGCCATTTTTTGAGAGGAAGCAGAAGCAGACCTTTTGCGTTTCTTCAATTATACAGTCCCAAATATCCTCGCCACATGGTGGGAAGTGTTTTATAGCAAAGCTGACAACCTTTTGGATGGACTGCTGCGAGCTGCACTTGATAAATTCAAGTTTAGAAACGGAGATGGAACGAAGACTGTGATTACTGACGCGTTTAGTCGACGAAGAATTTCAATAAATTGCATCCTTACTTCAAAAGGATCCATTTTGATTACGACTTGGAGGTAACAGGGTAAATGGGGAGGTATTAGTGGTACTCGTACCGGTATAAGACTCAAGAGTCAGACCTGCAAAGAAAACGGAAGGTATGTAGCATCACGTGAGAGCTGTCCTCGCTATCATTCATTGTATCAAATTCAATGTTCTGAATTCATTGTCAGCGGCATCGTCAGTGTGTTCTTTAATTCTTCTTCGTGCCGAGAATACCCAGCGCATTGCATGATGGGAAAACACATTGTTCAAAAACTTATGAGCCTGGGTTTGGATGCTGAAAAAGGCTATATGCCATGGACAAGAGCATCAAAAGAGGGCGGACGTATGTTCTTAATGGGCCAGGTGTCTAGGAGCTTTGGTCATAAAGCGACTATATTCTGTGAGTGAGTGAGGTTTTCACTTAAGTATGAGGTCGGGAAGTCATGCTACGTTCGATGGTTTTTGGTATGTATGGACGACTGCTCTTTTGTCTTAGTAGGTTTTATTCCTTGCATACCTGCTTGCTGAGTGTCAACGACGTGGTTTTCATGCAGTATCTGTATTCTAGCTATAGAAAGCAGTAGAAATAGACGTGGGCGTCCGCTCCATGGACCACCAGTGAACACAGAGGCTCATGATGGTGTTTGGCCCCATAAAAACATGTCCTTGTATTGTCCTTGTATTCGACGAAGTTCTTTCAATTGATTCCTTGCCAGTGCCTTTCCCTTTGTGAATCTACTCCAGTTGCCAGTTGCCAGATAGACTATAGTACATAAAACACATGTCTTTTTGGAAGCAATCATGTTGGACCCACAAAAACATGTACACACATCGGTGGAATTTAGACCATCTTTCTCGGTATTCCACTTCTAACTTAGGGATTCTGTAGATATTCTTCAATGTAACACGATTGCTGAAAAAAGAAATTGGGATTTTTGAGGTATCTTTATGGCTTTGAGCCTCGACAAAAGCCTTGTTGATCATGAACGCCTGGCGCTGCCCGGCCTCACCCGATTACTCAGGCAGGCGGGATTCGGGAACCCGCCTCTACTAGGGCTGGGTTATTTATTATTTTGGCCGTGTTAGAAATGTGATAAATTTTTGGCGTCTGGGTGGGTATTAAACACGTCTGTTATTAATGGTGTTTTATTATGTCATAAGGTTATGTAATCAAGAGAAAACGGCCCCTTTTGGAGCCCTTTTGAGTACGCTTTCTGTGTTAAAGAATGGGAATTAAGCAATAAAATGTATTCCTACATCTAGAAGAAGCTGTCAATGCTCCACTCTCCCGGATTTCCAACATCCTGAGCTTGCGAGACACTGGAAGGTGTTGCTAATGATGCCCCGGGAGGTCATCGATGTCCGTAATTAGCATCTTGAGTTTATCTGGATGTATTTGGCAATATCAAAGCAAGTGGAGGAACAACACTTCTTGAAGGTCTCCGTCAACGTGGTCTGTTTCCGCAAGATCGTAAGGGTTGGGGTTATTAAACCACATATCCTCCAGTGCCGCAATGTTGGCATCATGTGGATCAATGTTCTTGGTGTTGAGTAGATCCATCAAAGATGGTGTACGTGTCCAATGCATTGCATTTTTTACTGTATAATCTATCCAACAGCCACCCATGACAATTTATAATTTATCACAATAAATCACCGACCATTTCGACCCCCTCCATGTTATAAATGTTATTAACCTGTTAATAACATGTGATAAATAGGTATGTTATTAACACCCAATAAAAAACCCAGCCCTAGCCTCTACGATGGCGAAGCGAGCCTTAGAAGCTTAATGCCCCTTGTTGCCCCCGCGAGGTTGGCGGATACGTAATATTCTGATCGCACCGATGTGTCAATTGATTCGTTGTCCGTATCTTCCCCTTTGAGAACTAGGAAAACCTTCCGGTTGACAGTTGACAGCTTCCAGTCGCCAGACAGTTAGCCCACAAAGATCTTACATTGCTCTTTATATAAAGCAAGCCATTTGTTTCGCCCACTCAACTACTTTGAAAGGTATAAATTACTCGACTTAACCATCATCCCCTTTCTTTAAATCTCACTGCGACAATGTCTTACCGGCTGAGCGAGTCTGCCATGAGCGTGGACCCTTCAAGTCCCCTCCACTACTCAGCCCACCAAAAACTCAATGTTCATCCGTCTCCTGGATCAGATGAATTCAATGGAAACGATTCAAACGTTCGTCCATTTCCTGGATCGCCTGGATCAGATGAATGCGATGGAGACTCTGCTGGCATTGGATTGTCCCACCCTCAAGTAAACAGTGGAATCCGAAAGAAGCTTGACGCAATGAATAAATTGCAAAACACAGGGTATGTGCCTACTTTTCAGTGATCGCGTCCTCGTCGCTGAACGTCTTCTTCAATCAGAGTCCAGGTCGATATTGATTTGCCTCAGATTGCCGTCATTGGCAGCCAAAGTGCAGGAAAATCGTCTTTGATCGAGTCTATTTCGGGAATAACCCTTCCTCGCGCCATTGGAACCTGTACTCGGTGCGTTTTGCTTTCTTCTTCTTGACTGTCATCTGCTAATATCTCCCCAGTTGTCCTACAGAATGCCGCCTTTCTCGAAGCGATGCCCCATGGCAATGTGTCGTCTCACTTCACTTCATAACGGATCCGAACGGCCTACCTCTAGGACAGGCGCGTAACGAACAATTTGGTGACACTATTTATGACAAAGCCAAAGTTGAGGAACGCATTCGCCGAGCACAGCACGCCATTTTGAATCCTTCAAAACCCACGAAGTCTTTCTTGGAAGAGGACGAAGACGACATTCGACCTCAGCTCACATTCTCAACAAACTGTGTGACTCTGCAGATTAGTGGACCAGACGTAGCTGACCTTTCCTTTTGTGATCTCCCAGGTGCGTGGGATACCCCAAGCACCTTTGCCATTGATATCAACTCCACTTGCTCTTTGACATTTAGGATTGATTGCCAGTGTCAGTGGCAGCGAAGGCAGCCATGATAACTCCATCGCTTTGGTTGAAAGCCTGGTAACTGCTTACATTAAGAAGCCCAGTTGCATTATAATCTTGACCGTCGCATGCGAAAGTAAGTCGCCGATTCAGCGAAGAAGTTCCTTTAGAACTCATAATTTCTACTCCTTTATAGCCGATTTTGAAAATCAAGGTGCTCACCGCTTGGCGAAACGGCACGATCCAGATGGAAAACGTACTATCGGTATGTCGATCAATTTTGTTTTGGACACGAACATCACTTCTGACCTCTATTTGTCCCAGGTGTCTTAACGAAACCGGATCGTATTCCCTTGGGCGAAGAATCGAGCTGGCTCCCATTTATTCGCAACGAAAAGGAGCCTCTGGAGAATAATTGGTTCTGTGTCAAGCAACCGTCTTCCAATGATTTGAAATCGAAGATTACTTGGGCACAGGCCAGGCAGATGGAAACCGATTTCTTTTCAACAGCGCCCTGGTCCGACCTCGAAGAGATATACAGGAAATATCTCGGGACAGGCAACTTGGTGGAGAGACTCAGCAATATGCTATCCGATTTGATTTCTATGAGGTACGAGTTTGTTCTCGACCGCCTTTTTATTGGTACTGAAAATTTGCGCCGTAGAATGCCCCAAATCCAAGATGAACTCGAACGCTCCATTGTCCACACGCGCGAGCTTCTCTCGCGTCTTCCACCTGCACCCTCGTCTGATCCACGTAGTGGGATCTTGACATTGTTACACAAGTTTGCGCAAGACCTCGGGCAACAAATTGAAGGCGTTCCTAATAGCATCGATGACTCTGATGTTGGCCTCATTCAAGCCATCCGCCCACAACAGGAGAAATTCCGCCGGGCGATCCGTGCGACAGCTCCCAACTTCCGCCCTTTCGAGAGAAATGCGAGGGTGGGCAAGCATCTTCCCAACGCAGAGTTCCTTCGGGCGGAGGAGGGCAACGAGTGTGATGGAGAGGCGAGCGATAGCGAAGGCGAGGTCGGCACGACAGCCTCTCCTTTTTCGTTTGCTGCAGCAAACAAGGCCACCAAGGTGAAAACCCCACCTCCGAGCGGCAACAAGATTTACATCGATGAGGTGCTCGAAAGAGCTCACGGGTGCGTTTATTTCAATCTGTTCGATGACGATCACTAATTTACGATATGTTTAATCTGTAGAGCACGTACTCGTGAATTACCTGGCCATTATCCGTTCGTCGTCCAAAAGACGTTCATCGAAAGTATTGTCAAGGAATGGCATGCCCCTTCGACTGTTCTTTGTAGGACAGTCCACAGTACAACCTCTGACCATGTTAAGAAGCTCATTCATAAGCATTTTGGACAATTCGGTCAAGGTTATCTTGAGCAGCGAGTCCGGTAAGTCTCCAACATATCCGAGTCCTTAGATTCCATCCTGATACCGGAGAACGCAGTGCCATTGCTCAGCAACACATCAACGAATGCCTCGAGCGTGCCGAAGAACGCATCAAGTGGCTGCAACGTTTAGAAGATGTTCCATTCTCTCTCAACACACACTATCTCTCCGATTATAAGTCAAAGTTCCTCGCACACTACAGAGGCGCACGTGCGAAGTACATGCAAAACGATCTTGCGAAGTATATTGAGCAATACAAGGCTACTACGTCGCAACCAACCCAGCAGCCCTTTGTCCCAGCACCAGCACCAGCACCATCACCAACACCATCCCCTTTCCCCAAGACATTCAAATCGGCCTTTGCTCCCGCCCCAGCGACTCCAGCCTTTCCCACGTCTGCGGCATTTGCCCCGGTTCTGGGCACCACACAGCCTAACTTCCTAGCGCCTCAAATACACACAGGCTTTACCAAGGTTTTAGGCGGATTAGCAGAGATTGGGATGACGGGCGTCAAACCCGAGGACCTGCAAAAGCTTCTGCCTCCAGATCGTATGGAGCCTGCGTTGGTTATTATGGCAGATGTGCGCGCGTATTTCCAAGGTGTGTTCCTCTCCTTTGACTCTTTGTCTTTCCTGTTTACTGATCAGTCCTATTTCTGTTGCTTCCTTTCGTTCAGTTGCGTATAAACGCTTCGCCGACAACATCCCTCTCGCGATTGATTTCGAGCTTGTGCGGGGTGTGGAGAGGGATCTCCTTCCTGAGTTGTATACGCATCTCGGCATCAATGGGCCGAACGGGGACGCTATCTGCAAGGACCTTGCACAAGAGAGTCGCAAGACTGCAGAGCGGAGACTGGATTTGCACAAGAAGCTCGAGAGATTGGAGAGTGCCCGCCTGGAATTGTTCATCGTCGCTGTTTAAGCCTAAGATGGCGGTGTATCTTGCTCGGAATCTCTCCCTGACTTCGTCTCGTCCATCTAGGATATACATGCGTTCAGTAGTGCCTAATTCCTACTATTTATGAAACCAATGCACTTTATATTTATGTTTAGTGGATAAAGGGTTTGTAATGTTAGTAAATACTTCTTTCGCCTTGGCGTTGGAATCAAATATTGTCACTTTCACCTCCTCTTACTTTAACTTACACCAGAGTTAGGGAATAACGGCGGAAAGGACGAGCTTCTATTGCTCTTCATCTCCACGATCTTCTCGACTCCATGCCATGCTGGGTCCCAATACACGATCTGCGACACGAACCCAGCATAGTTATGCGCCCTCTCAATCGCATCGTAGTTGGTTGCCCAGTCTGTCGCACGTACGTAGCCTGGGCATTGATATTGACACCGGTCAAACTGCATGTCGGAGAAGACGAACAGTCGCTTGATCACGTCCTCCTGCTTAATATTATTCTTGACCGCGAGGGTAGTAGCAGACCGAGCAAGATGGCCTTGAGATATTGATGTTCACATCCCAGCGTGCTTTGCTCATCTCGTGGACCTGGCTATAAAGTACGTCTGAGAGGTCGAGTTCAAGTTGGACGTAAGTACTTACTCGGGTCGTGCAGAGAAGATGATGAAGGCCCCATTATGTAAAAGGTGTTTTAGCAAGGGATGCCAAGTTGAGCGAGGGCCGATAGATGCAGCGAGAAAGGTGGGCTAGCCTGTACATACGTCCATATTTATTTGCGGCAGTTGCCTAGGCGCCTATGAGGGATCCCATCAGCAGAACCATCCATCCTCGTTGTGCAGTGCCACGATCCAGGTACATCACACATTGCCAAAGAGTTCTCTATCGAGCCCGAAGATGGTCGCCGATCAGAGTCTTCCGCTAAGCCTCGACAACACGTAGTTTCGTACAACTGATGTATTACGTATCCGCACTCTGCGGGGGAGGCTCGCTTCGCCATATGAGTAGCGAGACAATTGTACATCACAGTTCAGAGATAGACCTATTGATTTCATCTAGTATCTACACAGAATCTACTTGCCTGCATAATCATAGACGTTAACGCGGGACGGCACGGGTCGGCAATGGCAAAAGCTCTGCAGCCATGAAGTCCAAAAGTACCACTTTTTTTCTACAATCCTGTAACGTTAAAAATTGTCTACCTAATTCCAAGTTTTCTAACGAAGAAAGTTTGAGAAAGTTATGGGACATTTACGAAATTTTCTGATGGGATTTGCACGTGTCAATTTGTTTGTCCGCCCTTTCACCTTTAGTCATGGATTGCTCGCGCAATTCTAAGGGACGGCAAAAGCCGTTTGGGGGGCCAAAGAACCTGTCAAGTGGCAAGGAAAGGGAACACCAAACATGTTAGTCGATCCTGAGAGGGTGTGCACTTAATGGTCAAGTTTGAGCGCTGAGCAGGGGTCGGTGATATACTTAAATGTGGTCGATTCTTCTGGAGACGTCAACATCGTCCTGCAGATACAGCCAACATTAGCACACGACGGCCCACGTTATTTATCGATGGGTCTGCCCCCACAAAACGCCCTCGTATGGAAAGGTTCGTCCACATTCTCCGCCAGTTTCAGTGATGATTCTTAACTAGTAACGCTTGGATCATCTTACTCTACTTAGTATGCATCACACTCCTTCACTTGCTATCCATCAGCTGTACCATCATTCGGATTGGACACCAATGTCGAATCGGTCATTTATGGTGGGATGACCACCTCGTCGGCATGATCGTGGTCGTAGATTGTATATACCTTATTACAATGTGGTTGAGACTCAAGAATGGCGGCAAGTGGTTCATTCATCGCTGCTCTAACATCTTGATGACGAAGTGCATCTTGAAGATCTTTCATGGAACACACCGGGCCCCAATACATTCATGTATTCGGAATGGTTTGCGGGTTTTCTATATTATACGGTTCTTTGGTATGTGCCCTATTTCTTCCAACCCTCGGCTTCTTCGCTGACGCTCCTTCCACAACACAGGGTGTCTAGGATCTGTATCGCACTATCCGTCGCGAAGATATTTCTTCCCGGGCATCCATTTAGAAGATTGACTTTCTATTTTATCGGTCTTCTATTCCTTTTCTATCTCACTAATATTCTCACTATGACCTTCTCTTGTCCGGGTTCGCCATGGTGGCAATTAAAATTCCAGAATTGCATGGCGTTTGCGAGTGGTGCCAGCATTGATACCGTTATCGGTGCTACTCGTGCGTGACCATACCTCCTATGAGGTATCTCGGTTGTTCATATGTTTGTGATGTCCAGTGGATTTTACCGCAGATGCAATTCTCGTCATAGCCCCAGTCATGATGCTCTGGCGGATAAAGTTTCCTCCCAGCCAGCGCATCCTTATTTTGGCCCTCTTCTCGAGCAGCGTTCTGACGATTCTCGCATCTGCAATGTACTGCTCTGTGTGGTACGCAGCCGGCCGTCTAGGATCCGACTCTCATTTAATTTTTACGATGATGGGCCAATTGCAGGTAATCAACTAGTAACCTCTAATCTCAATATATGAAGCTCATCTGTTGCGCATTAGGCTGCGGTTGGCTTGCTCACTTCCAACTTACTTGTGGTCGTCATGCTTATATATCGCAAGTTGCGCAAGAGTAATAGTAATGGAAATACACCAAGAGCGCCGGATCCGCTGGTCGAGGATGATGAGAACATCATCACATCCAGAGACCCCGCAAGCGATGAGGTCGACCCGAACCAATTCACAAGGACGTCGGTGCCATCGTATACCATCATTACTCAGCTTTCTGAGTCCGCTGTCAATCCTGGATCATCGGAAAATTCTGAAAATTCTGATTTGTCGAGTGCCCTGCATTCAAGTCTAGGAAAGACGACATCTGAGGCCTGAGGGCCGAAATGTCACTTCCTCCGAGTCGTCTTCAATGGATAGTCTCCCATAGTAGCACTTGAGGTTCATTTCGAATTCAATTTATCGTGCTAGGGATTGCTTCCGAGAGTTTCGACTTCCTTTCGGCTAAATCAAGCCTGTTGACATTTGAGAGTGTCGACACAGCGTCCTTCACTGCATTTTTGGTCTTCGGAATCCAGTTTCTGTACTCAAAGGGCGGGTACTATTTGGCAACTTGGAGAGGGTCGTACACCCTCGTCTGCCTCTGTTGCTGCCTCCGCCTGCGCCATCTCAACTTCAACACCTCCATCAACACCATCATCGACATCGACATCCGTCATGACTGCCTTAACCTCAGTATTGTCATTTCAACTTGCCTTTTACTTCTTTCTTCGCTTTCATGCTCCCTTCTCACGGCGCTCGTTTCACTTTCACTTTCTCTTTTCATATACATCAATAAACAGTCGCACTAACATGCCCTCTGCTTCTCTTCTCACCGGGCTGACAAAGCCCTCCTCGACGCACACCGAGCCTCTCCTCCTACACGCTACTCGTCTAGTAGGCCTAGCGACACAGGGCATCGCTACCTGGTGTCTCCTGTCGATTCCTAGTATGGAGTGGATGCCGTTCGGTGCCCTGCGATTTGGCGCTGTGAGTTGGAGGAGTACTCGTGATTGGTCAGAGATTGACCAGAAGGTGTTTGGATTAGGGGCTGGTCTTTCTGTCCATCATGTCCTGCCCCGTCGATATTAATGACACTGAATGAGTCGTTGAATACCTCCATTCATCATAAATATCACCAATGGAATAGACGGTGTTGACGACCGCAGAAAAGAAGACCTGAGTTTGGAACAGCCTGCATCGTCTGTCTTCTCCTTCCAACTTTAAGTAAGTATCCCACTCGCTGCTTAAGCAACCTAGGAATATATGCGTGACTATCCGGCACCTCTGTTTTTCTATACGACTCAGAAGTCAAGTCAAACAGCAGACCTATTCACTCTGTCGAATCACTTCACCTCTCGCGACGAATCGATTTGCATGCGCCCCGCGACTTGCTTATTGTATCAGGCAGTAGACATAGCATGTTTTAACAGCTATCGAGGGTGTGACTAAATCTTCCTACATGCGGCAGAACGGCGCTGCGATAGAACACCTCGTGGGTGTGCGGATGAATCCATCAGCTTCTATTAAGCGCCCAAGCCCAAGATATAACCTCGATCGCAACCACTGCACACCTCGCCCCATTCGATAATCATGCCACGATTCACCGTAAGTCTGCCTATTCTCCCAACTTTGATATCAATAGTACTTGAACATCAAACATTCCTCTGATCTTTGCTTACCCTTAGGATGACGGGCCCCTCGCCCAATACTTCGCTGAGTATCCTTCATTCGTCCCTAATCCCAATAAATCAGCGACAAGCGAATTCAACCGCATGTGCAAAGTCATCCATCTGGCGCCACGCAGTGACGCCAAAGAAGCAGCCCGTGCCGCCTTCAAGGATGCGTTAACCCAAGAGTTCAATGAAATCTACGGTACGGAGATCAACAGCCTCGCTTCTTGGCAAACACTCTGTGCACGAATCGGCATCTCACCCATCCCCACGACTTTAGAAGAATGTCGGCAGGTAAGTGGCATGTTTGTGCTTTTAAAGTCTTACTGAAACCGCGTACTGCACAATACTTAGATCGTTATGAACACCCACGTCAACCTGGTTGACCTAACTACCGGATCCGGCACCATCCAGATCTTCCAATCCGTCCAGGAATTAAGCCAATACACGATCGAGAACCGGAAGTTCTTTCCCAGCGAAAATGCCCATGCCGGAGACCTCCTCCGCTATCTCCTCCGCCACATCTTCAATCCTGGAATGGATTCGGACCGGGGTGCATCAAGAAATTTGAGAGGAAGAGGAGGAAGAGGAAGAGGAGGAAGAAGCGGTAGAGGTAGAGGCAGAAGAAGGACGGGTAGTAGAGGGAGTCGACAGAGCTGATTCAGAGCTCGCTGAAGCAGAAATGGCCCAAGAAAAGGATTAATAATGAAAGATACGACATAATATCGAGTTTCGAATTTTGAACAATTTTGTTCAATGGCTGCACGTACAGACTCTAAAGGTCGGAATTAATAATTAAGCACAATGATTATACAAGCATTCAAAGAAATACGACTTCATTATCTTGACCGACGGTCGTGTTCTCGATACGCCGACTGTCGGTCAAGATAATGAAGTCGTTAGGACAGTATCGACGATGCCAACCATCATAACCAATTGGCTGGAGCATTACGTTTGGTTGAGACTGACGCCATAGAGCCTAAGAAGGAGGGTTGGCGCAATTAAACGGGTATGAGATGGCTGAAAGGACATACGCGATATCGAAGAGGAACCAACGACCGAACGTTCCTTTGAGCATCTTGGCACACCTCCATTCAGAGAAAATCTCGGAAAGTTTAGAACGAAAAAATATTTATGATGCGGGCGGCGTACCTTTGAAATGCGATTCCTTCATGAGTTCCGCAGACAGGTCTTTGTGCGGCCAGACCCCTTCCTTCTTACACAGAGTTCTTTTCAATATCAGGGTATTAGAAGCTTTGAGATCGGCTTTTTATTGCAGAAACGTCCTTCACGGGCTGGTCAGCAAAGAGGCGGCGATGGCGATATAGAGAGCGCGGAACTTGGGATGTGAGAGCTTGGCGACGAGGCGCTGTCTTGGTACTTGGTTTTGCGTTTAGCTTCTGCCGTTGCTTTTGCCCTGCCGTTCATCAGCAAACCTTGATTTTTCCCATAGCCTGTCATAGTGTTCCTTTTGCGGCCATAGTATCCCATAGTGCCATAGCAATGACAGGGCGCTACGTAGCACTTTAGCATGCTATGCCCCTTACTCAAATATCTATACAGTCGTTTCCAGTATCGTAAGATCGACTACAGAGCATTATAATAAGAGGCTCTCGCCAAGTAAACAAATTCATGCAACGCGCATATGCTCATGTCCTATCACGTGAGATGTTGATGTCCGCAAATAGAAATTTGTGGACTCAAACGAAATTCAATCTTTCCTTCTCCCACCATGCACCAGTCCACCGTCAAAGTTGCCCACCAACTTCCACAACATCCTAGAGTGCCATTCACCTCATCCTCCGTTGTACTCTACCCTGTCTGTCGCCATCCCCCTTACACCTTGGTTAACACCCAATAACGTCTCAGTGAAGATCAACATCATTGCTTCTCCTGTCAGGCAAATACCACCCGTCACCGCGCCATTGCATGGCAAAGTACGACTAAGGCTCGTACTCATCGCCTCAGTTCCTGCTGACGCCCCATTTAACCCCAGATTCCTGCCATGCAACCATATCTCTCGGTACATGGTACGTGTTCTCCTCTCCTCCTCGCCCTCGAAGACCTTGCGCTGTTGTTATCGACCATAGGATAGGTTTTGAGGCATAGACGGATGAAGAAGGATGAGAATTGGTGTGCGTAAGGTTCGTTAATGGTCCTGGAGATGGTGTCAAGAACGTCGAAGCCTGACGACGTGGAGAGCTGAGGTTAGGCCTGCATCCCCCAGCTTGTTCGTATGCCTAGCCAGTGACCCGCAAATCAGCACCGCCCACCTTCGATCGACCGGAGAACTGAATTAGCCACCACACGCCCAGTGCATGTCAGCCAATGTATGTTGTCTCTCTCATCACCTCCTCGCACACTGACGACCCAAACTCTCGCCAGTCTCTGCCGGCAACGCCGTATCATATCCGACTGGCTGCTGACCACCTCCGTCCAAGCTGCATCTCGTGCCCGTGGCTTGAGACGAAGGCCTCTGCCTCTCGCAGCTGGTTGAACAACCCATCGCTGAACCCCTCCCATCACTGTGGACGTGGAGCTCGGCCCCAGCCCACCATGTCGCCCCTACGAAAGCCACGAGGAACCCCAGAAATGCACGACAAATGACGGTGGCTTGTCGTCGCTACTGCGGGTCACCGGCAAGCCACACGGCCACCGAATGCAGTGACCCCAAACCCGTTCCCAGTTTTATTCCTCGCTATAGCATTACTGACAATGGATTGTGTGTAGACCTCGTCAGCCAGTTCACCAGGTCCTTGCGACGCCGATGCCAGGCCCACTCGCTCCACCGCCTACTGCGTTCGTGCCTGCCCTGCCTCCTGTCCCACGTTTGACGACGGCGCAACAACTCCGTCCTGCAAATATCAACCTCGGTCTTACCGCGACTGCGCAAAAGCATGCTGGCAATGCAAACCTGTCGCACAGACATTGGCTCACGCCAGGGGCTTGTCTGAGTCGAGTACCCCGAGCGGAGGGGCACGAGAAGAGGAAGAAGACCACCGGGTAAGTGGCAACCCACCCCCTACATTGCTGCTAACCCCCAATATCCACTTTTCATGCAAAAACTGCCCCTCCAGCTACCGAAACAGCGTGACAACACCCCCAACATCCCCAAAACAGTGCAGCGGCGACGCGATAGGGCCCGGTGACGAGGGGAGAGCCACCAGGTACATGGGAACCCACTTTGTATGATGTAGCTAACCCCCAACCCCCGTTTTCAGCAGCAGGCAGGGCTTGAGGCAATTTCCTCGCCCTTTCTCTTCTGCGCTAATGTGTGACGCTCGACACTCAACCGACCACTGGCACGGCCCATCTGCACCTAAACGGCCACCGAAGCCAGAACAACACACCAACACCGCACGAACGCACCCGTATCGGTGTTGCTCAGTGGTGCCGCAATAATGAGCGCGCTGGTGGTCTCGACTGATGTACTAACCCCACGGCTGCCGCGTTGACTATGCAGGCTAGTATTTAAATATGTATTCGGTAGTTCAAATATATTACTACACTGTTAGCTATCATTTAGAGAACTGCAAGTCTAATATGCTATGATTGAGTGCAAAAGGCCCTGCAGAGGAAGCCCAGCATACTGCTGTGAAGAGATGACGTGATGCTACATAGCAATCCATAGCACGCCATAGTGCCCAGCCCCGTCTATATATAAACGTGAGAACGCTATGTACAACTACAGATTCGGTACCCTATGCTATGAGACTATGGCACTATATAGTGCTCGGCAGCACTCTGCCGCGTCCCCCGGGTTTGCTGATGTTGGCTCGCCGGGCAACTTCAAGGTGAGAGGCAGGAGTTCCGGCCTTTGCGGTCTTGTACCGGCCATAGGTGAATGGGGAAGGAGGGCAATGAAGGAACTCAGAGGGTGGCGAATGTCGCTGAGCTCATCGACAGTTGCGAGTGCGAGGATATTGAGGAGATCCTTCCAATAACCGTAAGACATGGCACGAAACCCAGACCGCCTCGACTAAGATGAAGGTTGGAGATGGTAGTCCGGGGATGGTTGTCGTATAGCCATCCGAACGCGCGATAGAAAAGTTCCTTGTCGCCCACCCCATGGTGGATGCTCCGCAAATTCCAGATTCTGATTAGACGAAGCGTCAGATCGGAGTCCTCCTGCCATGCCTTGTTGAGATACAGTCTGACGTGCAGGCCAAATGTGTGCTGGTACTTACAAGCTATTGAACCGAGGACATCTGGGAAATGGTTGAACTTGGAAGGCGTCCGCGTCCAGAGTCAGACTCCAGATTCCAGGACAGATGTCGATTGTATCACGTGGGCCTCCCTGGACCGATTGTCTGAGTCAACGAACAGTGCACGGTCATGTTGTTTACAGTGGCACTTCTCTCCTGGTTCTCTCTAGCGGCTAGCCATGTCCCTCTCACTCAATTGCTTGATTCTCGGTGACGACCCAAAGCAGATGTTTACTATCGAAATTCCACAGACCAGAAATGTCAGCATACTCAAAGACCTGATCCGGAAGAACAACCCGTCCTCGTTGGGCAAGGTTGACGTAAAGCACATCGACCTATGGAAGGTCTCCTTCCTTCTGGATGATCTCGAAACAGAACTTAAAAGCGTTAAGCTCAGTGACTATCCGGAGTTGTCACCACCTGGCAAGAAATTATCATCATTTTTCAAGGATGTCCCGGATGATCATCTGCACGTCATTACAAAGGTGCCTGGTATGCTGCAATAATCTCCTCTTTCAAACCACTTTTGACGCATCCAGAAGTCATCCATGCAGTCTCAGCTCTTGATCCCACGCAAATTCTCTCGCTCAATTGCTTTATTCTCGGTGACGACCCGGATCGGATGTTTACTATCGAAATTCCACAGACCAGAAATGTCAGCATACTCAAAGACCTGATCAAGGAGAAGAACCCATCCTCGTTGGGCAACATCGACATGAAGAACATCGACCTCTGGAAGGTCTCCTTTCCCATAGATGACCTCACTTCGAAGACTCCCACAACCCTTGGATCTAAGTTGAGACCACAGAAGTTGCTGTCAGAGCTTTTCTCTGTCGGGCTGGATATTAATTGTATCCATGTCGTCGCGCGTGTTCCAGGCATAGGTTGAGTACTATATTGACTCAAGTTGAAATTTTCCGCCAAGGCGCACCGTCTCCTAATTCATGGGCCCCGCCATCTGCTTATAAATTCCCGATAGCATCTACCAACCACTTAGTCCAGGATCGACAGAACTTTTGCAGCCAGCGAAAGTCTGAAGCCCCTTCAAATGGAGGGAATCCTCAAACGTTCCTCGACAGGCAAAACAAGGACAGTACATACATTCCATGTAATCGGCCCTACGGTCGCGCCACGGCTTTACCGGTAACTCTGCTCCATCCCATTTTCGGAGAATTCGTCGACGACTGCAAAGACTACGTGCTGATGCCTGATGATGTCAAAATGACTGATTTCTGTACGCATCAGGATCGGACATTTATAGAGATAGTCCCCCCTCTTATGCCAACTCGTTACAGGAACTTGCTTTGGTGTAACCCTACTGTATTTTTGTCTTGTCTATAACATAGGTTAGCAATACATGCCACGCCGCCACAGTCAAGCTTGAAGCTTTCCATTGAAGATTGACTTTCTATTTTATCGCCGGTCT
The DNA here is from genome assembly GCA_015499995.1 of Flammula alnicola. Lineage (NCBI taxonomy): Eukaryota > Fungi > Basidiomycota > Agaricomycetes > Agaricales > Strophariaceae > Flammula > Flammula alnicola. The sequence goes on from JADNRV010000116.1 coordinate 154,637, forward strand.
TCTATTCCTATTCTATCTCACCGACATCCTTACTGAGCTTCTCCTGTCCGGGTTCGCCATGGTGGCAATTAAAATGCCAGAATTGCGTGGCGTTTGCGAGTGGTGCCTGCATCGATACTGTTGTCGGTGCTACTCCTCCGTGACCCCATCTCCTATGAGATATTTCGCTTGTTCATACCTCTGTGATGTCCAGTGGATTTTGCTGCAGATGTAATTCTCGTCATAGCGCCAGTCACGATGCTCTGGCGGATAAAGTTTCCTCCCAGCCAGCGCATCCTTATTTTGGCCCTCTTCTCGAGCGGCATTCTGACGATCCTCCGCTATCTCCTCCGCCACATCTTCAACCCTGGAATGGATTCGGATCGGGGTGCATCAAGAAATCAGAGAGGAGGAAGAGGAAGAGGCGGTAGTGGTGGAGGCAGCCTGCAGAGGAGGAAGTGGAAGCTGTCCGAGTTGAAAGCTGTTGAAAGACTCGGAGAGTTATGGACTCGAACTTGAACATCATTACTTAATCATTCCCTCACACGGCGGCAGATTGTCTACCTTAAATTGTCCCTTTCGACTCTCATCAAGCAACTGTACTTAGGAGCACGGTACCCCGAGTACTAAGATGGTAAGCTGTCCATCTGGCAAAAACTCTCCCGTCGTGAGTTATTGAAGTACAGCCATATTTAATTAATCTCTAGTAGTAATGATTTTCCTTCGTCCTGGCACTCTGCGTACTTGGAATAGGGCGGTGGCCTGTATTTATAGACCTTGTGTGGGACTACTTAAGATAGCTGCTGTGGCGCGGGTGCCATGCATTCCCCACAATGTTTCGCGCCGGGCTTTCATCGACAGGGATTCAGGACCTCGCCCTCGAACTTATCCAAGAGATAATCTTCTACGTAAGCACCACCCATTCTTTGTGCTCGTTTCATAGTTTGACAGGATCTCTCCCATTTCACATAATGTTGTCGCACCTGCATTCACATCCACAAGTCCAGCATCGTAAACTGGTCTGAGACTTTATCAAAGACCGAACTTGCTACCCTTCGCCTCGTGTGTCGACAGTTCAAATCAGCCGCCGAGCCTTTCCTCTTCTCCGAGGTCAAATATGACTTCCTTCACCATACACCGGCAAACGTGATGGATTATCTCCAAACTTTGGTGGAAAGAACAAATCCTGCCTTTCGGTATGGAAAGGCACTTCGGATTCAGAACCTTATTCCCAACCTCAGCGGAGAACCGTGTGAAGGAGTGCCTGCGGCGAGAGGGAAGTTAGGACACTTGATCATGCAGGCAACAAGATCCTTGCAGAACGTCCGGTTTGTCTAGTAAGTCTGTTATCCCATTAAAATCCCTGGCACTGTCTGATATGTCTTCCTGGATAGCTGGAATCTTTGCACCTTCGACGCCATATATTCAATCATCGACGGCCTTGTTGAACTTCCAAATATCGAGGAGCTCCATCTAGAATTCTCCACCCTCCCCATGCAGTGGCAGGTCTCCGATACCATGCCCATCCGGCGGTTTGGAAATTTGCGGTGCATCAACATCAGCGGATCGTGCCTGTCCAGCATACTTGCCATGGACCTCATTGCCCAAATACGCACGATGGTCAAAGACGGTGGCATTCTGACCTGCTTTGGGTTCACACTTCCACCTGGCATTGTCGGCATACCCGACAATTGTGTCCTGCATGAAATTGTCCAAGATGTTCCTAGAACATCGCCCTTGAAGCTCGATCATCTGCGCGTCGAGGGTTACAGCCTCAAAATAGACTCGGTCACATTGCCACATCTCAGAATTTTGTCATCTCTTGACGTTTCACGTATGCCAAATGAAGAGCCGGGGATTCAGAGACAGCTCTGGACTGGTCTGCGTGCCGCCTCTATCCAACTCAGAGACATTGTAATTGGAGGAATAAATGAGCCACTCCTACAATATTTGAAGTCATACACCGGCTTAGAGCAATTCGCCGCTCATGGGGAGTGGCGCGGGAGGCGATCCGACCAAGCTGACCGCCATGATTTGGAGGCCCTCTCGCGCGAGCTGTACAGCGTCATCATTCCTGTGCACATGGACTCGCTGGTGTCTTTCAAGGCGTTAACTAGATGGCTGACGCAATCCCCAAGTTGTATTTCTCATGTCAACATGGCCTCAATCCTTGTTTGCAAGAAGTTAGAGACTCTTGCATTTACCGTGAAGGCCATTGATTTAAGCAACAATCAGGATATGATAGTAAGCACAGCCATATGTTCTCTGAAATATCTCTTCTCTGACCCTGTTTTATTTTCTCAGAGAGACGTTCTCAAAATGGCGTTGGACCTCCCTCACATCAAAACCATCGAGGTCACGTATGCGTTCGGCAGGCCAACTCGTTGTGGTTGCGGCCGTAACACACGCGCTGTTAATCGACTGACGCGGCGCTTTGAAGATATCGTCTATCCGATCGATGTCCGTGACTATATCAGGCGGAACCTGGCTTGTTGCGAGATCGTGTTTGAAGGGAAGCGTTATATCCCAGGTATCGCAGAGGATGGGCTTCTGAGGTTTCTTAATTTCGAGAAGTTACACCCTCTCTTAACTCAAAGCAGCACCAATCTTCGACTCTAATCCTCATCTATGCAGGGCCGAAATTTGTGGTAGGAGTCCCATATCTATTACCAAGTAATGGCGCTCATTTTTTGTCTCGCAAGGAAAGTTTCCGTAAACGGCCTCGTCTGGACCAACTCTTGGAAATTTGTATGACTTTAACTTGAAATTAAATGACAATTTCTTTGACGCGAGTCACGCGACGGTGGGGTTCAGTAAAGATCACATACTAATTTCGAACGCAAACTCTGCAAAACGTCAACTTGACATTCTCCTCTCTTAGGCCCCCACCAAGAACCAACCTCCGTTGCTCAGGCTCTTGGAAATCCTACCTCTCTAGCGCGAGTCTTTTGGCAAACCTATCGTCCATCTGTGCTCGATCCGTCCCATCGCCTCTTGAAGATGGATACAAAATGCTGTGCGTCGAGGACTCGAGGAGACCATCCTGACTCGGACAGTCCTGACAGGACTCAGGCGGTATTTCATGCGACATAGATGAATCGACGGAGTGAGTGTTATCTAATATTACACATCTCACTACTTAAATCATAACAAGCTGCACTTGACCTCGCGAAGCGGCCGGCGTGCGCACACCGCCAGATCGTTGCTTACAGAGGGTTTATCGAACTGGTTCTGAGGTTGTTTGGAGAGGCTATGCATGCCCTCGACGAACCCCTGTGCTAGAATGCACTTCTCGCGATGGATATCACCATTTCCACGGAAAGGGGTCAAACCGGGATCAAAAGAAGTATACGTGTTATCATTGTGGATTTCGGTGCTCGTGCTGGTACTTGTCTGTATTCTGGTTTTATTTTCAATTTCGGGGTCCGTACTGATCTTTTTTGCCCAAGACTCATTTACATCTCTATCTAATCATATACAAAACTCTCATTTGTTTTCATTTCCTCTCTTCACCGACTTTACGGGTTGCGCCCATTGTGAATATGCATCATATTGGTGTACCGAGTCATCATACTCTTTACTTTCATACCTGGTGTAGTTCTTATTCGACGCGCAGCGCCTCTGTTCGTGTTGTATAGCAACCGTCCGCATTTTACCTCTCCCCGAAATATCCATGTAACGACAATAAGTACCTATTTAGCGGCAGTGTACACCCCTTGTGCGCTATATCCTTCAGAGCAAACCCCTTTGGCGGTCCCCGCATGTAATAAGCAGTGTTTCCGAGTCGGCAATCTAGGACAAACATCCAGCACCTCTCATTACGGGTATAACTAATGGATACATTCATCCAACTTGTAAGTATACTTTCAATGAATAATCTGAAAAGAAACGCGTCTACAAGTGGAGGAGAGTAACAACTGAACAACAGAAGGGAGGCGACTCAAAGTCCAAAATCAAGCGTCATCTGGTTTCTTTTAAGCAAGAGAGAACCTGCGACGGCTGCGATCAGCACCGAAATGAAGCTCGCGGCGATGGTGGATGCGCCGCTAGCTGGTGTGTTAGTTGCAGCGGGGGCCCCGCTTCCCGAGCCCGCGGCACTGCCACCAGGAGCAGTAGCGCTGGGACTCGCTGCACTGCCACCAGGAGCAGTAGCACTAGGACTCGCCGCACTGCCACCAGGAGCACTAGCGCTGGGACTCGCCGCACTGCCAGAGGCAGAGGCAGAGGCGAGTGGAACTCCTGCATAAGTAATAGCACCACTTGGGACGGGCCAATACCAGCGGACGCTGAGGCGCCATTGCCAACCAATCCGTTTTGTCCTTGCTGTATCAGGAAAGCGTAGCATTAGGATGACTGGCCATAATAAAATAAAAAAAGGATGATAAACGTACACCAGGGGTGCCACTGAAGGCCACAGCGTTCTTTTGGTAATTAGCGAAGGTATTGTTACCACTTGTGGGTGCGTTGATTGCCCCAACCATACCTTAATGCGGGTTTGTCAGCTGCGAAAATCGGGGAAAGAATATGGTTTGTCACTCACCAGCTTTGCAGTGGGGGCTGGGCGCAAGTTGCTTGCAGAAGAACCAAAGAGCTGGAGTCAACAACATCAGACAAACACTCAATACTAGCTCATGGAAACAAAGCCCGCACGTTTCGTGTCATCGGTTATGGTCAGATTCCACTCTGGTGTCTCGGTGAGCGCTGGGCTTGGAGGGATGAAAACCCAACCAGAGTCAAAACCTCCAGCCGCAGGGTCACATGGGTCAGCAAAAGTCGACTGCGTGACGGTGTGGTTTCCTGGTCTATAAACATTGCATCAGTCTTGTACCGTCTATACTCGTTCATTAGAAACAGAAGAGAGTACATACGCTCCAGTGAACTGGAAGGTGACCGTAGTGCCGTTCTTCGCTGTGACAGTTGGTGGAATGAATTGGAAGATACCCCCAGAAGTAGTGGCCTCGGCGCCGACTTGCACGACCTAGATATCTATTTTATTACGAGAGCATTTCTGGAAGGAAGAAATGTCGTACCACCTGGGCGGAAGCCGCCGACACCAAGGAAAGGGCAGAGAGAGCAGCGGCAAAGAACATCGTCAGAAAACGGGGGACAGGGTGGTGGTAGTGTAGGAAGATGGGCGAAACAGAATCGAACCACATTGACTATTTGAAGGAATTCAAGGTGTGTGATTCGTTAACAAATGCCGTCAGTCATTCATGCCAACTTCGCTGTAACATTTGATCGCCACTGGAGACTCGCGACTGCCGTGTATTCGCAACGGCGACGTCAGCGGTATGGAACTCCACTTGGCTTCTATTCGTCCCACCGTTTCATCCCCATCGGAGTGGACCTCGAGAAGCATCTTTTTTGTGCCACCTTCATTTTCTCACAGAGTGTATATAGGTTTTTCGCCGAATGACGCCGCGGTAATGGGAGGCGACAATTCAGCGTCGACTCCGGGTACTTACGACTTTACCACAAGCCTGTCTAGACGTCTTTCAGTTATGGGCTCTTCATTATGCATCACGACGCTTAGAAAGAACTCTTGTTGCTCGTACAATGATCTTTTGACAGACCCGCAGTACTGCCTCGAGACATGACGTGGGATGTCGTGACAAAAAAAAGTGGTTTATTTTTACGAGAGGCCTGAAAGACCGAGCAAGGAAACGGCTGGGAACCTAGAACAATGGGCGCTTGTCCAATCATCATCACTTTTTATCTCAGCCAATTAAGATGCTTCTTTATTAGATTAGATGAGATGCTTACCCATGCTTTAAATTTAAGCGCTGAAAGAATCTCAAGTCTGGATGAAGGTGATCCATGACTTCTCTAACATTTAGGGTATTAGAATGCTTCGAGATCGGCTTTTTTATTGCAGAAACATTTTAGTACAAGTCTATGGATGAAGGGAAGATGTGTAGTTGTTATGCCGTTGTTAATGTACAGTAGGGTATGCAGTTTGAGACGAAAAATGAAGTGCGAGCAGAAAAATAAACATACAGTGCTTGATCAGTCAACGACGACGAGGCCGTTGTAGCTGGGCCTCAGCAGGGCTTTTTTCATCACGTTCATCGGATTGAATTCGGAGGGTCCTCCTCCATCTTGTCGACCACTGTCACGCTCTCACCATCCTCACCCACGTTCTCCCATTCCATCTCCTCCGTAGGTGCCTCCTCTTCGCCCATGAACACCTTCAGCATCGCAGGCGAGAACCCATTCATCATCGCGACGCCTTTCCTATCGCTCTCCACGTCCATAGTCTTCCTCACGCCAGCCCCGGCCAAGTGCCAATACACGATCTGCGGCACCTCATACCCTGCCTCCTTATACGCCCTCTCGATCACGTCGTAGTTCGTGGCCCAATGAGTCGCTGACGCTTTCTTGTCTTGGCACTGGTCGAATTGCATATCGGAGAAGATGAACAACCGCTTGATCATATCCTCCTGCTTGATATTGTTCTGGACCGCAAGCGGGAGGAGAAGATCGAGGAAGACGGCACCGAGGTCGGTGTTTTCGCCCCAATCCGCATTGCTCATCGTGGTGACCTGGTCATACAGCGACTGCGCGAGGTCCACCTGGACGTACTGGGGTCGCTGGGAGAATGTGATGAACCCCCCGTTGAATGGCTCTTTCGCCAGGGATGCAAGGACGAGCGAGAGCGCGACGGCGGGAAGGATGGGCTGCACGATGTGTTCGTTGTCCTTGATATGCCCCATAGAGCCAGAAACGTCGCATACCGCCAATGCGTTCTCGAGCGAGCCTGCAGCGCGGAGGTTGTCGATCAGGGTCTTCCACTGAGCCTCGACGACGCGGAGCTTGATTTTTGCGAGCTGCCTCTTGAATTCCTTCTTGTTGTCGGACCCATCAGCAACTTTATCGTTCAGAGACACGACCTGACCGACGAGTTCGTGCGGAAGGAGGGTAGCGCCGCTGATTGACTTCTTGTTGCTCTCGACTGAGAGGAGGTACTCCTCGAAGCCCTTGGGATCATGCTTGAAGAAATGGGGCGTGTTGTTCTTCATGGCGATTGAAGGAACACGGGTGTACTTGATCTCAGTCCACCGCTTCGCAGACATTAGAGGCTCAGGGCAGCCCGAGATGCGACGCAGCTCTGTGAGGACCCAACGCTGATAGAACGAGCGGAGGATGAGGGCGCGTTCACGACCAGGAAGAGGCGAATTCAAAGCAGATGGGTAGGCAGGCAAAACCTGCGAAGCATAGAGGAGCTCGGCAACGGCAGTGGCGATGTTCGTGACGCGGTCATGAGCACCCCCCGGCGTAGGTGCCCACTTGCCGGCGAGCGAGAGCCTCTTCATTAGAGACATGCGGTCCTCCTCCGGTTTGAGCTTTTCGATCTCGGAAAGCACGTTGATGTCCTTCACGAGCTGGTCGGCGAAGAGGCGGGCAACGGCGATGTAGAGAGCGCGGAACTTGGGATTCGAGAGCCTGGCGACGAGGCGCTTGTGGCTGTCTTGGTACTTGGTTTTGCGCTTAGCCTCTGCCGTTGCTTTCGCCCTGTCGTTGGCTCGCTGTGTAGCTTCAATGCGGGAGGCAGGAGTCCCGGTCTTCGCGGTCTTGTACCGACCATAGGTAAATGGAGAACGAGGGCAATGAAGGAATTCGGAGGGTTGGGAAATGTTGCTGAGCTCATCGACAGTTGCGAGTGCGAGGATATTGAGGAGATCCTTCCAATAACCGTGCGACATGGCTGCCTTCTTCTTGCGTGGAATGCAAACAGGCTCGACCAAGAGGTGGAGGTTGGAGATTGCGGTTCGGGGATGGTGGTCATATAGCCATCCGAACGCGCGATAGAAAAGCTCTTTGTCTCCCACCCCGTCGTGGATGCTTCGTAAATTCCAGATTAGATGGAGTGTCAGGTCGGGGTCCTCCTGCCACGCCTTGTTGAGATACTGTCCTACGTGCGGGCCAAATGTATGCTGGGACAAGCCATTGAAGGCGTCCAGAACAGATGAAAGAGTAGAGCTGAAGGCCGGGGCGCCATTGGCAGTGAATGTACGGTGGGCTGATGCCTTCAACGCGTCGATCATTGGGTTTCCAGGAGTCGGCGTCACTAAGCGGTCCACATCCATACCAACTTGTTTGGTCGTGACTGGAAGGAGGACATCGAGGAAGTTCGTATCGAATAGCTCGGTAATCACAGGGAGTACGACAGGACGAGAGGAGAAAGCCGCAGAGGAGGTAGAGATGGAAGTCATTCTGGAGATGGAAGTCATTCTGGAGATGGAATTTCCAGGAAGTGGGTTGTTTGGCAATCGTTCAAGGATGTACTTTTAAATATGAATCAGTGGACCCACAGCTCGAACGGCATGTCTTCTGGAAACTGTGGAGTGGCTATGACAGTATGACTTGCCATGACTCCTCGACAGGATCTACGAGTCAGAACGGAGGCGAGTGCGAGTCACTGACAACTATCACAACATCAGTCAGAATCTGAATCCTATGCATTCGAGGCAAGTCATGGCAAGGACAACAAATGATGCTCGTCGTCTTGCTCGTCGTCCACACGTCCGCGGGTGTTTTGCAGATGTTACAACTTCCAGTTACCGGTTAAATCCGGGCCGGACCTTCCAAAATTTCGTCAGTTTTGTTGCTGCTGACCGCTGAGGAGAGTCATCAGCTTCGAGTCTCTCTCAGTAATACACACGCAAATTCAAGCAAATTTGCATATGCAAGAAATGTATATAATCCTTTTACAGTAGTCCAGTCGCCAGCGTAGAACAGTGTGGAACACCCCACAAATAAATAGTATAAATACCAGGATGTGATGGAAAACCGCATATCCATTCAAACGACAAGGAGAAGATTCAATTGTCCGAACTCGAGTTTGGTCCGTTGGGCTCAATCCAGGCTATTGTGGAGGGTATCCGTTTGGTGGGTGTTCGTTTCTCTGGTTGTGGCCTGCGTTTGGGGTACCTTCGCTTGCGCGGTACGGCACGGGCTTTTGAGTTTCCGGAGACATGTTTGCCTGCTTCGACCCAGGTTGCTGGGGACTGTACTCGTTTTCATCTGTCTGGTTGTAGTTTGGGTATCTTGGTTGAGTTGAACCACGTTAGTTGTCCTTGCTACGATCTCCCCAATTAAACCGAGAAACCTACTGCGTGGTGCAGATGAGATATTTTTCTTATGCCCGAACGCTGGCATTTGGCGTGCTGAAGGTTGGAGAAACATCTCTGCTTGCGACTGTCTCTCGACATGAGCTGCAAACTCTTCGTCCTCCTCCTTTTCCTTTCGCGTATCCCGCCAGCAAGGTACTGTTAAACGAGTGAGATAGCATCGCGATATCGACTGAACACCATGTAGAAAACATACGATATAGACGCAACTTGACACAAGCCTCTGTAAAATTTCGAAAGCATCAGAGAAAGTATATGAAGATAGAGGCCATGTTGCTCACTAAAACATGCGCCGCATAAAAAGCCGCATAATAAACAAGTCGAACAATCGCAACAGTCTACAACGCCAGTGCTAGTCATCTAAGTCTTGTGGTCTCCGGGACGTCAAGGAGCAGAGTTTATAGAATTCCACTTAGAAGATGGGGTGTTGAGAGTAGCGACAAGAGTAAAGGCGAGCCAACTGGGTCCCGGATCAGGTTCTTTAAGTCGTTATGCGACTTGAATGGCCTGTACTGTAGCCAACGGTCCATCCATCATGATGGTTATTCATCAGCATCGTAAGTAGAACATTTGAAGCACAGCCTGGAAGGAAGAAGAGAGATTCTGAGGGAAAGAACAATCGTTCATCATGATGATCAAGAGAGAGAATTGATCATCACTACGGTAAGTAGTGATGAAGTAAAAAGAGAAAGTCGGGCCGGTGTTTCCGAGTCGCACACAATTCCTTGCTTCCAACGTAACGAGACTTATGAGCGCCTTCCAGATTCTGGTTGAATTCAAGTGGATTTACATGGAAGAAATACTGTATATACGGTGCATTGTCGATGAGGTGTTTCCGACTCGGATACGACACAGTACTCCAGCGCAAGTCCAGCGTGCCAGTCTATGGTCACGTCAGACACCAGGATGGGTTACAGTTTAAAGGAAATGTAACTGCGAAAGCTAGTCGTCGATAAGTCCTCCTGAAGTTTGAAGTGCTTTACTTCCTAAGTTCCGAAAATAAAACTGAGATATCGCATATCAATTCAACCAACGAGGAGGAGGTTTAATTGTCCGAATTGCATCGAGTTTGGTCCGTCGGAATCGATCCAGGCTATTGTGGAGGGTATCCATTTGGTGGGTATCCGTTTATCTGATTGTGGCTTGAGTTTCGGGTATTACCTTCGCTTGTGCGGTACGGCGCAGGTTTTTGAATGTCCGGGTAATGTGGGGACATGTGTGCCTGCTTCGACTCAGGCTGCTGAGGACGGTGTTCGTTTGCATGATATCCATTTGTCCGGTTGTAGTTTTGTATATCTTCGTTTGAGCGACAGAGTGTTAGATTTATTTTTATTTCCTAAGATCTTCCCAATAAACCTAGAAACTTACTGCGTGGCGGATATGACCCGTTTCCCTCCCCGAATGCTCGCATTTCGTGTGGTAAAGGTTGCGTATGTCTCTCCGCTTGAGCCTGTCTCTCGACATTTGCCGCATAGTCTTCGTCCTCCTCGAATTCCTTTATCTTTCGTTTGTCTCGTCCCCAAGGTACTGTTAACTGAGTGAGACATTATCGACTGAACATCATTTACGAAACATACGCCATAGACACAACCTGCCACAAGCCGCTGTAAAACATTGAAAGCTTCAGAACGTATATCGAGGTAGAGACTGTTTTACTCACAAAAACATGCGCAGCATAATAAGCAACAACCGCAACAGTCTGCAGCGTCAGCCATCCTGGTCTTGTGGTCTGCGAGAACTCAAGATGCAGAGGTTTCTGATGCTCAACTTCGAGGAACGTGAAATTGACGGTTGTGTTGAGAGTAACGAAGAGCAAAGGCGAACCACCTGGATCGAGCTCTCCGCGTTGTTACCTGTTGTTACGCGACCTGAACGGTCAGTAAGTACTGTGAAAGGAACCAACGGTCAATCTACCCCGATGGTTATTCAGCAGCATCATAAGTAAATGCTTTTGAAGCACAGCCTTGAAGGAACAAGGGGTAAAAGAACAATCGTTCATGAGAAAGAGTTCCCCTCGAGGCTCGATCAGAATGCTCGCCAAAGCCATGGTAACGGAACTATGTAGGAAATTTCGAATTTTTACTCAGAATGGAAAGACATTACTATGGTGACATGGTCCAACCCCCAAGTCCCGACCTCGGCATTCACTGTGGGGCTCACTCAGGATGATATTCAACCTGAGGTTCAACCTACCAACATATTACATTCAACTGTACTTAGGATGATATTCAACGATATTAGGATTAATGTTATGATCTCATTGGTTGAATCCCTTAGATTGACTTTCATCCTAAAATGGCCGAAATCAACCAAACCGAGAAATCTGCTTCCGTGGATGAATATCAACCGGAGATAGGTTAGGATAGGTTTGCGCCAACCAACTTGTTGTTGGTTGATAAACACTCGGTCATTGGTTTGATTTCAAGCATATAAAGAGTGAATTTTATTCTATAACAATGCTACTGTGTGCGTATGGTGCCAGCGCGTTCAGTCATCAGAAGGAACAAATCTGCACCGGCTGTCAGCTGTGTGACTCGAGAGTCGAGAAACACAATTGGGAAAAACGTGAGGGACACGTGAAGTCTGCACAGTGCCAACATATTTTTGGAACATGGAGTCAATGTGAACAGATGCTGGCAGCCAGTCGACGCCCGGAATTTGGACACCGTGGTGCCAGTTCGATGTGGGTCGAACGTTTAGAGCCATGGATTGTCCACGCATAATAATTCCTCACTTTTCGCCGTATGGTTAGATCCTGAGCGCATGTAATTCTTTGGGTTGTCTATGTATTCCGACACCTCATCCAGACCCAAAAAATGATGTGCTGTCTGTCTTAGTTGACCCGTGATTGTAGGCTGTTGAGGCAGGTACCCCCTCTGTGTCTGGTCAGATCCTGAACGCGTGTAATTCTTTGGGTTGTCCACGAATTCCTACACCTTGTCCAGACCCAAATAAAAAGGTGCCGTCTCTCTTGGCTGACCCGTGATTGTGTGCTTTGGAGCCAGGTACCCCCTCTGTGTCTGGTCAGATCCTGAACGCGTGTAACCCCTTACGATGGTCATAAATTCCGACACCTTATCCAGACCCAAATAAAAAGGTGCCGTCTCTCTTGGCTGACCCGTGATTGTAGGCTGTTGAGGCAGGTACCCCCTCTGTGTCTGGTCAGATCCTGAACGCGTGTAATTCTTTGGGTTGTCCACGAATTCCGACACCTTGTCCAGACCCAAATAAAAAGGTGCCGTCTCTCTTGGTTGACCCGTGATTGTGTGCTTTGGAGCCAGGTACCCCCTCTGTGTCTGGTCAGATCCTGAACGCGTGTAACCCCTTACGATGGTCATAAATTCCGACACCTTATCCAGACCCAAAAAATAATGTGCCGTCTGTCATACTCAACTCAGATATTTGTGCTGTGGAGTCAGATTGTGATAATACATCATACAATAGGCGGTTCACGAGATTTGAAACCTCGGTCACTTGTAGGTGCTAATGGACCATCAATGCTGCTGAACTCATTCAGTATACCACCTAACCGCCTCTCATCCATCAAATTGTCTGCCCTCTCCCTGTGTTGCACGACTTGTCGGACAAATGAACTCACTGATATGTACTTGATGTTGCATAGCTGGTGGCTTGCTCGTTGTGTTAATGCATTTTTTCAGCAGTTTATTTGGTTTGGCACTGAATGAAAGCTGAGACTTTCGCAAACAGCAGTTTCCACGTCATTGCTAGCAAATTATATCTGACACTAATAGGTGATATCTCACCGGGATCCAACAGCCTCCTGAGTCTGGTTCGCATGATACGCATAAGGCTTGCACAATGTGCATATTTATTGGTGGTATGTATATAAAAATGAGAATACTTCTAATGTGGCGCTCGTGACAGCAGTGTGCTGATATCACTCCGGAACTACATTCCCAGACACTACGTCGTCTACACGCTGTTGGAATTCATCGGGCAAAGTATCCTTGATTTCATAGTCCTCGTCGGCTCCGTATAACTGTCGGTCAGCCTTGAGGATGGCATTGAAAGCCCTAATGAGTCAGATCGGTAAGTGATTGTGAGGAAACCTAAGAGATTATAACCCACTTTGTGACTTTAGAGACGGAGGAGTCTGCTGTCTTGCGAATAAACTCAAGGCGGTCGTCAATCAGGTTCCAATACCTCTCAGAGCCCCCACATTCTCTGTGAACCTTGCGCTGTCAAGATATGTCAGACGGGAGCAGTGGCAGGAGAAGAAAACGTCACTTGCCATAATTGCCACTCGGGCGCAAAGCTGGACGGTGGGACGACACGGCGTATCTTTGACGATCTGCTGGGCAAGGGCAAATATGTTCTGGTTGGAAATGATGCTCTGATTAATCTGTTCAAGAAGAGAGGAAACGTTGGGTCCCTGTCAGTAAAACAGGGTACTCGCACTGGTGCGTCACGTACAATTTTCTTGATCTTTGATCGAAGTTGGGTGAGGGCGTAACTGACTTGGGTTTTTATCTTTTCCCAACTAGCATAGTCGTGCTCAATTCTAGGTGGCAGATCAAAACGATATTTGCTAATAATATTCTATATAAAGTGATCAATGCAAAGTTCAAGGAAGGGTGAAGGACAGACCAAGATATGATTACGAGGAATGTTGCCTTTATAGGCGCTGATCTTGACGGAAAGGAGAACAGCAAGCGCATAGTTGCTGATGTTGGTCTATGAACAGCTAAGCTATGAGCAACAGGTCAAGTCTTAGAGACATACTTTGAGCTCTTCAGAGACCTGAAATGGTGGTGCCGCCGACTGGAACGAGTCCACCTTGTTCTCCACTGACAAGAGACAAATCAAGAGCTTTGCTTGCCGGCCAAGGGGCGAGTCCTACATATGACGTTTAGACGTGCAAGTCAAACAACACATCAATCGGTCAGTGGGACTCACCAACAGGAACGCTTCCAATTCGTCGCGTTGTTCTGCCCGCAGCTTCTTGCGTGTTGCAGAACGTAGACTCGCCGCGGTAACATTGCTTATTGATGGCGCCAATGCTTGAAACTGTGTCGGCGTCGTCGAAGGATCATCCTCGGGTTCAGTATCTCCACCGTTGGCTGAATCGCCTTCCTGACGCGGTCGTTTCCCAAGGGTCAACAGTTCTGGTGGGGGGCTAGAGTGCAGCATGGCAGCTTCAATCTCCAGCTCTGCATTTGTTCGCAGAAAGACAGCACCTTCCCTCTGGAGAGGGCGGGACTGGGCAGATGTAATGGATCGAGCAGAAGTATTAGGTGAGTCGTCATCGACGGGAGCCATTGTGGGATGATGAAAAGAAGAGAAATATCGAGCCCTTTTGTATAATGGTCTTACATACGCAAATGACTCGGGTTCTTCTGCTGAGTCACTCTGAGTCAACAAACAATCAACAGGGACAATATATGCTTGACCAAATCAGATAATCGGAAACGGTCTGAACCAATCCGTCACAGCAAATGTGCCTGTTTGCCTTGCCAAGGAAACTAGAAATCTGTCGCTTATTAATAGGGAAATTCTCTGTCTTTAGAAAAAGACTCCAATAAGATTCGTACCTCACATATGCACCAGCTGCAAGATATGCACTTCCTAACAGGAACGCCGGTCTTGTCCCCTAACAAGATCTCTGAACTTCTACAGGCTCGAGTCGTGGGACAGCATCATGTCCTGTTAAAGTGGAAGCTTCAAGCTTGAATTCCGTTACGAACTGCCGGAAGAACGCATGCTTGAATGTCAAAAATAAGGAGGTCTCACTGCCGTTTAACTCTAGGAATTTGACACTTGGATTCCGCGACACGGTGCCATTGGCTGGGACAGGCGACACGACGGGGGCTGTTGGTGACCGAGAAAATGACAGCATATTTTTCAGGCCTACCACCAACCAACTTGGAGGATGTCCAATAAAGACAGGTAAACCTCAGCAGTATCCTTCATATTGAGGAGAACGGCGAACGATATGCGTTTGGGAGTCGGGACTAAAAAGGAACTGTGAGCTTATGCTGCAATATGAAATCAAAAGTAGAAGTTCTTGTTGTTGGATTGCACCTCACTTGCGGCCAATGAGACAAGCACACTGGAAAGCAGAGATCGGTAAAGTTTTGTAGAAAACACTAAGAAGAAACGCACACATCAAGAAGGTCACATTGATCTGATTCTTTAGATGCCTGTTGTTGAGAAGAAATTGTAAGTTCACGCGTCATACGGTTCCTGAATCGCTGGCACTCAACGAACTCATTAAGCGTCTCAGGCCGCTACCCTTGCTTGAACGCCGCCTAGTCCAGTACCCAAGGACTCCATCAACGCAAAGCCGCCTAGCCCAGAAGCCGCTTGTGTTACTTAACACACTCGTTATGAAACGGTGTCTTGGCTCGAGGTTAACACCAGCGTACGGGTACGCTCGACAATGAGACTCGCTCCTTGAAAGGCTTGCGCTGCAAAGTAAAAGGTAAGGATTTCGATCTGCATTGTAGATAAATAAATTAAATACTCACTTATTCTAGTCTTGGCGTATAGATCGTCGCCTCTTAGAACTGGCGCTACCTTGGCGAAGGTCTGTCAGGTTTGGTTTTCTGAGGACAGAAGGGAGCATTTTGAATTCTTTTCTGCTTGCGTTATAGGCTTCATATTGTCCAACAGCTCGAAACCATCGCATGAGAGGTGGAACAAACAACAACACGTTTGTCATTTTTCGCATGAGCTGGGGAGGTTAGCGTATGGTGTGCTCATGCGGTGTCCATGGAGAGGTGATGGGTACAAAAGTGTTTTTCTGAAATCAAGAAAGGAAGTCAGTAAGTTACTGACAGGTACGAGGATAGGCACACACTGCTCCCATGCTCTCTGTCTGGTAATGAGCTGCGCTCCCGTATTTGTCGTGGTACGACTGCGAGGGTTGCGTGTACCCAGCCTGCACCGATGCGCCCGATTCGGGTCCCCTGTATGCCCAGTCCCCGCCGTCGGGCGTTATGGCCAGCATGGAGGCCGGGTAGACTGCCCAGTGTCGCGACGCTTGCTCGGTCGTGGACCTTTGTCGCGGTCCACCTCGGGTGACGCGGCTCGTTTTCGGTCGGCTTGTAGTTTTTTGTTCAAGTTGCGGAGGTGCATAACCTCCGATTTCGCCG
>JADNRV010000117.1:0-169030 GCA_015499995.1 Flammula alnicola
GTTTCTGGGGGTTTCTGCGATTGCCGACACATGCCGTTGATGGAAAACGTGTCGGCGATTGAAATTAATTTGATGAACTTAGTGTTTCCCCGCTGCCTGCGATGTCAATGGTTGCAATTTTGTCCGCAAGAATGTATATTTGATCTATATAAATATATCTAAGAAAGAAAATAAGATTTGATTTGCAGGGATAATGGTAGAAGTTGGAGATAAGACCCAGAAAGGCCGTCTAGCAGCTTGGAATGCTCCCAAGAGATGCTGTACGCCAAATTTTGGCCCAGAAAATATTCGACAAACGAGAGAAGCATTATTGGAGGTAATTACATGGTTGAATATACGAATTTACATGAGGAATTGTTATATCTAGGGGCGCAACGGACCAGTAACAGAAAGCGGCCATCAATCGGCAGACTCGCATTACGGAAACTTCCGCAGAAACCCTCAGAAACAGGGTTTCTGAATAGTTTTATCCATGTAAAGGAGGCCAGTTGGTACATACTAATTCATCATTGGTCATCGATCGTAGGTTGACGCCAGAGATATTTTCCGATCAGTTAAAACTTACAGTCCCTAAGTACAGTATGTAGATCTCATTCAACAAGAATTGCAGCCAATGGATAGAAAATCCAATGAGACTCTATTGGAAAACTATAAAAAGTCCTCGATTTATAGGAGCGAGCACCCGGCACAATGTTGAATGGTCAAAGGAGTCGAAACGCTGATCCCTGGTAATAGTAATCCTAATTATGGATACATTGAGAACGAAAAAAAACGGAAAGCTGAAGAAGATAAGTTATTTGTCCTTGGTTCAGCTTGTTTTCGTGCAGATTTTCTGGACATTGGAGCCTTCGAAGCCCTTCGAAGCCCAAAGCTCAGAAGCTGCTTTAAACCCCCTTACGCAAACGGCGGTCCGATAACATTGATGGCGACTCGTTCCACGATCGGGAAATCGGGCGATAATCCACGTGGTCACGAATGCAAAAAACTTCTGCAGAATCTGATGGACAAATTAGAGTCGTCGACTGTCGGCGATCTGAACTGTTTGGAAGGTGTCCTGATCTCTTGTGATCTCTAGCTGATCTCGGACGAATTTTTTATCATCCTCGTTCGCAATTTCAAGGCTTATTCGTTAACGACCAGATACGCGAAGCCCAGTCAAATGGGGGTGAACGCAGGGGACAATCCAGGAGACTTCAAATACTTCGGATTCGTAGTCAGACGGGCGGTTGCCTTTTTACCATCCCAAATCCTTTCTCTTTCGAGCGATGTCGTTCCCGGGATGCAGAGAATTAGCACGGGTAGCGTGAAAGGCCCTGCAGAGGTTGCGTGAGTGATTTCCAGCCTTCCACTCGTGTATGATTTTCTGAAACACCTTTCTTCAAAGTCACCGATGGATGTTCATCGGTTTCACTGTCAATGCTCTCCTGCTCGGTGTGATGACGACCCAGGTGTACATGTATTATGCGAAATACAAGAAGTGCGTCACAATTTCTCATGTCCTCCTGTACGATCTGTACTGACATTTGGACAGGGACAAGTGGTGGTTAAAAGCAATCGTGGGTCTACTCGCCTACTGCATAAAAGACCTGCGATCATATGATGTTACTGAGTCTAGGTTGCTCTTCTTTTCCTGGCCGACACGATGAACACCGTGTTTGATTTCATTTATCTATATCGTTCGCTCATCATCCATTTTGGTAAGTTGTTATTTCGGCAGCTTCACCATTCTCCCTCCTAAAACAATACCTTAGACGACCCCGATTTTCTGTCACAAGCAGACTGGCGTAAGCTTCACGATTTATGTTAACCATTCTTTATCGACTCATCGATTCCTTTCAGTGTTTGCAACCGGTATGACGATTCCGACCTATCTTGTCTTAATCTCGTTTTCTTAGCGCTCCCTATTTTAACGTCCCAGATCCTGCAATCACAGTAAATACATCTAATGGGATTATACACCTTGATTTACTGATATATTTTATTTAGGGCATTATTGCTGCCTCTGTCCAATTATTCTTCGCCTGGCGCGTCCTTGTTTTAACAAAAACGTGGGTTTACCCAATTGCCATCGGGTCTATGGGACTTGCAGGCGGAAGTCAGTTCGTTCTTCTAAAGTTTTAGCTGCTTTTCCGACTCACTCGCATTCCAAAGTCTCCGGCATCGTCACTGCATTCGAAGTAGTACGAACACCCAAATTTGTAGATTTCAGGAATTTTAAAGCTACAGTCATCGTGTGGCTCGCCGCTGAAGCTTGCGGTGATGTTCTGATCACCATCATTCTCGTGTGGTATCTGTTCGTATTTTGTCGCTTCCTTACTTCCGCGTTTTACTAACCTTGGGATTTAACAGGGTAAGTCAACGTGGATTTTTTTCAAGAAGTTTGACCAAGACCGTCTTCCATCTTTAGCGCAAGCACAAGACAGGTTTCCAGCGCTCTGATATGATCGTCGATCGTATTATCAGACGTAGGCATATTTCCTAATTTTATTGAGTCAGTTAGCTGACCTTGATTACTATTAGTGACCGTGCAAACTGGTTTAATAACCATGATTGTCGCATCTCTCGATCTTCTGTTCTTCCTCATCGACGTATGTCTCCGTTCTCGCCCGAATTCCATCAGGTATCTAAATAAAATATCCGCCAGCCGACTGGGACGCACCTTTTGTTCAACTTCCCCCTATGCAAGCTATATTCCAATTCCCTGATGAGTAGTTTGAACTCCCGCCGTGGATGGAAGTACGGTGGAACCAGTTCGGGCGAGTCGGAGGGACAAATCGTTAGCACAGGCAATATTGGCAAGCCAAGAGGCGCCAATGTCAATGTGAAGACGGTACGTCCATAACGTTTACTTGCTAGTTTTTCATAGTCTGACGTTATTATGTTGCTATCTACAGAAGGACACCACAAAGTATACCCGGAAGTGTTCGTGCACGTTGAACAACATGAGCTTCGGAGATGCAGACACCTGGTGTGCAAGGCTTCGACGAGAAACGAGAGTTTTGGACTCTGATTCTTCCATGGATAAACAATTGCACACTAAGTGGCCTGCGGAGAGCACATGGTCTCCTGCTTAAGTTGAGTGTTTATATAGAGTTGGGAGGACCTGTATGGATGTTGGTGCGACCGATTATACCCCAGACTTGTGTGTATTACCGTAAAATAATTGACATAATTGGCAAGAAATTTTAACGAGGGATATCCTTGCGGAGCCTGCCCTAAACCAGTTCGGCAACCTATATAGCGTCTTTGGTTATCTCTGACACTCTCAGGCGAGTTTGTCTCTCCCCCAACTGAGCTGTGGATTTCATTGGTGAGATTTCTCCTCATTCTCCTCCGATTCTTGCTTCTAATCGGTATCAATGGTCTGCAGTGTTGCTGTCTGACAGACAAGCCATAGTGTCTTCGTCTGGTAAGTAGGCTTGGATATCTGAACCTGACGTCCTGATTGCTCACTCCTCTCAGGATGATGTAAATTTACTCTCCGTGATGTAGATTTACTCTCCAAGATGAAGAATTATCCCGTGCGCTGACACGCGCAACGGATAAGAGGTCTACCCTACTGAGCTAGTTGTCTATCTTCTATCAGGGAAGCCCTGGTACGTGTGAATTTTATCGGAGTCCATGATCCATCCCACCAGAGAGTGTTACTCATGCTGCTTGTCTTTCAGGTAGAACAGAATGCTGGCCGCTTAGCCTCCATTCACGTATAATCAATCCGATCATATTGAATTTGGAACTACAAAGGGAACATTGTAGAAGGTGTGCGCCTCGACCTGATTCAAGCAGCAATGTTTCCTTGATTCTACGTTCAATATGATGGTGTTGATGTACTTTGGGAGTAATTCCAAAGTACTTTGCAAATCAAATACCCCAGGACATTCCTTCCAATGACGAAGCCGTTAAATACTCGGTCTATTTTATGTCGTAGAATAGACGGAGAGCTTGTTGTTGACTACTCCCAGCTAATGTCAATGAAGTTGGTTGTAGAGACATAATACTAGTTTGTAAGGCCCTTGAAGTGATTTCGAAACAACATCGATCAGCGCCACTTAGGCAACACTGATAACTACTCCTACTACTGAGTTGCGAATCCGGAAGGACACACGTCAACGTACTGA
Source organism: Flammula alnicola (assembly GCA_015499995.1). NCBI lineage: Eukaryota > Fungi > Basidiomycota > Agaricomycetes > Agaricales > Strophariaceae > Flammula > Flammula alnicola. The sequence goes on from JADNRV010000117.1 coordinate 4,119, forward strand.
AGCTGCTGCGCCTTGTGACTTGCACACATTCGGCTGCGCACGCCCCAAACTCTCGCCCTTCTCCCCGGGACACGATTCGGCGGGTGATCGTCGTGTCAAGTATCCAACGAGCCACACCCAAGGCGCCGATGGGTAACCTTGCCCTGCGGTATTACTTGCTTTCTTCTTGTTCGTCCTGTTTAGACTGCAGCGTCTGACCACCGGTGTCTCTCCACGGAGGCAGTGCCTTGTGGCCCTTGTCACTCCCTTTCTTCATCGATGGCATAGGTGCCGGCCTACGGACTGGGGTGCGCGGCAGTGGTTATACCGACACAGTAAGGGGCTGGAGGTTGGGAACCGCCCAGAATGAGCTCGAACGTCGTCGTAGCCACCACGACGATATTGACATTCGAGGTTGAAGAGGACACGGCAGAACGACATCGTCTCCTCATATCCTGTGGATAGAAGGGTAAGTGCGAGGGGTGTGGGTGAAGAGAGCAGAATGCGAAACGAATCGTATGATCTATGCATGACTCAAGGCAAACTCAAGGCTTCAAGAACCCAGACTTACTGGATGTATACGATGTGTACGCCGCTACTTTCTCGAGGGCGATGATTAACGCGGGAAGGAAAGTAGACGTCCGATGGACGTGAATGAGCCTGAAGAAAGGGCTCGACGGAATCTCGGAGGGTCTTGGACTCGGAGGACGTATAATTCTTTATGAAGAGTTGGAGGAGACATCTATTGACGCGAGACGTTGACGCGAGACGGAGCGGAGGCTCATACTGGTAAAAATACCCGATTGTTAGGTTGGTCTTGCTTTTTGCTTGCTTTGCTTTTCTCGTGCATTATTTCATCTTGCCTCTCTTTTTTTGCATGTAGGTTTGAGCTGGTATACTTTGGGCTTTGCAAACCAAACCGCATCTTAGATTGCCCGTATGAGCACTTGCCAGATAACACCAGGATTCTATGTCCTACTCATCTACGTACATCTGTATCCTACCATCATCAAAAACAGGCCATTCAACCCAAACACCTCCGGCTCCTCCTCCTAGTACCCCGTCGATGTCGACTTTCACCACTCCTCTCATCGGACCATCGCTACTTGCTTTCACGGACGTCGGCGTTATGACCAAACGATCAAACTAGTTCCCCTTGGCCTGCCCCTGTCTAATCTCTCCATCGCAAATGAGCACTTCAAAATACTCGAGCCATTTGTTGCCGAACACCCTGTCAACACCCGCATCGAAAGCAACCCTTATTAGTAGCGCGAGGTTCATACCAACCACACGTACACCCACAGCACCCAGTATGATGAGAAGTTTGAGAAGTGGCGTCGGCGTCGTGAGGACGGCTATGTACAAGCCGACAAGTGCAACAGTCTTTGATTGTGTCTTCTGAACGGCATCCTTGTCGAGATTTATTTTAAACTTCTCATGTTGAGAGGATTTGGGTGTTTGCAAGGGGTATGTAGCGTACACAAGGTTGACTGTATTGTGACTAGGAAGTGTGCAACAAGGTGTTGATACTTCATATTGATCCTGCAATATGATACAAAAGTATTTAAATAGAATTTGTGGGGTTGGATAAAAGATACAATTCATGCAAAGATATTTAATGCTTTCCAAAAAAATTCTACTGTCTACCAGACAAATTTGCTGAAATAAAACCCAAATAAAACCTCAGTTCACACCAGTATCATGCTTTCCAAGTCTTCCTTGGTTGGCCCTATCAAAGTTAATATCAATCTGTAACAGAGCCAGGTGGGCAGAATTCTGAATCTATGGATCTACATCCATTACATCTTCTATCAAAAAGCCTCTGCCAATGTCTAATGAATTACCAGTAATCACAGTATCAAAGGAAGAATCTACATCCATCATGTCTTGATGGCCAGACCACATTCATTTAAGGAAAAAAAGGATAAATGGAGGACAGACTCACCTTGACCAATTTCTTCTATTCCAGAGGTTGAAGGAGTGGAATGAATAGGTGCTTTGCAGACAGAAAGAAAATGAAGTTAAATAATATATGGTGTTACATGACATACAGTTGTTCTGAGGCTTAAGAGTAGCATTCAGCAAGAAAATACAGCATGGCAAGAGGAAAAAGCACTCACATACTGCAATGCAGAGAGAGATTGCCACTGTCAGCAAGGAAAGACGGCAAGGAGAGAGAGCACTCACATCCTGCAATGCAGAGAGAGATCGCCACTGTCAGCGAGGGAAGACGGCAAGGAGAGAGCACTCACAAGCTGCAATGCAGAGAGAGATCGCCGCTGTCAGCAAGGAAAGATGGCAAGGAGAGAGAGCACTCACGTGCTGCAATGCAGAGAGAGATCACCAGTGTCAGTGAGGGAAGAGGGCAAAAAGAGAGAGCACTCACAAACTGCAATGCAGAGATCGCCACTGTCAGCGAGGGAAGATGGCAAGGAGAGAGAGCACTCACAAACTGCAATGCAGAGAGAGGTCGCCACTGTCAGCAAGGGAAGATGGCAAGGAGAGAGAGCACTCACGTGCTGCAATGCAGAGAGAGGTCGCCACTGTCAGCAAGGGAAGACGGCTAGGAGAGAGAGCACTCACGTGCTGAAATGCAGAGAGAGATCGCCATTGTCAGCGAGGGAAGACGGCTAGGAGAGAGAGCACTCACGCGCTGCAATGCAGAGAGAGATCGCCACTGTCAGCGAGGGAAGACGGCGAGGAGAGAGAGCACTCACGCGCTGCAATGCAGAGAGAGATCGCCACTGTCAGCGAGGGAAGATGGCAAAGAGAGAGCACTCACGCGCTGCAATGCAGAGAGGGATCGCCACTGTCAGCGAGGAAAGAGGGCGATACGAGAGAGCACTCACATCCTGCAATGCAGAGAGAGATCACCACTGTCAGCGAGGAAAGATGGCGAGGAGAGAGAGCACTTACAAACTGCAATGCAGAGAGAGATTGGCGAGGAGAGAGAGCACTCACAAACTGCAATGCAGAGAGAGATCGCCACTGTCAGTAAGGGAAGACAGCGAGGAGAGAGAGCACTCACAAACTGCAATGCAGAGAGAGATCGACACTGTCAGCGAGGGAAGATGGCGAGGAGAGAGAGCACTCACAAACTGCAATGCAGAGAGAGATCGACACTGTCAGCGAGGGAAGACGGCAAGGAGAGAGCACTCACAAGCTGCAATGCAGAGAGAGATCACCACTGTCAGCGAGGAAAGAGAGCGATACGAGAGAGCACTCACGCGCTGCAATGCAGAGAGAGATCGCCATTGTCAGCGAGGGAAGACGGCAAGGAGAGAGCACTCACGTCCTGCAATGCAGAGAGAGATCGACACTGTCAGCGAGGGAAGATGGCGAGGAGAGAGAGCACTCACATACTGCAATGCAGAGAGAGGTCACCACTGTCAGCAAGGGAAGATGGCGAGGAGAGAGAGCACTCACAAACTGCAATGCAGAGAGAGATCGCCACTGTCAGCGAGGGAAGACGGCAAGGAGAGAGCACTCACATCCTGCAATGCAGAGAGATATCGCCACTGTCAGCGAGGGAAGATGGCGAGGAGAGAGAGCACTCACGTCCTGCAATGCAGAGAGAGATCGACACTGTCAGCGAGGGAAGATGGCGAGGAGAGAGAGCACTTACCAACTATACTCCAGTAATATGATTGTTGGGGAAATATCAGATCGTGTGCTTGCTTGATTTTTAGTGACTGACCACTCTGCTCGAAGCCATGTCAGCCCTTGCAACGGCGTCCTTAACTTTGGCTGGGTCTTGATTGTGGTGCAAAATACACTCCATATCACCAGGAGCTATATCATTGTCAGTAGTTCTCCCCTCATTTCGTCAAGGACACATAGCTCACATATCAGACGTTGTAACTGCTCTCGATAACGTACAATACTGGATCGCTTGAAAGCCTATGACAAAAGATTTAGCAAATTTCATCGTTTCATGTACCTGTCATTTACCATTTTTCTGTCCCTTTTTGAACTCGCTATCAAGCCGCTACATTCAAGAAGAATCAAGTCCACAAGAAGTCGACGGTCTAGAGTAAATATCGGTAGGTGCCAAAATTTCGACCAGCTCCAGTCTAACGGACTGAATGATCCTGTGCTGAATATGTCCTACGATTTCTCAGATTTTCCATTTATATATATTGATATCGAGATATACACTCACGATTATCTGAAAGTACTGAGCAATGGTCAGTTAGCATCATAAAACGACAGGAGCTCGATTAATCAGAACGTACATACTGCGTCGCTATCGTTGCTAGGTCTGGGGAACTTCCGGTGAAAACATCCATCAAGGACAAATTACCTGCAAGAATTTAATGTCAGGAATAAGTCAATTTTTAGTATGTTCACGCTGCCTGATATCGTACCTCCAGTAAGGACAATGAATCGGTCACCATCGGCGTTGGCTACAGAAGTTCCGAGGAACTGTGATATATCTGGCCGACGAGCTAGTCTTTGTGCTATGTGTGAGTATCCAGGAAATGTTAAAGCAAAACAAGAAAACATACGATGATTTGACGATTGCGAGATGATCATGGAAAATATCCTCTTTATCCCTGTACTCATGAATGCGATATGTTTTAACACGCGAAGTGCATGTCATCGGCTCCATCTCCATGGTATAAACGCCTGGCTTAATGGAACTGTGATGGAGATATCGCAGTGTTTGCTGATCGAAGTCGGTCCATCGATAGGCATTCCACTGAATTGCAGTCAGCGTTTGCGATGCGATTGACTGGATCTTACATACGAGAGATTGCTGCTCGGGAGAACGAACGATGACCATATCTCCCCGAACTTCAGTAAACGTGGATCCGTAGATGCTGACCCCATCCATGTCGCGAAGGAAGCCACCATTCGACGATGGCGTAGAGCCTTCAGGTAGAGATATTTGATTTGCGGAACGACGGTTTATCCCATTTTCCCTAGCACGCGGGCGATACATTCTAAGAGGGCGTGTTATTGGCACTGAGGAAGGTTGAAATAGAGTGTAGACGGGTGTGGTACAGAGTTGGGGTGACTTAAAGTTAAATGTGAGCCACACGACTCACCCACACGTCTGACATGTGGGTTGAGCTAATTTATACCAGGAATAGACCTTGACAGCATCTCATTCATTACGGTAGACGTTCTCATAATGCATAACGCTGGGAACAACCTGAATGCGTCTGGAGGTTGCAAGTGAATCTGATATCAGTATCTCTTTATCTGCGTAGGCGAAAAGGCGTACCTCTTCAGACCTCAGTCCTTGAATTTGGTGCATGATCACCTACGCAAACGACAGCTATTGTGGCGGACTTGACAAGTTGGGTTTACCCGTTTAAGTCGGACGCCTGTGAAGATGAGTGTCCGCCATCAAAATTCTTTACATACTATTACTACTTACTGTGATGATCGATCACTTTTATATGGAGTCTAGCAAGACAGAAGAGGTTAGAACGGGCGCTTCTTTGACCTTGGGCGATACTTCCGTCAATGCCACATTCTTCTCGGCGGTCATGGCCCCAGGCCTGCCGCCACATGAGCTGTTGATCTGCCGAAACCTGACTATAAGTGTCATCCAAGGGCTCAGACGAGGGCGAGGGCGAGCCGCGAGGAGGAGGTTCGACGACATCCAGAGTCTGAACGACGTTGGATGTGGCGGACTCGCTGGCAGGAGGTTGAGTCAAGGTTGAGTGACAGGGGGCTCGACGCCGCTGTCCGACTGAATCGAGATCCACTTGATATCCCGGGGAAGAATGTCCTGAATCGGGTTGACTATGCCATCATAGGTGGTGAAGAGGGTTGCCTGATGCTGCTGGATGTCCTGCAGGAGTTGCCTTGTGCAGTCATACTGAGAAAAGGACGGTGTTTGGAAGTGATGAAAGCGCGACAAAGGTTGCTGAAGACAACTCATACTATCATAGATTTCTTGATTCCTAGCTCATGGAGGTAGGAACTTGAACTTGAGAAAAAAATCAAGTTCTGTCACGTGCTCGAACTCAGAACTTCTTCCGATTCGAGCCAGCGACTGACTTGATTATTATTCAGATTCAGATCCAGGCTCCTAAAACCATCCTCTCGTTCGAGAATCCTCATTATAGAAAGTAGATACAACGTTATCTAATCTTTTTTATCTAAGGACAAATAAATGACAACACAACTTACGATTGGGATTCTCGACAGAGAGGCTGGCAAAGTTTGGATTCGGTGATCGCCGGCATACCTATTAACACCTAACGTAGGGCTTATGTTTAATACATCAACATCATTATACTTTAATGTGTCAGCACATCAATCACCAGAGGTCACCGTTTGGTCACATCGCAAAATTGTCCTCCACCGGTACTGAGTACTAAGTACTTGCATCGTGCTCGTCACTTTATCAGGCGCTTTCAAATATTACGGAGTATATGTGTTAATGAACATTATAAACATGTATATAATGAGATGCTGGACCTCAAATCCAAGTCCCATTGACGAAGCTAAGGCTTAAGCTAAACAACTATTATCAGCGTGAATTCTTGACCTCGGAGGCACCAGAAAGTGACCCAGAGGCTGAAGATGAACCTAAAGATGCACTGGAATGAGGAATCCCTTTGATTGTCCATTCATGCTGAGGGGAGGGTGGAGTAAATTCTGCGGCCATTTGTTGTTGATATCAAGGCAATGCCTTTTTTTGGATGTCACGCATGTTCGTATTGACGCGCGAATGTCTGCTGACATCTGCTGACACATTAAAGTATAATGATGTTGATGTATTAAACATAAGCCCTACGTTAGGTGTTAATAGGTATGCCGGCGATCACCGAATCCAAACTTTGCCAGCCTCTCTGTCGTCTATGTCGCTCAGATGTGTTGTGCTCGACGAGGGGAGGAGAGGGGGCAACGCCGAAAATATACATAATTTTCTTGTAGGTTAATTATACATGACATAGCTACAAAGTCGACGTGAGCGGTGTACGTGCACCGTCCATGTCTAGTTTTGGGTAAAGAAGAACCACCCGAACCTGTGGTGGCTTCTTTAATTTCGAGACGCATGAGTGGGCTGTGTATCTCACCGGAAAAACCAGAGAGGATGGATGAGTTTAAAACACCCAAAGGCACACACGCAAACGCATCGAAATAAAACAGCAAAGAGACAACAACTTAATGAAAAAACACGAATATTTAATTCCAAAAAGCAGCAAAATTCTTGGGAGAGGTGGGCGGGTGAAAAGGAATTTCGCTAGGCGGGTTAGAGCTGAGCGCGGGATGGACGAAATGCGTGCGCGACGTTGGAGCGAACGACTTAGAGTTCGCACTTGCATTTCTTCATCACATAGACCTTGCTCTGTGTCACACATGTTATGCGTGACTTAGATCTCCAATCTATGTCGCTCAGATGTGTTGTGCTCGACGAGGGGAGGAGAGGGGGCAACGCCGAAAATATACATAATTTTCTTGTAGGTTAATTATACATGACATAGCTACAAAGTCGACGTGAGCGGTGTACGTGCACCGTCCATGTCTAGTTTTGGGTAAAGAAGAACCACCCGAACCTGTGGTGGCTTCTTTAATTTCGAGACGCATGAGTGGGCTGTGTATCTCACCAGAAAAACCAGAGAGGATGGATGAGTTTAAAACACCCACAACAATAGGAGCCTGACGACGCTTTTAAACGAAATTTGTTGAGGAAAAAACCCCCAAAAGTAGGAGAAAAGGCTCACCTTACGCGGTGACGTGGCGACGCAGCGTGTAACGGATGAACTGCTCAATAGCAGGGGTATCCTGAAGGTACGGAGCAAGGATGCTCGCGTGCTTTCGCAGGTAAATGAGAAAGGCATCGCTTGACCAGCGCCCATGAACTTTGACAGCTTCGAAAGGCATCCCTCGGAGCAAGTACTCGAGAACACTGCCAATGCGTATGCTGTGGCCTTGGACAGCCTCTCCGCCTGAGGCTTTTGCTGCAGTGGTTATCCGCCGTAGGAATATGTTTCTTGTGAGCGGGCGATAAGCGCCATTGGTGTGCTTATAGGCGAACAGGTGGCCAGCGGGCGGAGGCGTGTTGACACGGAAATGGTTCGCCAGTGCTGCAGTAGGATCCGTCACACCGGATTGAGGTGCCCAGTGTACGTCTTCACCTTTGTGCTTAGCGATCTTGGTCCAAGGGATGTGCAGTGTCGTTAGGGGGTTGCTGGACGGTCCCCCTTGTACATTGGAGATATTAGACGGCTTGATGTGTAGCGTTGGGTCGAAAGCATTAAGTGACTTGACAGTAAATTCTCCCAAGCGAGCACAAGCCCAGAATGCGGTTGTTAAGCAGGCGTAGACGGCGGCGTCCAGACCAGTGGACAGATCTAGATGTCCGTGGATAGCAACGATGTCTCGAAGAAGCAGAGGGGGTCGTTCTGGTCGCTTCGAAGCCTCCGGCGCCAATTTTGTTGCCGCCATTAGTGCAGTTTTTAAACGCACCTTGTCAGTCAGCCACGGCATGCCATGGACGGTGTGCCAGGCTTTTACGCCATGGACATAGACACTGACAGAATCTCCTGCAAATGAGGCCGCACAGCTCGCGACGAATTCTAAGATAAGAGCTTCGCTCGCGGGGCCGCGGAGATGATCGGGGACAGGTGGCGTTTTGCTGTCACAGAAGACATGAAATACGAGCAGACCCGTACCGTAGCCGCTCTTGGTGTCGTCTGACCAGGCGAGACTCAGGAGATCAAGCACACGCTCGGCGATGTCAGGGGATGACAAAGCGTAACCTATGGGCGCGCTCGCAGGGTTGGGCGCTACGGGTAACCATAAGCGAATCCGATCTGTACAGAGGCAATGCGGGCGGTTGACGGCCACGGCAGGTACGAGGCCAGGTCTGTAGGGTTTCGGAAGGGCTCTTGGCTTGGGATTTTCGACCACGAGCGGTGCGTCAAAACGTTGGCGCGGCATAGTTTGATTGACCCCATTCAGGGCGTGTCGACCAGAGAGGTTCATAGTCCGGGGCAGGTTTAGACGAAGTCCTGTGGCTTCGGGCATGGTGTGAGGAGCTGATAGGTCTTTCTCGCTGGACGCGGACCTCAGACGGTGTGAGAGGGTCGAGGGCGTCGACGAGGAAATCCCATGCGCGGCGTGGAATTGCGAGTTCGGGGAGGAGGAGGTTGACGTCGCCAAGGATTCCGCGAGAGGGCGCGTCAGCTGGATTGCACTTACTGGGTACGTATGCAGTGTGGATACAATCGACGGATCCGAAGTCTTCAAGCTTGTCATGGACGCACTTGAAGACTTCGTTGATCTGTGCATTCCTGCTCCTGCCGTTCCACCACCCTTCGACCACACCCTTGTTGTCGCCATAGAGCCTAAGGTGCTGACCGGGTGGGTAAAGCCGCAAGACTGCATCGACGAGGAGCTCAAAGCCAATGGCTTCAGCCCACCCGATGTCTCGCGAGCCTCCGAGAGTTTTCCAACCAGGGAGGAGGCGCCAGGCACGCCAGCGCTTGCCAACGACGATGGCAATCCCAATCTCAGAGCTGGCGTCGGAATATGCGCCAATGTCGATGGAGTCGACCATGGTTGGGATGGGTCGGTGTACAACGTCTCTGCGGAGACGCTCATCCCACCAAGCAAGGTCTGGCCCAATGCTTTTGACCGCATGACGTGGAACGTGAGGTGAGGTCGCATAGAGACCCAGCATAGACTCGAGACCCGTGAGGCGCGCACGGCCAGAAGGAATAACCAAGGTGGCGTGGAGAAGGCGGCCGTAGATCGACTGTATGTCGTTGAGAGAGTGGGTTTGGCGAGAACACCACTCAGAAATGCTCGTGAGATATTTTTCTCTCTTCGGAACTGGGAGAGCGACCGTGCGTGAGTCGAGATTCCACAGTAGCCCGATGTAGGTGACAGAAGGTGCAAAGGGAATGTCTTTTGATTTTTCCCATGGGATGCCGAGGTCCGTTGACAGCCTATCGATGTCAGAGAAGTTATAAGTATAGTTTTGGTCTTCTGCACCACGCGGACTGTCGCCAGAAAGGTCACGCAAGGGAAAAACAAAGGTCTCAATAGCTTCGAAACCTGAACCATCAGGCGAGAAGCCATCACCGTACCATAAGCGTCCGCCCACGCGGTGGCTGCCTTGATGGTCCACGAGGCGTCGCCAGTTCTCGCGGAGACTGTTGTAGACTTTAAGATATTGAGACTGGATTCGGAAGAAAATATTGTCGTCAACCCAGTTGTGTAAAGGCCCGATCCCTCGAGCGCGAAAGAGGTCGGTGCCACTGTCACTAATGGAACCGTAAGTGCCTCCAGATGGGCAAGCGCCGAACGCGCAGCAAGTGTCCACGTAGAAGATGTCATTCCCAACGTGAACGACCCCAGAGTTCCATTGGGAATGATGTAAAGGCACTGTCCGGTACGCTTCACGTACGTCCCGCACAGCCGCCTGGGATCCGGGAGGCAAGGTAGCAATAACAGCGCAGGTGATCTGAAAAGTCCCCCAAGTACACGGAAAGTTCGAAGCGTTGACGGCAGAATTGATGGAAGGGTTCTTAAAGTTTCCGGAAGTTGAGTGCGGAAAGGAGAAGTTTTGAATGATACGGTATCTGTCGACTTTGCCAGCTTTAGGAATGATGGAGAAAGGAGAAGTCTGGAAGGGGCCAATGAGGTCTTCCAGTTGTGTACGAGAGAACGGTCCGATGTAACGCTTTTTGTCGACCTCGGCAGCCACAATGGAGTCAAAATGGGAACGGAATTCAGTGACGGAGGGGCGATTGGGAGGAATCTGTGTAGCCAAGATTTTAGGGAAGTCAACGCGAAACCCATAGCGTAAACCAGTGACGACGCCAGAGTACTTGTCAAGGATGTGCGCGTCTGATAGCGCATCCCGCCAAGCGCGCCATATGTATGGCGTGGTTGGCTCAAGCTTTCTCTGTCCGAGGACACGAGCTGGCTCCATGGGTGGAAGCGTTGCAGCCCGAGCATCTGTGGCGTTCGTCGTGGCGAGTGGTCGAGCATCGGCCAATTTGCCAGTCGAGGCAAAATAGGGCACCAGAGGTACGTCCAATGATTTCTCCCTTGGAGTTGCGACAACAGAGGGTGTCTTGAGAGTTGTCCCAGATTCGCTTGGCTTGGCAATCGTTGAATCGGTGGCTGTGACGCCCGAGGCAGACGGCACAAGCTTTGGCGCCCGAGGAGCCTGTGCCGTGGAAAAAATCCTGACACGGGGCGCAGGGGAAGCCGAGTGACGGCGTTTCGCAGGAGGCGAGGGTGAACGCCTACGGGGTCTCGGCAACCTTTCACGTTCAGGTGCACGCAAACGCTTGCCCGAGTCAGCTTGGCGGTTCTGGAAAGACCCAAGCCACGCAGAGCACGTACATCGACCGCAGCCGGTAGACAGTAGCAAACATCGACCGCAGCCGGTAACGTGTCATCGACATGCGGAGACGCAGCCGGCAAAATTCATGACATCGACATGCAGAAATGCAGCCGGCAACAAGTCATCGACATGCGTCGGATACGCAGTGGCCGGCATTAACAAAGAGCATAGATGCATACGAAATGCATAAAATTCCGACGTATTGAGGGTGGGGGTAGGAAAAAGGGGGGGGGGGGGCAACAGTTAGATATATGCGCTAAGGAAGTAATCTTTTTTGGACTGACCCTCTCTTTTTCTGCTTGTAAAAACAAGTGTTCGCGTTCCGCGGCTTCCACCTTGAGTAAGGCCTTTTGTAGGCGTGACTCATCGATGATAGCGAGGCTGTATAATTTGGTGGTTGGCTCTGCGGTGTTGGCGTGAGCGTGCCATTTCTGGCGCTGGTCATCCTGGTACCACATGAGAGCCTTCGTCTCACTCGCAACGCGTGAGGATCGCCAGTCGTGGCGTTGGACAGCGTCCCAAAACAAAGTGAACATGTTGACGCGGTCTTCAGGCCAAGACGCGTCTCGCATAGCCCGAATGAATCGCGGAGTAGCTATGCAGAAGTCGTTAATTGATAATTCTTTGTCTTTTTTACACTCGCCGCAGAACGGGAGGACGCGACATCGGTCCACTCGATGGAGCCATCGTCGTTCTTGATCAATTTTCCGATGTTGTTGCTTTCGGAGTTGGGGTTGTGATCCACGGCATCTAAACCTTCGTTCGTGAAATGAAAGAGTGGGATGTACTCCCATTTTTTGAGTTTTGCCATAACCGAAGGCGGTACAAGTAGGATTCGCCCTTGGGAATCGGTAAGTCAGCGTGTACCTCAGCACATTTGTGCTTGTTCTTTCGTCTATCTTCTTTTTCGGCGTCTAAACGCTCTTGCTCTTTCAATTGAATGGCGGCTTGTTCGTCGGCTTGGCGTTGGAGTAGAATAGCGTCCGCAGCGGCCTGTTCGGCTTCGACGTTCTGATCCCAAGCGGCGATATTTATTTCCTTGGTTCGATTCCACGGCAGTTAGGCCAGTGACGGCTTGTTCATTCGTCAAACCCAAGTCGATGAACGTCTGTCGTTGGTCGATGAAGTCCTCGGAATTGAAATTGGGACAGATGGAGTTCCGAGGGTTGTTCATGATGCGGAAGGAAAGGAACTGAAAAGGAATTTCGCTAGGCGGGTTAGAGCTGAGCGCGGGATGGACGAAATGCGTGCGCGACGTTGGAGCGAACGACTTAGAGTTCGCACTTGCATTTCTTCATCACATAGACCTTGCTCTGTGTCACACATGTTATGCGTGACTTAGATCTCCAAAGAATCCCAATCGTAAGTTGTGTTGTCATTTATTTGTCCTTAGATAAAAAAGATTAGATAACACTGTATCTACTTTCTATAATGAGGATTCTCGAACGAGAGGATGGTTTTAGGAGCCTGATTCAGATCTCGCTTGCGAAGTACTACTAAGTAGTGCTTTGCTACCTAGATTCGCTGCGCTCATTAGCAACCAGCATTGCAAGTTAGTAGTCGGCCCACCATACCGTAACCGTAGTCACCAATTGGATAGGAAAGGATGCCCAAGGCTCTCTTGTCTCTGCCCTTCGATGTTCTCGATGAGATCTGCAAATTGGTACGAAATATGCATGTTATCTTGAGCATTCCCATTGCTAACTTGCCTATTTTTTTCTCTCAGACTTCCGAAGGCGCGACCCAGGCCACTTTTTATCGGGAGCGCGATAACGATCCTCGTCGGTTCGAGGAGTTCTGGCATACCAGGCGCAGCATTTGGGCTAGTCCATATAAAACGCGGCTCGTCTGCAAGCGCCTCAATGACGTCCTCGTCAATTACCTGTTCCGGGAGAGACGTTCATATCAGGCTTGAATGGGACTGGCTGCAAATAGATCCATCCTTGCGGGAGGTGGCTTCTAACTCGGATCTTTGGTGAGGGAGGGCAAAACAATGGGATATGCTGATGTGCATAGGGACCACGACTCCTTGCTGTTCGCTCCTCTGGATTTGTATGCCGCATATCCAGAGCTGACGACCGCCTCGCAGAAGATGGAAGCCTTGGAGAGTCTTTCGATGGAGATAAGGGGTTACCTGACGTCTGCCATTGCGTCGTTGTCGAACGTAGAGGAGATCACGTATGGTCTTTTCCACGTGGTCCGATTTGTTTCGGACGCACAACCTGACCATTTTGATTCCGTTTTATCAGATGGCAAGTATACGAAAACGAAGATCCAGACTGGTTTCGAACCTCTGTCTGCGACGGCCTGGCTTCATTGAAGAAAATCACGACTGCATCTCGGTCAAAACATGGGCAACGATTGGGGAAGAGTTGTCTTCCGACTTGGCTCTAAAGATCCCGCTATCCGTTTCTTCAGAGGAATGTTGCCATTTTTTGGCAGATTGACTACACTCAATCACTTCGAGCATGATTTGGAACGCTTCCACCTTCCTCCTGACCATGACGATTTCTGGCGATGTTTGAAGACGGCGAACGTAAAACTTCTCTCTTTGCGGAGCAACGCTGTAACCATGGCCGCTCTGGACTATCTGGGCTCGTATTATCGAGCTGCTATCCTTCGACAGTCCCAAGTTGTCGGAGGTAGCGTCGGTCGGTGAATCGGCTGAGCTGGTATCTTGAATGTTCGGCAGCGTTGTCCTTCCGCGGCATGTGGGCTCTCTACAGGTTCTCGAACTTCATTTCAGCACATCCCGAAAGCTTCTGCATTCGGCAAGATGATGCAATCTTGAGTTGCGGTCTCTCTCCGCCTCGTTTGTCGCCACGGAAGATGTTGGCGAAATACCCCGCGAGTTTGTAAGTTACACATCTTTATATTCCCACTTATCGCCAGTTCATTCACTGCCTTTCATTCTGCACAGGATCGTGTCATGAGGCGTCTCGGCCTAAATCGACGATACAGGATCCCCTACTCCCAGCATGCCTCCCATCATAACTATGATACACGTCATCGTCATCGCTCCTCGAATTCTCGATATATACAGTCGATCTTGATAGAGCCCCGAATGAGTTAAGGGTGCAAATGAACGCTATCGACCCGATGGTCTATACTTTGTGCGTAGACTCCGAAGGCGCGCGATATACGCCGACACGCGGTGCTCCATCGGGACGTCGACCATTCATCCCCCGACCTGCACAACCTGAGACGCCCAGGTACGGAGGAGCGCATCTTGCGACTCCGTTACCTGCAGAGGACAAGGGCAGGATAAGAGCCTCGAGCCCAAGTTCTGGAGGGACTGTCGAAATGAAGAAGATGATGCCATTTTTGGAATATCGTATGTATTTATATGGCAACAGCATTTATGTCTCCATTTTAACAGATTCGAGGAGATACATACTATATCAATCTTGGAAGAAGCTCTACTCGACCTCAGGTATATGGCAGAGAGCAAGCAAGGCTGGATGTCGTGCATTTACGTAAGTTCTATACAGTTGTGGGGCCTCTTTCGGGTTATAGGTGTACACAAAAATTGACCTCTGGGGGATGGAATACATGGTCGGCGGTTGCGGAAGATGACGGACGCGAATGTCGCCACATCGAACGATCCAGCGCTAATTTCTGGCCCATTTACAGTCCATGCGAGGTCGAGGACAGTCGAAGACCCATAGTCGCAGAGAATCGTAATGGTTCTAGAGTCGGATATTGATGACCCTCCGTGATATGTACTCCTGATGTCGAGTGCCCTCGAAAGAGCACGTACTGTAGGACGGTCCCAATAAATTTCCAAAAGCCAGAAAGTATCGCCCTGTATTTGAGTACTAAATATCCGGAGAATCTGGGTGCTCGAGGGACTGAGTATCTCTTTGAACGCGGGGGAGGCTGAGGAGCAGACTGGATATCTCGTGCCAACGTAAAGAAAATCATCCCACTAAAATTTGTCCCCAAAGCGGCAATGTCCGATCAGGGTTGCGTTCCCCATAAAATGAAATTCTTTTCACAACTCTGGTCTTTATCAGTCCTTTTATAATCCCGCCCGTCTTCCCTCCCCCCTTACCTTCCTTTCCCCCTTTCTCTCATCAAGAATGGCGCGCAAGGACGACGACGAGCAAGTCACTGTGGTCGAGCAGACCGTCTACCCCGTCCCAGATATCCCAATCAAGGATTTACTGGACGCGATTCCGTGAGTAACTGAAAGCTCGGCTGCTTTTCTGGATTTCTTACCATGTCTTCAGAGCCCACTGCTACAAGCGCTCGGCGCTCAGGTCCTCCGTATACATGTCAGTTCTCTCGATTCAATAAAGCGGTATCTTGCTCAATGGGTCGGCTTTCAGTGTCTGGGACATGGTCGTGATTGCCTGCTTGTACAAGGCAACCACGTATCTTGATGGGCTCATCAATCCGGAAACATTCTCGCTGCCAAACCCATATCTTTACACCGCCGCGCGATTTTCCCTTTGGTCCCTCTATGGTTTCTGGGCTGGTCTTTTCGCGACGGGATTGTGGGTTATGGGGCACGAGTGTGGACACCAGGCCTTCTCTGAATCGAAGGCCCTCAATAACAGTGTTGGATGGGTTTTGCACTCTGCGTACGTTTATTTTTAGCGGACCTTAAATTTTTCCAAAGAACAATACCCTGACACGTGAATTCAATTATAGCCTTGGAGTCCCATACCACTCATGGCGTATCACCCACGCAAAACACCATGCCTCCACCGGACATATGACCCAAGACCAGGTCTTCGTACCTCCCACTCGCTCAAGTCTTGGCCTGCCTCCTTTCGACCCCACTAGAGAAGATATCCTTGGCTCTCGCGTAACCGAGGAAGTTAAAAGGGAGTTGTGGGAAGCCCTTGGAGATTCTCCCATCGGCGCTGTCTTGTCTCCTGCTTCTTACCTTGTAAGCCGAATCTTCCGGTGTTGCGTTTCGCTCTTTTCTCAACTTTCCACTTTTAGCTTGGCGGATGGATTGCATACATTACGATGAACGCATCTGGACAACCAAGGTACCCCAAGGGCACTAACCGTAAGTTTGAACAAATATTCCATGACCTACTTTGTCTCACGAGTTCATCTAGATTTCACCCCAAGTGCCGTTATGTTTTCCCCTCACCACTATGGCCAGATTGTTGTCTCCGTCGTTGGTATCCTCATCTGGCTCGCAGGCGTCGCTACCGCCATCTACTACAAGGGCTTCCTTGAAGTTTTCAGGGCGTACTTGGTGCCTTACCTCTGGTATGTTCAAACGTAGCATCGCACAATTTATTTCGCTCATCTATGTTTTCAGGGTCAACCACTGGCTCGTCTTGATCACTTTCCTCCAACACACCGACCCTCTCCTCCCCCATTACCGCGCTCCTGAGTTCACTTTTGCCCGTGGCGCCCTTGCCACCTTGGACCGTCACCTTCTGGCCGACCTGGGTCCCGTTATGGCTTGGATCGGTGCGCATGCCACCCATGGTATCTCCGAGACCCACATTTTGCACCACATTTCCAGCAAGATTCCTCACTACAATGCGTAAGTCTATGTCACGTAATTCGATGTCAACCCTCTGATCTGACTT
This sequence comes from Flammula alnicola, assembly GCA_015499995.1. NCBI lineage: Eukaryota > Fungi > Basidiomycota > Agaricomycetes > Agaricales > Strophariaceae > Flammula > Flammula alnicola. The sequence goes on from JADNRV010000117.1 coordinate 20,985, forward strand.
GTATTAGCTGGGAGGCAAGCACTGCTTTGAAGAAGAAGCTCGGCCCTGCTGGTATTCCCATGGACGGTGCGCCTGGTGGATGGGCTGAGATGTACCGCGTCTTCAAGGAATGCAAGTTCGTCGAGGACGAAGGCGATGTTATTTTCTTCAAGAATGCCTACGGTCTCGCCAAAATGAAGCCTGTCCTTCCTGAGGCGTCAGGCAGTGATTCGGGTGTTGAGGTGAAGTAGATGAGACAATGACAGATATCTTGCTACTTGCATTCGTAGAGCGTCTTATTTTTTTTGCTTTTTTGGTTATACCTTTCACGTATATGCATACCAAATTAGAGGGCCAGTTGGGCGAGTCCTGATCGTGTACCAATAACACGTAGATCATTATAAAATTAATACAAGAAGAAGCTTCTACTAGGATTTTAACACTGCTACTTTTCGTCCTTCATGCTTTCTTTCACCGACTCCTTCCACATATCTGCGAACTCTTCGATATCGCGCCCGCTGCTCATGTTGACAGCCTCGAACGGGATCATGTTGTGTTGATGGACAGGCGCATTGGAGACGGCTGCTGGATGCGACGCTGAATCGATGACTCGCAGTACCGGGAGTCGATTGGTGCTTTCGTTTGACGTCGACTGGTGGTGCAGCTCGTACAGCTCCTCGTACGAGAACAGGAGGGGGTCGGTTTTCGGTGCGTATGGGTTGAAGTCGAGGATGTGGCCCCGCGAGAGGTCGCGTGTTAGGAGGAAGTCGAAGATGTCTTTTGAGGAGGTATGTCAGTATATGCAGCATATGGGGTCCAGCAATGCAGCACGAAGGCGAAGGGAAGAGGAAATGGGAGAAGAAGTAATTCTTATTCCCACTCACAATCTTGCTGCGCCGTCCACTTCGGCTTGATATTCGTCTCCCAGAACTCCCGCACGGCGGAGGCGACTTGGCGTTGGGTGGCGGGGTCGTTCCAGAACTGGTAGAAGTTGGTGTCCCTTTGGGATATCCCTGTTTAAGGTTCGTCAATTATCACCTGTCTCCTGCATTTTTGAGCCAGGCGGCGGCGCTTACCCAGCAGGACGTTCCCGCGCACGAAACACCGCAGTTCCCGACTTCGGTCGACGGGGTACCATTTGCGCAGCACCAGCTCCAGATCGTAGGACGTCGGGGAGCCGGTGTCTGATGGGATGCATCCCTCGAACACGCTGTCGACGCTCAGGTCGTGGGTGATGAAGTCGGAGGATTTGAGGAGGAGGTAGACGTCTGCGGGAGAGGTGCATTTGAGGGGCGATGATGCGGGGAGGAGCCAGGATGCGTCCTGCCCGAGTCGTGTTACAAGTCGTACCGACGGGGTAATCGTAAGTATAATAATACTAAAGAAATAGACGAGGCAGGCAGGCTAACTTACCTTTGGCGAGGAGAAATTGAGTTTGGGAAAGACGGCGTCGTACTCCTGCACGCATTGCCGGATACGCTGGTCTAGCTCCGGGAACGCGTAGTGTCTCCTCGTCGATCCGCCGTCGCCATCTTCTCCATCGTCCGAGTCCTCGTCATCATCGGCTTCGGTTGCGTCCTCGTCGTCCGAGAGCGTGCTATCAGCAGGTCTGTGCAGAGGTCAGGAGGAGAAGGAGGTCAGACAACACGATACATCGCAAAGAAAAGGGCTAGGGGTCAAACCAACGCGTCTTCGGAGCCCTCGGGGACGAACACCCCGTCTGCGTTCAGGTATTCGCGAAAGTCGTCGGATAAGGGGCGGATTACGGTGCTCTTGATGCTGTGTTTTGCGAATGTGGGGTACCAGGAGGAGAATTGGAATGCGAGGATGTAGGATTGGGTTGCAGCTGGAAATAGAGTCATCAGGGAGTAAAGAAAGATAATTCGGCTGACTAAAATGGAAGTAAATCCGTTATACTACTACGATATTTCACACGATTAGATGATGAGTCGATCAATCAGTTCAGGAGTCTGCCACTACGCGACTCGCGAGCGCTGCGAGAGAGCGTGGGTTCCAGCAAGATGAACTATGTCTAAGCACTTTGTCCTCTTACCTTCACGAAATCACCACCAACAAATGACGATCGCAGAAACAGGCATTTCCGATATGCCTACCAAGATTCTCGAGATGATCCTGGACTTCCTACACAATGATCATGCAGCCCTCTATTCAGCTAGCCTCGTGAGCCGCGAATGGGTCTCTACACCGCGACATCGTCTGTTCAATCGAACGATAATCAAAGAATTTCGCATACCATACCGGGGCACAATCCAAGAAAATGTACACTCATTTCTTGCACTCGCGCTATCGGAGCACTGTACCATCCTCCCCGTTATCCAATGCATCGTTCTCAATGTCACTACTCCGGAATTGATCAGAGATGTGGTCAAAGTTTTGGCGCTCTCGAAAGTGCTTTCCCAAATCGTGTTTATGGACCTCAGTAAATCGTCGTCGATATCTTGGATTGCTCATGTTCTCCCCAATATCCACGATTTCACTTTCAACACATGGTCCACATTTGGCGATGATGCTTGTCGTCTAGTTACATCCTTTCCCAGCCTTCACACTCTCGCCGTGTACACCAATGCTGATACCACCATTACCCTACTTCCCGTGGTATCCAGCTCACCTTTTCGCAATCTTCGGACCCTTCGTCTGAAGTTACTCGGCTCCGAAGAGCTGTTCGATTGGCTGAAGAACCTGGACGGGTCTCACTCCATCCTCGAGACGCTCGATCTTCGGATTTTCCGCTCATGCCACAGGGGCTGGGGTTCAGTAAATGCGTTGAACTCGTTCCTCAAGAGAAATTCGGGTACCCTGAAGCATCTGAGTCTCGGCATAGACTATAATCCTGGTTTGAAGGATGATTCACTAAACGAAGGTATGCGTTCTTCATTTCCCATAATTCGAATGGATAATTGAATCGTAATCGACAGGATCACGGATAGACCTCAGCCCATTGGTCAATCTCCGCTCCCTTTTCTTTAGAACGCACGACATGAGTGCGGTCTGCGACTCCCTCACATCTCTCAGTTCTTCCCCCGCCTTGGAGGCTTTAACAGTGCATGCATTACCTTGGGAACCTGATATTTATAACCGGATCAAACAATGTGATTGCGTCCTCTCTGGACTCCTGACAAGGTTCGCCAGCATTATTGAGGGAAAGCAGTTCATTGGGACCAAAATACTTGATTTAAATGTTCTGGAAAGTTTGCAGTTGGACGTTGTGGCGGAACCGTTGACGAAATGGAAGCAGAGGGGAGCTTTGAAGTTGTCCTACGCCTACGCCGACGACGACGATCAACTCAACACGCTGGACTCGATTCAGCACCTCATATTTAAAAGGAAATCTTAAACATCTTGGGGTTCGAGAATTGTATGCAGTATGTATCCCGTCGATGAGAGCTACGACCATTAGAGTAAATCCTGTCCATCTCGCCCATCTAATAAGTACACAGCCCACATTAAAGATAGGCCAGAATGAGTTTACAAAGAAAGCGACCCACCATCTCGGGGAAGATCATAACTCCTCTATGCGCGAAAACATTTCATAGCAATCAGGGATCAATGTCACCAAAATAATAGAACATACTCTGCTGGAGCCCACCGATTTTGCGGGAGGAAGAATCCGTGCAAAATGTGAATCCACTTGAAGTATACGAGCCGTTTGACCCGTGCTTCGCACGGGCATGCAGTTGGCCTAGATGTCGAACGTCACCGTGTGACCCGTGCCGGCCAGCCAATCAGAAGACATAGAGGAGAGACAAACCCGTGAGAACCATCCTTGTTTTATAATATAGATCATAATCATTATGTGGATATATATGTGACACGTGACCCACACTGCGGATTTTTCCGTGGGCGCCTGATGAGCGCCAATCACGGCAACCGAGCCCAAGCCAATGAACAAAGCGCATGCTTGAATTCCAATCGAATATAACAAGACACTCTACGAATGCAAACAGCATGATATCAGACAATTCTCGTCTACTTCACCTCAACACCCGAATCACTGCCTGATGCCTCCGGAAGGACAGCTTTCATTTTGGCGAGACCGTAGGCGTTCTTGAAGAAAACAACGTCGCCTTCGTCCTCGACGAACTTGCATTCCTTGAACACGCGGTACATCTCAGCCCATCCACCAGGCGCACCGTCCATGGGAATGCCAGCAGGCGCCAGCTTCTTCTTCAAAGCAGTGCTTGCCTCCCAGCTAATACAAGTCGGATCAGAGCGTTGACAACGAACTATGTGACACATAGACTTACGCATTGTAGTGAGGGATCTTGCTGGAAATGTGGTGCAAAATGTGGGTCTCGGAGATACCGTTGGTGGCATGCGCACCGAGCCAAGCCATGACGGGACCCAAGTCGGCCAGAAGGTGACGGTCCAAGGTGGCAAGGGCGCCACGGGCAAAAGTGAACTCGGGAGCGCGGTAATGGGGGAGGAGAGGATCGGTGTGTTGGAGGAAAGTGATCAAGACGAGCCAGTGGTTGACCCTGAAAACATAGATGAGTGACATAAATAGTGCATTGCTTCATCTGGACACACCAGAGGTAAGGCACCAAGTATGCTCTGAAGACTTCAAGGAAGCCCTTGAAGTAAATAGCGGTAGCGATGGCACCGAGCCAGATGAAGACACCAACGACGGAGATAACAATCTGGCCGTATTGGTGAGGGGAAAACATAACAGCGCTTGGGTCGAAATCTAAGGGACCTCGGTGAGGCAAAGCGGCTCATAGAATATTTGTTCAAACTTACGGTTAGTGCCCTTGGGATATCTTGGCTGTCCAGTTGCATTTATCAAAATGTGTGCAGGCCATCCAGCAAGCTACAAGTGTAAAGTTAAGAAAAGAGCGAACGATCAGTACAGACCTTGATGCAGACCGGAAGCTTCGCCTTACCAGATAAGAAGCAGGGGTCAAGACAGCGCCGATGGGAGAATCTCCAAGGGCCTCCCACAACTCCCTTTTAACTTCCTCGGTTACGCGCGAGCCAAGGAGATCTTCTCTAGTGGGGTCGAAGGGAGGCAGTCCAAGATCTGAACGAGTGGCAGGTACCCAGACCTGGTCTTGGGTCATATGTCCGGTGGAGGCATGGTGTTTTGCGTGGGTGATACGCCATGAGTGGTATGGGACTCCAAGACTGATAATCGAATTCACGCATCAGCATATTCCCCCATACTATCGAGCGCTAAAAATAAACGTACGCAGAGTGCAAAACCCATCCAACAGTGTTGTTGATGGCCTTTGATTCAGAGAAGGACTGGTGTCCACACTCGTGTCCAATAACCCACAACCCGGTCCCGAAAAGTCCAGCCCAGAAACCGTAAAGGGACCAAAGTGAAAATCGCGCGGCGGTGTAAAGGTATGGGTTCGGCAGCGAGAATGTTTCCGGAGTGATGAGGCCGTCAAGGTACGTGGTTGCCTTGTACAAGCTGGCAATCACGAACATGTCCCAGACACTTAAAAACGAGCTATTGAGAAAGGTATCGCGTTATTACGTCGAGAAGACTGACATGTATACGGAAGACCTGAGCGCCGAGCGCTTGAAGCAGTGGGCTCTGAAGACAAAGTAAGAAATCCAGTAGAGCAGCCGAGCTGTCAGTAACTCACGGAATGGCGTCCAGCAAATCCTTGATTGGGATATCTGGGACGGGGTAGACGGTCTGCTCGACCACGGTGACTTGCTCGTCGTCGTCCTTGCGCGCCATTCTTGATGGAAGAGAGGGGGAAAAGGAGGTAAGGGATGGATGGAAGGCCAGCGGGATTATAAAGGGATGGAGGCTTTATCAATACATCGCCATTTGGTCGACATATATGTAACAAGTTGATGGGATGTGGGCGGATTTCGCAGACCTGAGAAACTCATGTTTGGTGCCGCTCGCTTCACCGCTTCAGCGGGCGCCGAGCGATACATTGCCGTCAGGTTGAATTTTGAGCTGACCGCTATACATCTAGGGATAAAATCTGTATTTTCACTTAGAAGCTTGTTTTCTTCGATGCAACCTGTAAAATACTATCATAGTAAGTACTACTATCCAGACTCCAGTGACAACCACTCTGACATTATTTACTTAGCTCTATGGCAATATGGTTTAACTCTCTGATTGCCGACAAGTCCATGAGGCAGTGCGCGTATATGTAAGTAAATTCAAGTATAAACATCGTCGATAATATGAAGCACAACTGTTCAATAGGTATAAGGTATAGCTATGGTGCAAGAAACTAAATAGAGGTTTTCCGAAAGGTGTGTGCAAAGATGCAAGACTCAAGAGACAAATATATACATCGAATCACTTGCTGGCCTTCTTCTGGTTGGCTATATAGTCGGCATACCACCACTGCAACGAAGAGGGATCAGATTTCTCATCCAGTCTGTGAGTTTCAGAAAGAATAAAAACTTACCTCCACCATCCGCTTCACACCCTCCTCGACGCCCACCTGAGGCTCGTACCCGAGTATCCGTCGGGCCTTTTCGATGTTGTGCCACCTCGTCGTGCAGCTAAAAGTCACCTTAAACCTCGTAAAGGTGACGTCCTTGCCCGTCATATACCCAAACCACTCCGACCCCGTGGCAGCAGCCAGCCCGACGGACTTCGGTAGCTGGAAGACGCCGCGCGGCGACCGCTTCCCAGGGAAGTACTTGTCGAGCTCGTTCCACACCATCCGCGGGAAGTCCCAGAAGTAGCATGGTTCTCCATTGGTGATGAAGAATACTTGCCCAGCCACTTGTAAGGGGTTGCTGTCGGGGTTGTAGAGTTTTGCGCGCTGGAGGGCGGGTTCGGATAGTTGGTCAAAGCGCGTCCTGATGACAGGGCGCAGTGTTACTGGTGCATTGGGATCTTCGAACGCGGCGGCGATTTTTTCGGCGTTTGGTGGCGGGGTGACGTATGGCCCCAGGGGCCGCGCTTCGCAGGTGGGTATCCGGTAATGCCCAGTTGTGAGGTCAATGGGAAGGACGGGATAGGCGATCAAGTCAGTTTCAGCGTCGTTCAGAGGAGGGACTTCATCTGCAGTTACAGGCAACTTTTCGGACAATGCGGACAAGGGTGGTGCTGGAGGTGGGGTCTCGAGTTTGTCTGCTGCGAGGAGATGGGCGCGGGCAACGTTTCCGACGTATGTCCAGTCGAACAAGTTGGTGTTGTCGCCGATTTGGAAATGCGTCTGGCCGCGCTCGTATACCTGGTGAAGACCAGCCATAACTTGTCGGTCCCCAGGGCTAAATTCAAGATGAGAATTGTTCGAAATGTGGGCAAAAAATTGGCGACTTACCCGAAAATACCGGCGGGCCGGAGCGCGACTGTCAGCAGACCTCCCTTGCCGTTGGCTTGGATAACTGCAGCCTCCGCTTTTGCTTTGGAGTCGTTGTACGCGTCCATAGGAATCTCGGGGAACGCCACACGTTCGTCCACATCTTTAATTTCCTCTCCGTTGAAGACGACACCCGCCGAACTCGTGAACACTAGTTTGCGCACTCCCGTTTCAACAGCAGCGGAAATGATAGCGTTCGTTCCTTCGACGTTAACTTTGTGGAATACAGCCGGATTGTTTAGGGTAGCGTGTGGTGATGCGGTGTGGATGATACACGTCGTCCCGCTCTAAAGCAAGCTTTGAATGAGTACACTTCGCGCGCGCCCACAGACGAGACAAGACAAAATGTACCTTTCGCAGAGCTGACGCGACGGACTCTCGGTCGCTAATGTCCCCAGAGTAAAAGGTGACGTCGCTGTAGCGTTCAACGATGTCAAACACCGAAACAATGTCTCCTCTGTCCAGAAGTTGTTGCACAATATGCCGACCGAGGAATCCGTTTCCGCCAATTACCATGTAGACATCGCGAGTTTTTGTTTGTGACATTGTCCTGGAGGTTTCGCGTTCTTTTGAAGGAGGAGAAATATGTATGGTTTCTTATAAAAAGACTCGTTGAAGGGGGAATTAATAGGAGAAAGTAATGAGGCAAAACACGCACTTGAAGATCGAACGACATAGCATCCTTATTTTTGGGCCGATACATTGGCGGGGAACGCCGTCGCCCTTGGAAACAAACACTTTCAAACAACCGTGTCCGATTTGCGACCATCAACCTCGCTCCGCCGAGAGTCGACTACAAGTTATTCCAACACACCATGTCTCTGCTGCGGTCCTGTACACAATCAGCGTCAATAGCAAGGCGAACAGTCCTTGCTGCTGCACCCCGGCTCGCTCGTAGCGTCTCGACGGAAGGCAGCGCACCCCCTGCGGAGAAGAAAGAGGCGCAGAAGTCGGGCAGCATCGCAATCCAGCCCACTCGCGATGTCTTGGTCGCGGATGTGATTAGCGGTGCTCCAGGTGCGTCTTTGCGCTATATAAATGCGACTGTGCGTGCTGACGGTGATGGGTATTCAAGGCGAGCTGCGTCACCGCTCTGTGCGCATCTACCAGCCCACGCGTAACACGATGCAATCTGGCTCCGGCAAGACGGAGAGGTGGCGCATTGACTTTGATACTCTTCCAGGAGGTGGACGCTGGGAGAACCCTCTTATGGGCTATGCTAGCTCGTGAGTGTCGCTGTTGTTGTTTAGGTAACATGAGGTACTGATGGTTTGTTGTTGCAAGCGCGGATTACATGCAAGGAACTCGCATTTCGTTCCGAAGCAAGGAAGATGCTGTACACTTTGCGGAGAAGCAAGGTATGGAACTTCTGTCCTGGTGATCCACAAGAGATAAGCTGACATGATTGTTTCTGTTCAGGATGGGATTACTTTGTGTATGTCTCAAACTGTTTCTGTTTCATAGGACATGGGCTTATTCAGATGCTACAGCCAAGCACCTGCCTCCAAGAGAATCCCTCCCAAGAACTACGCAGAAAACTACGTTTACAAACCACACACTCTCAGGATTATGAGGACGAAGTAGACTATCGTAGATTGCGTGCAAGCAATATTATCTTCAATCTCGATGTCTTGTCGAGTCATTGGTGTTTCCTTCTATCTGTGGCTTCCGGTGGCCACCACAGCCATTATTTCTCTAGCAAAGTTCTTTCCCCAGCCAAGTGCAGCAAGTGCTGGGGAAATACGATCACGTGAGGACTATCATTGGACTTAGCGGCATATACGAGGCTCTGTCTTAGTGCTCTTACTTGTTCGCCCTTGTCAAGTGTTGCTCTGCTCTCCAATTATCACTCTGATACATTCGAAAAGATGACCAGTAAACTCGTCCAGAAATTCAATGCCCTACCTCGAAAACGAAAGGCTCCGTCTGGGATGGTCGCCAACGACTGGCACTTTGATATTCGCTACATTCACCTCGAGCCACCGTCTCATATCCTTACTCTCATCCAGCCGCAATCTCGCTTCATCCACACGGAAAGGCTTCCTGTCGGACTCCCCAGGTCTGAGAGCGGGATCGCCTTCTTCCCTGAGTCAGCCAAGGAGGCCGCTCCGGAAGTCGCAAAGGCTCTACTCCATGCCTTCGCAGATAACCTTGGCCTGAACAAGATGATGGGCTCCAATGCTCCGCCCGCTTTCGGCCCCTGGAAACTAACGACCGAGGACAAAGATCTGGCTGACGCCGTCGGGGCGGAGCTCAAACGGTTGGGTGTTCGCCCAGACGAGCTGTGCAGGATCGGCGTGTCGAGCAACTCTGTGAACAAGATTATGCAAGACACGTTCCATGACCTTTTTAATGGATTGAAGAAAAACATTGGCTTCGAGGGGTCCATCTCCAGCGTTATCTCAACCCCGTCGTCTATTGCGCTACACAATTTGCATGTCCGGCCGCCACCAGAGTCTCGAGTCAAAGAGCAAAACGAATTAGCCCCGCTCATGAAATATATAGAGAGCCTCGAGCAGTCTCGCCCTCCTCAGACAGATATTGCCGACTCGCATGCCAGGTCAGCGAGGATAAAGGAAGAGGAGCAACTTGTCCGGAGGCTGATCGCTGACAAGCCTGCAAATGTCATCAAGGAAGACGCTGACGCTGGCGACCCACACGCCGCATTGGATTATGGGTTGAGGTGGGTTCATTTATTTTATTTTATCTTGCTCCAAAACTCCCACTCATTTATTTAATTCATGAACTCAGGCTGCTTGTTGGACTGGAGTGCAGATATGATCGCACACTTGCTCGAGCTTACCTTATCAAGGCTCTGTCCTCTCCTCGGGCTTCTGATGGGCTGAAGTGCACCGCTCATGGCCTCCTCATCCGTTGGTACCTCGAATCTACATCCGGAGGGGCGATACGCGGCAGGTACATATTCGCCGCATGCTACCACGCGAACATCGCTGCATATCTCTGTCGTCGCGTCTCGCCCCCAGGCACCCATGCATCCCCCGCCGTTTTGACATTTATGATTCACGTCTTGGAGCCTCAATCACGCAAAGTGCCTGAATTATCCTTGTTCTTCAGCGATGCGTGGAAGGCGTTGGAGGATAGGAAACTGCAGATGGCTACAGGGAGGGAGAAGATGGAGGAAAAGAGGTTGAAGAACCCGAATAGGTATCGATGTGCGGCTGTTGGATGCACAATCGAGGCTGATGTGGGCAATATGTTATCGAAATGTAAGTGCTTTCGAGCTTTTGCGCGACGTTTCCATGCTAAAACCAAGGTGTATGCGTATGATATAGGCGCCGGTAAATGCGACCCGGACAAAAAACCCAGTTACTGCAGCAAAGAATGCCAGAGAGCGGACTGGAAGAACCATAAACCCTTCTGCACACCAGGAGCGCCGTGTTCTGTCATCGACCCTGGACCGTTTCGTCCGATGGAGGCAGGACCTTCCTCGAGACAGGGTGCGATCCAGATACCCGTCGCCCGCCCAGACGGATCGACTATGCTTGTCAGTTCGTCGACATTCGATCCGAAGTTCATGAAGGATTTCGGGGATCATTTAGAGGTACTTATGTCCGCCGACTCTTCCAGCACCCACGAAAATGGAACTAGAGAACGTCGACTGAAGTAGATTCTCATTCTACGTTTGTTGAAATAACTTTTCAATTTTTTTCTCGGACCATTATTTAGAAGTCCTTTGGGCTTGTGTGTCTCTTAGCTCTATACCCTTAGTCTCTTCATAATACACAAGCTCTGGGAGGCCTAGGGCTTTAGCCTCGTTCGCTAGTGCTAGCGGTTAATGTACGAGAAAAAAGTAGCACACTTCGACATTCTTCGATACCCTCTGACAGGAGCACCCATGCTCAACAACTGGAGAATAAGATGATAAATCCATAAGCAAATGTTTATATGAAGTAAGACCGACTACGCCGTCGGAAAGAAAGTACCAGTAAGATGACATGTAAATCAGACAAAACACAACAAAGAAAGGAACAAGTAGAATTGATAAAGAAGCTAAGTCCGCGAATTATAGATGTTTTGTATGTATGACAGTACGCCACCATGGATCTCTGTGGCTTGCCGTGGAATTGCAAATAAAGGACGTAAATTGAAGTAAGATGGGCAATAGCAGCGAAAATGAGCATGAAAGGGCGAGTACAGACAGAATAAGTTCGTAGATGTACAAAGAAAAAAAGACGGTAAGTTTAAACTTACGGCTTTATAAACAAGTAAAACTAGCGGTCGTGATCAAGCATGAGTGAGCATAAACGTGAAAGACAAAGAAAAGACGGCAACGAGACGCGATAAAGATGAATGCTGGCGATGGCGTGCGAGGGGTTTACGCTTGTCCGAACCCAACGGTTTGCCTGCGAGGAAGTTAGTGCCTGAAAAAAATAAAATGAAGAGAAACAGTACATACTGAACAGCCAGCGTCAACTTGTGTTCCAAGGTCGCATAATCCTTGTAACGCGGTAGGTCGATACGATTGAAACAGGTGTGGCTCTTTGGCAGCTGCGATGGATCGCCCGACTTTTCGATCGTAAACCGTCTTGGGCCATCACAGCCTTGGAGGTCCTTGAAACCGTTGACTGGAATACGAGACATGCCCGTCGCGAATTGCAGCACGCGCGACTTCCGTTCGGGAGGCCAGCTCCGCACACACTTCCAGAACCACTGGATAACCTCATCGTTCATCTCATAACCGCGATAATCCGTGAATTTGGTCCAGTCGTCACTGAATAAAATTAACAGTGGTGATCAGCATACTGAAAAACATCCTTGATTGGCAAAATAAGACGTACACATCGATCTCGGACATGCCACCAATGAGCAGCTCGAGCTCTCGTTCATCAAATACGGTGATCAGATCTTGAGGAATGAGCTCGTTGAATCCTGACATGAATGCCTCGAACTGTTCCTTCACCCGCTTGGAGATACGATATTCAACCACAGACTCCACATATTCCTTCTTATTCTCCTCCGTCACCGGCACATCGGCACCACCGGGCTTGAGCTCGATAGTAACCATTTCGCCAAAGCGCTCTTCCGTCGTCGTGAATGTCTCATCAATAATATCCGTGATGTCATTCTCACTATAACAGAGTCGCTTAATAACAATTTAGAAAGTTGTAGGCGAGTGCCACTCACAGCATCCAAGTCATACCACGGTGCAGTTCGGCGTCGACGCTCTCCAGATCAGAGAGCGTTACCTTTTTCTTCAGAATCATCTTGTAGAAACTGACGATGAAGGAAGCGTCCAGGAACTGGCGATGGAAGATATCAAGTCCGAGGCATCGTCCGATAAACTTGAAGTAGTTCAAATGCTCAGGGTTGACACCAGACGCAGGATTGATCTGCAGGGTATAGTTGTCGTGGGCCGAGTATTCAAAGAGACGGTAGAAGGGACTGAACATCTCGTGAGATAAGAGGAAGAAGAACTCTCTGAAATGTAGGACCTCTGTAAGCGCTGGTCTATTGGATTAGTCAAAATCAAAACCCACCTTGACAAACCACCATAATCCAAACCATCCTCGCCTTCGAACTTGATCATCAATCGTTTCTTGAGGTCATTAGGCGTCTGTCGCATGATCTCCGCGTAACTGTCCTCAAAGATATGGTTTCGTCTGATCTTGATTTGGCAATTGCCAGGCTGAGCACGCATAGCCGGCTGACTTCTGAAGTAAATGAGCTTCCTCCTGAAGTCGCGCTTGTACTGCGGCACATTTGAGTCCAGGATCGAGGGCAGACGCGGGTCGTCCCAAGTCGTAGTCTTGGTGTTATGATCCACAAAGTACACCCGGGCGGTCGACGTAAGTCGCATCTCCCATCCTGAGGGCAATGGTCCAAGTTGAGAGATGGTCTGAGGTTGGAGACCCGACCCTTGTCCATTGGGACCCATAACATGGATGATCGTCTGTCGGCGAGGATCTACCCATGTTGTAGTTCGACTATTGTGATCGACATAGTAAGGACGACCTTCCGGTGTATATTTCTCTTCCCATCCATTCGGTAGACTTCCTGATCCAGCCGTAGTGGCTGTACCCGTCACGGAGATGGCCGCAGGTGCTTCTGTTTGTGATGTTGTGGCTTGTCCAGGAACGGTGCTGGCACAGGACCGTGGATTATTAGGTCGAATCACAAAGTCGTTACTGAGTGGAGGACGTACGTGCCGACCCAACTGTATTGCTTACAACCCCCTAGCTGACTGACAATCGTGGGCAATGCTGTCGCACCAATGGTCTTGGGTGTCCGGATTGGCGAAACGCTTGGATAGGCGAATGAAAAAGACGAACCTGACCGATGGCAGCTAAAAAGACACAAGCCACGAGTCCCATAAATACGTACAAAACGGCATCAGGGCTCGGGTCTGCAAACATCAGGCTAATCGACGTACTATCGACAAACGATTTTTTGGCAGCAAATGCGTCTCATCCGCCTTCCACGACGATCCTGGGGACGCTTTCTTACTCGAGGTTGGAGGTGCATCTTGACCCTGAGGAACCTGGTCGGCCTTTTTGTGTTCGTCGGAGGACATTGTGGAAATCCAGCTTTGAAAACGACCAAGAGTACGTGAACGCAAATCGAATCAATAGAGGAGAAATGGCAGAAAAAGTTCTCTTGTAGATAGTCACTGATTTTATGTATTGTCCAACTCCTTATATGAATGGGATATCCTTACAGTCCGTTTACGATGGATCCGACATCAGCTGAGGCATACGTAGATATCTGTATACACGTAATTTATTGGTAATTTATAGATGAGGAAATTGAATCCCCATTCTCGACACTGTCACTCTACACTCGGGAACCCGGCACCCGTGCTGGTCACGGCACACAGTAGGCTAGGATATTAGGGTTGGTTAATTAGGGTTCACGTTAGGGTGAGGTTGGGGTGAGGGGGAATACCCTTTGGCGCGCGGGAGCGCTTAAGACTCGTCACTCGAGATAAACATGTTACATAAGGCGAAGGGGTGCCGGAATGCCGAGTGGAGCGATCGGTGTGTGCCGAGGGCAGCGTGACCAAAGTGTGACTGTCGTACTTGGTATATCCTCTTTAAGTACTTCTATCTTTGGCTCTCACCGCGTGCTATGTATATAACATTTACTCATGGCTCTCTAACATGATGAAAGGAAGCATCTGTCTCATGAGGTCCGTATACATACGAGCATTAATGGGCATTTTCAATATCTAATTGTCTTGGGCGATGATCAAATTCCGTTGGAACACATCACGTGAGGCATGATGCTTCCTCGAAACCTGGGCCTGACTGTTCTACGTTCGCCATCGCACCACCTTCTCCCGACCAACACTTCATGCCAGCCCCATCTTGACCTTTTCACTCATCCTTTCTCACAGACAACGAATGGGTGATATTCAAACACGGCCATTTTCAAAGAACTACAGGTTGAGTCCAGCGTTCATCTCGCGCACCATTTTGGGCGTGTGTGCGCCATGCTGACAGTTATTCATCTCCTATGCACTTTGAATTTACAGTGGTCTTATTAACCAGTCTGTTATTGCCATTGGAATAACCGTACTATGTGTTACCGGTCAAGAGCTGATGAAGCGACGGCGGAGGGGCAAAGCCCTGCTCGAGCCAGGCGTAGGGCTGGGGAGCAGAGAGTCATGGGAATTTGGCTAGTGAGTTCAATCATTATTTACAACCTGGGGCCCCATGCCGTTCACGCAACTAATATTGCGCGATAGCCTCTATCAAGGGAGATCGTGGGCAAGGTGAGCAACTGAACTACTATATATCAGATTCCGTGTCAATGATGTCAATGCTTTGATTCCAGATTTCCGTCTCCGCCGTCGCCTGCTGGTTGGCCGTTATCCTGGGTAAAGCAAGCGATTGACTTTCCGGAGGACAAGCTAAATGAGTTACGTGGGTTGGATGCTAGCATTTACATACGTTTTCTGCGGGGCTGCTGTACGTCTTTTCGAAGCATTCTCCATGATCGATGCTAATTATAGATACAGTCTGGTTCTCCCTCCTCCAGATGCTCACCACCTTCCCGATCCTATTTCCTATCCATGTCGAATTCTCCGAGAATTCTGTTTCGCCGAAGTCTATGACCCGAGCCTCGATATCCTCGTTGGTCGGCACGCGCAAGGGATTGTCCTTATTGTGGATCCATATCTGCCTGCTATTCTGGGTTACGCTTTCCTGGATGGGAACACTCTTTTGGGTGTGTAATGGAGCGTTCAAACTGCGTGCCGCCAGGCTCGAGGCGGCTGCCAAGCGCGCAGTAGAAACTCGCGAAGGCCTTCACGAAGAAGATAAGACATATTACGAGCATCCTCACCCGCAATATGGCTTCAAAGACGTTCCATCCCGCACACGAGATGCGCCGACCAAAGGGCTTCGTTTGCGCACGATCATGGTCTCCAATATCCCTGGTTCCTTGAGAAACGAGAAAAGTCTTCAGGAGTACTTCGAGTATTACATGTCGCGCAAGGTCGAGAAACCGTCCCTGGGTATTACGCCATCTACCCAACCCGGATTCCTGAACAAATCGTTCGCGTTCCTGTTTAATCGAGCGAAAAGGATTCCGGCGCATCTTCCGATCAAACCATTAGTCCAACGACAAGACCGAGACGGCGATTCGGAAGAGGGTGGGGAGAGCAAAGGCGAACGCAAGAAGTCGGGTTCTCGAAGAAATTTGGATGTCCCAGTGATCGAACGTGTCGTCGTTGCTCGCAAAATGACTGAACTCGCTTCCTTGTTGGAACGTCGAGAGGACATACTCGTTCTCCTTGAAACGGCACACATTAAGTTGGCTAATAAGGCTCTGTTGGCGGTAAAAACTGCCATGGAACGCAAGTTGGCCAACAAGTCGATCGCGCAAATGGCATCTAAAGCTTCAGAGGTTGCGAAGCAGCGAAGATCCCTTGCCAATGCCGCCGCCGCCGCTGTGGACCCCGAACGCGGAGAACCCCAGGAGGAAGGTGCTTTGGATGAAGAGGAGAGGATGGAGCAGCTTATCGAGGTCCTCGGTCCTTTCGTAAACGAGTTTGGCACCCAGCGACCGTTGTCGACGCGTTCGAGGAAAGCAGTGTCGAGGACATCGCGACAAGCTTTCCGGAAAGTTCGCACGCAACCTTCCGAAGATTCAGATGGCTCAGACTCGCCTGTCAATATCAATGGCTATCCGCCTTCGTCTCCTAAAAGCCATTCGCAAGAGAAGACAATATGGGATGCGCTTCTTTCTTTACCACGGACAAGCCTCGACGCCTACCAGCCGCTTGTCAACCTCAGCCATCTGTTTCGAGGAAAGGTTGTGCCTTCCATCGATTATTACACAGCGAAACTCAACCTCTTGACCTCGCTCATCACTGAGAATCGGTCGAAAGCGGTCTCCGACTACGATCCTGTTTCCACGGCTTTTGTCACCTTTGCGGACCCTGCAGACGCGAGGAGGGCCTGCAAGTACTTGGCCGTCCATCCTAACGACCCTCTGGCTTGTCTGGTCACCATGGCCCCGGCATATCAAGATATCGACTGGATACGGGTGATGAAGTCATCCTACAGGGGAGAGGTAATCTTCTGTGATATGCATGGCCGTTCATTAGCTGATAAGTTGGATGTAGTTCGTCAAAGACTGGGTTGTCAATATTGGCGTTTGGTAAGACTTGCACTATCTCTAGCACAGTCCGAAGGCTGAACCCAAACCAATAGGGCGTTTACGCTATTTTGGCTCTTCCCAGTGTCTCTTCTCGTCGGTTTGGTCTCCATCCAAAACATCAGTTTATTCTGGCCTAGTTTGGTGAGTTGTCCCTATCAAGTCGCTGCGCTCTCCGTTGTCTAATACTCTTTCTAGAAAGCCTATCTTGACCGCCATGAATGGCAGAGCGAAGTCATTCAATCCTTCATCCCCACCCTTCTCGTTGCATTGCTAGCCCTCCTCATTCCACTGATCCTGCTCCTCATCGCCAAGAAAGCACACACGATAACGACACTTTCCGCACTTCACGACCTCATCATGACACGATACTACAAATTTCTGATTGTCAATGTCCTTGTTTTTTTCTGTGTCGGCACGGCTGCCCTGCAGTCGTTCCTCAATTCATTCCGGTCTCCATCTCATATCGACGTAATACAAACTGTAGCATCCAGCTTCCCCACCGCTGGCCCATTCTATGTTGGTTGGCGTGAGTACTTCTTTCGTCTCTCCTCCAAGGTCGTGCTAACGAACAAAATCTAGTCATTTTCACAACTGCTATGCATGGAGGATTTGAGCTGGCTTTATGTAAGTTTCCAAGCTTATAAAATTTACTCGGAAACTAATTTTTGACATTCAGTCGGCGTACGTCATGTCCATGTCGGCTTTGGAATGTAGTTCACATTTGTTTCTAGCTGCCTCTCATTCTATACCCCAAGACATCACGGCAAGTCACACCGTATGTATTAATTTATTTATGTGCATATGTGTTCGCTCCTGCAATTGATATGACTTTTATTGCAATAGACGCAAGCGTGCTGTCGGCGTTCGCCCACGAACATTTAATTTTTATTGTGAGATTTTATATTTCTGATGAGAAGGTCATCCAGTACCGACTGACTGTCATGCATCAGATTGGCTCCCAAATCATACCCTCGTCATTCATGTGCTACTCTTGTTCTCTGTTCTCAATCCAGTTGTGTTACCATTCGGAACATTGTACTTCTTTATTCAATCTGGTTCGTAGCGCTTTCTCCGACGTCTTGACACTATCTGATTTTTTTCTGTGCCTTTTATTTATTCAGGAGTCGTTAAGAACCAAGTAGGACTCCCTCTTACTTGTTACCGCGATTTCATGCTAATTTGTTGAATAGCTCATTCATGTTTATGCCAAGAATTACGAAGGAGACGGTCGTGTGCTTATCATTAGAATTGTTCGGTATACCCTCGACGGCTTGATTCTGGCTCAGGTTTGTGATAGATTTGACCAGACCTGGTTATTCAGAAAGCTGATAACAGTTTTAGGCGGTCTTCCTCGCCTATATGGTCGTGCTCAAGAAAAGTGCGAATGTCGGACTCGCCGCCTTTTTGATAGTCTTTACAGCCATCGTTAAGTTGATGTAAGTGACCTCGAAGCCGTGCCAATTGCCGCTGCTAATGGGTATCCAGAATGACTCGAATGTGCCGTGCGCAGTATGAACTTGACGATATAGTGGAGGCCGATATTGTCTGTCATGGCCACCGTCGGCAACCTTCATATCTACATGATCCCGAAGCTGAGGAACTGATCGGCAGCCACGAGAAAGACCATTCTCCTAACGGCATCGCAAAGCCTCATCGGGCTCGAACGTCTATGCTTACCTGGAGAATTCCAGCATGGGTCAACTTTTCTTATTCGACTATGCATCAAGGAGGGCGTCGTCCTCAGCACAGGCGGCCTAATCCATTTGGCCCTCATAAAGATAAAGATTTGACCGAAGCACCCACTCCAGCCAAACCTCAAGCCGCAAAACCTGAACCGAAGCCAACAGACGCTGGAGTCGCTGGACCCTCAAGTACAGCGAAGGTCACTCCGGATGGGTATCCATGGAACATGCCCGAAACGAAACCGAAGCACGATCCTGGAGTGATGAACCTTGATATGGATACTTTAACGGTATCGGGTCCTGTGATACCCCATCCACCTCCTATTCCTTGGGATGATCAAGCTACCATCGACTTGCCCTACGATAACCCATTCTACACAAGGACGATCGAAAATGTATTGTGGTTGCCGAGGAATCCCACTGGCATCCTGGATCTAGACGATACAGTGGATTTGAGAGTTGCCATACCTGTCGAACTTTCAGCAGGTCGTTTAGGTACTTGGTTGGGCCTCGGGGAAACGGAATCGCCCGAAGAGCTGTCTCGAATTGCCAGTAACGAGTCAACGCCCGCCACCTTGAATGTGCCAAAGTCGCCCATTGCAGCACAGACGGCACTACCAGAAGTCGACGGCACGGAGGAAATTGACTTGCCCCTCATCATCGCCAAACGTGTTCAAGCCAAAGAACCGGATGTTGAACACGCCGTTCGACCTCGAAAGTCGTCCATGTTTCAACGGAAGGTTAGCGGTGGCGAAAAGGCTAATACCGGTGCTATGTCTCTGTCAATGCGGCGGCAACCCACGGTTATGGACCGACCCACGCTTCCCACCTTCCGCTCTTTCTCGGACGGTACACCACCTACTGCACGGGGAAGATCTTCGTCCATTATGTCGACGCTCCAGGTACCGCCGTCCACGGTGGAGCGGGCTCGTTCCTTGGATCAAGAACCCGGCGCCAGACCGGACGCACATGCCCAGGCTGATTTCGTAGCAGCCAATAGCTCCTCTTCGCAGATATCATTGAACCCACCGAAGTTGTCGCGAGGTCAAAACGTCTCTGCAGCGAAGGCAATTTTCCACGAAGTTCTGGCTGAGGAACGACAGGCACTGCGCGATAGGTTGGAGGAAGAAACTGCTGAAGCGAGCCAGCCGCAAGGCACGAAATCGTGGCTGACTTCATGGATGTTTAAGAAGAGGGATTGATGACCATCTTACTACGGAGTTTCTTGCATACATATCTCATGGTTGCGCATTTGATACCCTCAGAATAATTATAGAGTATTCCTATTTGCTGTATTTTAAATACCTTGGTGCATGTCCATCCATATCTTGAAAAGGCAGGACTAATATAATTGAGAATCCGATCCACAACAGATGTCAGACTGTACTTAGTCTTCGTTCTTGCTTGGTTCCACCATCTTGTTGGAATATTTAGTCCATCTGAATCTCATGTTCAAGAAACAATCCTACTTGCAAGGGTATTTATGGGGTGATTCAAGCCTGGGACAAGCATCTCACAAGGCTGTCCACTGTCATTTAAATGGAACATCCAAGTGTACACAATTCAGATTGCAACATGAAAGTACAACATTAGGCAGACAGAGGAAATGGCAAATACAATTTCTCAAGTGCCCAAAGGAGGCCTACTTCTAAGTTCTTTTCATCTCCGCACAAAATTGCCTGGAAGCCACAAGTGTGAGACTCAATGCCGACTGGAGGACGACAAATCTTGTCACTGTCTTTGAATTCGTTGTCTGAATCATCGTTTTTGAAAGGGTAGACAAAGAAGGAAATAATGGTAAAAGTCTTGTATGTACGAAAGAACTCATGTCGACTACTCAGGCGAGTCCTGTTGGAATATGAGGCGTTGGGAGGTGTTGTAGGAGATAGTACTGCTTACCGATGACTCCACATGCAGCTCGAGCACCCGCATTACCAGTCTTGAGAGATTCGTCGTTACCTCCACGACCGAGGTCATCCGTGCCCTGCAAAGGATATGATGCATGAACAAAGTGTACTGAACGAGCATTTGAGTAGGATGTCCAAACTGACAGCATGTACCACGACAGAGCGCCTGAAGGTAATTCAATAAGGTAAACAACACTGGATTTGGAGGAGCTTGTACTCACCCAACGATACTGGTAAGACCGCTGAGAGAGATCAGACGGTCCGAAATCACAAAGTTGGCTTCCCCAGACTCGTCGCTTTCTATGTTACCCAAGTCGCCGACATGTCTCGAGGAGGCATCTGGAGCGCCGTGGGTCTTGCCATATGGATTGAAGTGCGCTCCTGCAGAGAGACAGCCGCCGCTCAAGTCACCAGAGACACTGAAAATTAAAGATATTATAAACGTTCCGCTTTCTAGAAATCTTTCTGGGAGATGTTGACATACTGTACATGGAAGCCTCTCGAAGCGTTCGGGGTAAGACCCTTGATTTTTCCGGTAACCTTCACAGGATTACGAGGCGACCTTTGCTCAAAAGTGACTGTTCCAGTGACTGGAGAATCTCCTTTCAGTACGACTACAGCCTAGGTAAAGACATTCAGCATAACTATTTTCCAGATAAAACCTCAGCAACAAACCTTAGTGACTCTAGGAGCAGCAGCTTCCCCGAAGAACACTTTGTAGCCAAAGAAGAGAGACAAAACTGCCAGTGCTCCCAAAAGAATCGGCTTGAAAGACGACTTTGGTTTGCCGTAGGGATCCATTTTATGTCGACTGGCTGTATTTCCGGTCTAAGTTCGTCCAAGAGCAGCGTGAGGGATGTTGTGAGAGCACATCGAATTATAAAGCTCAATAGTGATGACGGCATGAGACGAGAATGATGATAAATTGGTGCCGGTCCGGGTACCCGTCACACACATCTGATACGACTTCACAACGACGAGTCACGACTCTGAGTCTTACTGACTCTTACTGAAGACTCTCACTCGGTCCTCATCGCAGCTGATACACCCCTTACGATTCCGAGCAAACTTAATTCTTGACAGAATGTGCTAAATCTTTTCCCTCAAGTTATTGCTAGGAGGTTCTTGAACGACGTCTTGGTTCGCGAATGGTTTCCAAAATGTTTACAGCTGGGATACAGACATGCCAGTGGCGGACCGATGCGTTGATGAGAAGGCCCCCTCGTAATCATCTGACAGACTTGCTCTCGTATTCATCCCCCACATTCGTCGCTGTTGGAAATCATTGGATATAAGTTCTTATGATTTCGATGTACTTCTGCAAATCAATTGCCAGCACCCTTCTCGAGGAATCCAACCATGAAGCCATTAGCGCGATTATTCGCAGTTGTTCTGCTTAACGCTGGCTTGTACGCTCTTGCGTTGTCTTCCCAAGAAAACCCGCTGGAAACGGGTTTACTAAAGCCAAAATTCAACTGGGACAACATCAAATACGTCCATGCTTTTGGCGACTCTTACTCTTTCGTGCAGGGTACAAGGGGAAATGGCAATTTCAGGTATGTTGTGGCGTCAATTCTTACTTCAATAATATTGACGCGTAATCATTTCAATTGGGCAGTTTCATAGGAGACGCTTTGCATTTTTCGTTTACGCCTCAGCAACTGTTGACAGACGAGATAATACCGAGGAATGTACGCCGCTGTCGAGTTTCGTGTGCATATATGCGCGGTACTAACAAGTAACTGGTATGACAGACTAGTTCCGAAGGATCTAATTGGGTGCGAGCATTTTCTGCCATTTGTCGAGACATAATCTCACTACGACATGTAGCTTGAATTTTTAACAGGATGTTTCGAGGGCAGACCGTCAGATTGCAAGAAGCAGCTCTGGGACTTCGCATTTGCGGGCGCGGACATCGATGGAACTTTGTAGGCCTCCTAAATGTTTTAAACAAGATTTACGGGCCCCGGCGACTGATCATGCTGTTACCCATCAAATAGATTGCCTTTGCACCATAATTTTACGATTCCTCTTGTCGACCAAGTGAAGCAATGGATCGAGTTTGCTGCCGATATTATCCCGCATCCTGTTGGCCAAACGCTGACGACCTGGTGGATCGGAATCAACGACACAGGAGACACGATTACCAACGCCACGGTGCGTGCGACTCGCGGCATGGCCTGACAGCGCTAATCTTGAAACAATTGTAACTGCGCCATATGTGCCATTAGATCACTGACTTCAAAGCATTTTGGGACGTGGAAATGACTTCGTACTTCAAGGCAGTGGTACGTACGCAGCACTTGAGGCACTGTTTTCATAGTGGGATAGCTGACTGATTGGGTACATTACCGTTGTGGGATTGCAGCAAGCAGCTACAGACCGTGGATTGCGTACGCACCTCTTCCTTAATGTGCCCCCAGAAGAACGTGCACCTGACACGATAAGCAGCCCCACGAAAGCGGCGCTGTTGAAGGAGCACATTGACGACTTCAATTCCGTGTTAGCCACCCATATAGAGGCCTTTGAAGCTACCAATCTTGGTGTGTGACTCCATATTCGTTCATATCATCGATTGACACGCAGCTGGCTATGCTTCCCGTTCTATTCTGGTTGTACAGACACCACGGTGCTGACTTTCGACGCCCACTCGTGGTTCAGCATGGTTTTGGATAATCCACAGCCGTTCGGGTTTACAAATACGACCGGGTATGTTCTTTCTCCATGATCGATCTACTGAAGATTTCCTTCCGTTCCGAATCTGTTCCGTTTATCCGTTCGTCTTAAAAATCAAATAATTCCATGCTAATAATAATAACTTTGCCTCCGTCTTCCCCAGATTCTGCACGTGCGCCACCCCGACCGGATTTTTCTGGTTTAGTTGAGTCTAATTCTATCTGTCTCTCACCCTCCGGCGCCGCTGACGGGATTGTAAATACTCATCCTCGCCTCGCCTTGCGTCATGTCACCGCCTGTTTCAGATACCGGCCATCCGACCGAGCGAGTGCACCAGCTGTTGGCCCAGGCGATCGAGGCTCAGCTGCGCGCCCAGTGATATATGATACGTCATTTAAGCTGTCATCGACGCTGCCAACGAACGGAACCACAACGCCAGTTAGTCAGAATAGGTTTGCTCTCGACTTCAATGGAGGTTGTTTTAAAAAACACAAGTCAGTGCGTTAACGCCACAACAGGAACATGATTCTTGACTGGGTTTTTTCTTCCCGTGTTCTATGTATATGTACGTAGAGAGAGGGAGAAGGAAAAGGGTTGCATACAATGGGGCCGGGTGTGAAGGAAAGAATAGAACAGAACTGCGAAGAACGATTTCGAAGTTCGAACCAATGACAGGCATTGCGTGAGTTTTACCGATAAGCACAACAACAAAAGCGGCAAGGCATGCTCAAGGGGAAAGAGGCGCCGCGGGAAAACAGAGAAGGGGTGTCAAGATGAAAATAATCAAGATAAGGAGGGAAACAGAAAAGGAATTATCGTAGAGTAAAAAGCGCTGTGAGACAGGTATCCTTCTCTGAGCGTGCAGGGTGGTAATTTCATGTTGCAGTCCACACCAAAAAAATAAATACTAACAAAACAAAAACAGAAGAAAAGGGGCGCTCAGAAGAAGAGATATGTCGTAATGAACACTCCTAGCGCGATGATGACGACAATTTGAAGTGGGACACCCTCCTGCTGAATCGGAGCGTCCTCGACGATCGTTTGCACGTCCGAGCCAGCAGCGCTGTCCGCGTCCGAGAGCTTTCTTGTTCGCCGGCGCAGCTCCTGTGCGGTCGTGAGAGCGGCGATTTGCGCCTTCAGCCGCTCGATCTCCACTTGCGCTACGTTGAACTTGGCGTACAGCTCTTCATTTATTGGGTTCTCTCTGGTAATGATAATGGGCGCAGGTTGGGGCACGAGTGTTGGTTCACGGCGGAGGGGCTCTGGTGCTGCTGGGGGTTCGACGACGGGTTCGGGGGCAGGTGCAGGAATGTCGGGTTCGGGAGCGTATTCGGGGGCGGGAGCAGCGGGCGGTTCTAATGATGGCTCGGCGACAGGTTCCACGACCACTGGAGCTTGCTGAGGCTCAGGCTCCTGCGATACCGAGCGCTCGAAGTCATCCGGGGGCGGCGTGTGCGCACGCTCTTCCTGGATCGTTTGCTCAGAAGGGGCGGGGGCAAAATGGGAATCGAGATTGGGCAGATGACCGTTCGTGACTGGTTGTCGCACTGTGTCATAATGCTTGATGTGCGTGTCATGCATTAATCAGTTAAATGATTCTTCAACGAGGAGATACTGCGCAACATGTCGCTTACCGAATCATTGGCAGTAATCACGGAAGTCATGCCAGCCGCTGCGGTCTCATCCACCTCCTCGAGTGTTTCGCCTTCGGCGGGGAGATAGGTGACACGGAGTTTCTGTTGGAAGACTTTGCCCTCTTCATTTGTTTCTGGACTGGCCCACTGAAGGTAGAAAGCGACAAAAATTAAAGAATGAGGATTGATGACGCGTTTATAAAAGGAAAGCAAGAATTGCGCACTATGTCGTGCAACGCCAAGGTCTCTTTGTCAGGAGTGATGATGGTGCTTTGGATGAGGAACTTGTCCTTGCATTTCGTGTTTAGTGGAGGTTCTTCTTTGAGGGCTTGGAGCATGACTGTAAATACATGTCCGCCTTGTCAATAAAAGTTTCAAACGGAAAAAGGTTAAAAGAAATGCTTACCAGAGACATCAATACTCTCTCCGGGCTCAACTCTGCCTGAATTAGGTCGTACACAGTACAACTGATCACTAGAATGTGAGCAAAGGCTATCAAACCAACCGAAAGAACCATAAACGCACCTTTGGAGCGGTAGTTTTGACCTTGAATGCTACCGGTTGGGGGTTATTGTTTGTAATGGTCAGAGAACGTTTCACAAGGGTGGTCAGTGGTCCTAGACGGCAGCTTCAGACACCAGAACAGCCATTAGAGCGGCATACGCACTTCGGAAGCCGAGGGCATTGCTGGGATTGAGGGAGACGGACATTTTTGGGCGGGAGGATGGCGGTGGGGTGGGCGAAGAACGATTGAGGTGATGGGCAATGGTCTGCCGACTCAAGAATGAGCTGGCCACGTGGTCTCGCCCATAGCCATCACTGGACGCGTGGGAAACCCCTGCTACCACTCCATTCAGCACTCCCAGTCCCTCCCCTACAATCACCACCCTCTGGTTCGGTTTCTTGACCATCTCTTGCAAGATTTTTTCGCGTAGATACGTACCTGGGCCCCTTGGTGGAGTGAAGGGTTTATATACCAGCTCACACCCTCAGGCAAGATCCATCTTCTATACTTAAATGTATGCGTTTTGGTCCTCGTGTTGCATGCATGGTCTACGTATTATGAAGTATTAAGGAGGGTATTGAAACAGCTGCTAGTCAGATTGAAGAATCCGTTAAAATGGGGGTATGGTAAGCAAGAGCAATCGTTAGTGTTAAGAAATGAGCCCCCATGAGAGATCGTTATAAGAATATGCATCAAGAACGAAATAAAAATCCAACGGCCAAGAACAAGAAAGCATAACAAAACGTGCAGTCTATCCATCATCTACTCGCGTCTGCTCAGTGCTTGTAGTTGCACAAACTCGTAGTAATCGCCTCGTTGCGCCAGTAATTGGTCGTGCGTGCCGGACTCACTGACACGTCCGTCCTTGATGAAGTAGCTGTGTAACAGGACATTGCATGTCAGTAAACATGTTGGAGAGGGGCCCTAGCAACCAGTGCCAAAGAAAAAAACATGACGTACATTCGGTCGGCATTCTGGATGGTTGACAACCGATGCGCAATAGCGATCGTTGTCCTGCCTTTCGCCGCTTGGTCAAGAGCAGCTTGCACAACCTTTTCGGAATTCGAATCCAATGCAGACGTCGCCTGAATAGGAGAGCCGTTATGAGTTAGTAGATCTTTTCTAAATATGTCGCCTTCAGATTACGTACCTCGTCTAGCAGCAGAACCTTAGGGTTCCGCAGCAAAGCACGCGCAATGGCAATACGTTCTGACAAGAACCATCACAATCAGACAGACCATCGATGCAAATGACAAGCTGCAACTCACGTTTTTGTCCACCAGACATTTGCGAACCCTTGCCACCGACGTCAGTGTCGAAGCCCCTGCAGAAAAAAAGGTTTAGAATCAATACAGTTCATGAAACAGCCAACGACATACTGAGGCAATTCCTGGATAAAGTCGAGAATGTTTGCATTTCGGCAAGCATCTTCAATCTCCTCTTGCGTGACCTCGGATTCCGGTTTGATCGCGCCCAACAAAATATTGAATCGTACAGTGCCAGCGTAAAGGGTTGGTTCCTGAGACACTAACGCCAGATGTTTGCGGTATTCCTGGATATTAAGATCGGTGATACGTTCGCCGTCAAGCTGGAAAGAGGGAAGACATTGAGTTTCCGCACTGCAGTACACGGTGATATGAGTCACATACGTATATTTCTCCATGAAGGGGATCATAGAACCGTTCGATCAATTGAATGCTGGCGGAAAAGTGGTGGTCAGAGTCTGGCACCGCAACGACGGATATATGATACTCACGCTGTACTCTTGCCCGACCCACTGGCGCCAACCAAGGCGATGTATGTTCCAGGCTCGACCTCCAGCGACAGGTCCCGCAACACACGAACACCAGGGCGAGTGGGATACCGGAAATGAATATTCTCGAAACGGATATGCCCCTGGACAGTCTTGTCGTCCACTACTTTACCCTCGGTTGATTCAGCGTCAATCTCCGGTCGGGAATCTAGCAATTTGATGATATCTGAGCCAGCACCCTTCGCTGACGAGATATCGGGCACGAAAGAGAACACGTTCCCAGCTTGGATGGCACCGAAAGTCGTGCTCTGAAAGCAATAAACATGAGGACATGAAATCGTATATAAGACTGAGAAATTTGCATACCATGAGACCGACGAAGAACTCGAAAGTGGTAGCCTCCTGCCGCGAGACAAGCGTGGCTCCGAACCAGAAAATGAGAGCGATGACGAAGAAGACCATCGACTGCGAGAGCGCGTAAAGCATGTTGCTCGTGATAGCGGTCCTGTTCGACTTGCGGAGCGGCTCTTCCAAGCTCTCGCTGTACAGTCTCAGGCAGTCGTCTTCCCTCGTGAGCGCAGCGACAGTGCGGATCGAACCAGCGGCTTCACAAGCCAATTGCGCCGAGTCTTCGTGGGCCTTCTTGTTGGCCTGATCCTTGAGCACGACGACGCGCTGGGAAAGCGAAAATCAGTGTATATAATGGGATATGCTAAAAGGTTGACTTACCAGACGAATGTAACCGGCGGAAACGAGAAGTGGGGTGCAAGCTTTGCGTCCATCAATACCAGTGGAGTAAAGAGGAAGAGATTGAATAATAACATACCAATACCAACGAGAGCTACTTTCCAGATGAAAATGAGACCGAGGATAGAACCAGAGACCAAGGTGGCTATGCTCTGAACGATAGCACCAAGGGTGATACCAGCAAGTCCATTAACTTTCTGAGGGTTATCGCTGAGGTCGGCAGTCAATGCTCCAGTCTGTACATGACAACAAACGTGAGCAACGCAGATCTCAGACGGATTTACAATTCCTTACGCTGTTTTCATCTTTATCGAAGAATTCGACTGTAAAAAAATAATAATTAGCATTTCGTTCGTGTGTGAAGTATAGATTCTTATATTAAACTTACTATCTTGTCTGAGGATAGCTTTGAAGCTCAGGGTACGCAACCGTGCAGTTAGCGAAGCGGCAGCCGAGGCAAACAAAAAGTTCTGGAAGCCGATAGACATGGTCGAAATGATAGCGATGATGAACATCCTATGACCACAGTCATGAATGTCAAAGTTACAGTGCAGGGCCTGGAGAAGACATACCAAAGAGCATTTCGATCACCATCATGGCGACGTTGGGATGCTTCGAGCTGAGAGAAGCCATCGATACCCTTAGCGTAAACAACACCAAAGGCGGGATAAACCATTCCAGTCACTAAATGAAGTCGTCAGAAAACACTACTGAGTTAACGACGAAAAGAACACTCACTGCACGCAAAAATGGCGCCAAGGATGTAGTTCTTCCATTGGTCACGAATAAGGGGTGCCATGCGCTTGAAGATGTAGGGCAAGCTGTAATCATCCTCCTCCTCGCGATGTCCTGATGCCTCAGCAGCCTTGCGCTTTTGTTCCAAGATCTCACTCGCAAGCGACTGGCTTGTGTTCTTGCGACCAAGAGGGATCTCTTCGCGGGCGGCTTTCTCCATATCCTCTTCCTCAGAAGCCTCGGATACACTTCCAGCATCGCCTTTTTTACCGTTGTCCTTTCCTTCACGCAGCTTCTGGGCTTGTACTAGTCGGGCGTAGGCGCCATCAGCCTGGAGGAGGTCGTTATGGCTTCCGAATTCAACGACATGTCCTTCGCCCATGACATAGATCACATCAGCGTCCTTGATAGTCGAGAGACGATGGGCGATGGTAATAGTAGTACGGCCTAAGAATAGTTAGCGACTCCGCTGGTACAATAGAATGAATGGATGTGAATTCACCGGCAGCAGCTTTATCCAATGCGTCTTGCACGATTCCTTCCGATTGCGTGTCTAAAGCACTGGTGGCCTCGTCTAAAAGCAAAATTCTCGGATCGGACACGATGGCACGCGCGATAGCCACACGCTGCTTCTGTCCACCCGACAGCAGGAAACCACGTTCGCCCACCATAGTGTCGTAGCCTAGAGGCAATTTCGTGATGAAACCGTCGGCGTTGGCTTTAATACAGGCCTCCTTGATCAACGCTTCCTTCTCTTCGTCTGAAGCGTGCTCATGTTTGGTACCAATAAGACCGTGAGCGACGTTTCCTCTGATCGTCGTCGCGAACAGAGTGGGCTCTTGAGAAACGAGACCAATCTGGGTGCGAAGCCATTTGAGGTTAAGATCTTTGAGGTTGTGACCGTCAAGTTTGACAATACCGGAGATAGGATCGTAGAATCGTTCGACGAGAGAAACGATTGTAGACTTTCCAGAACCTGAAGCTCCGACCAATGCGGCGGTCTTGCCCGCACGGAAAGTGATGTTGAGTCCTTTGACCACTTGGACAGTGGGGCGAGAAGGATAGCTGAATTTGACATCTTCCAGAGTGATTTCACCCTCAACCTTGTCGAGCTTCAATCCTTCAGGATTAGCCGAGTCGATGTCGGGAACACGGTCGATTGTGTCGTAGAGCTTCGCGGCAGCACCACGACCGTGAGTAATTGCTAGTGAGGGGAATTAGTAAAACAAATCTCGGGCCATCTACTCTAAACGACTAACCTTGCATTTCCGGGGCGAGAAGGGCGAGGGAAAATGAACCGATCAAAATTGCCAAGAAAACATTCACGACCTTGCCCGGAGTTGCTACAAAAGGATATGAACGTAATGCGCTGGGATCTCATAAAGTCTGTAGAGCATGATATGCTTACCATGGCCTTGGTTGATTAGAGTGGTACCAAAGCTGAAAGCTGTTGACAGGTCGTGTGAGATTTCAAAGATCGGACGGGTTCACGAAGAAAATAAACACACCAAGTGCATATGCCGAGTAGATGACAAAGAAGAATACTGCCAAACCTCCGCCATGCCAGACGGCAGCCTTCATGTCGACTTTGAGGGATTGGTCGATGCGTTGGTTATAGAGTTTGCCCAAAATTTTTTGGGTTCCAAAGGCCTGAGCAGTGCGAATGGTTGAAATGACCTCCTCTGCCAGACTTCCACCTTCGGCGGTGTGTTTGAGGGACATTCTGAATGCCGATCAGCATGATAACATCGGGGGGAGATACAGAAACTACGCACTGCATGTATGTTGAAATGAACTTGTTCATAACCCCACCAGTGATGGCGATACATGGGAGAATGGAGGACATTGCCAGCGCCAAGCGCCAAGAACGGCCATATGCGAGAGCGAAACCAGTGACAAAGGCACTTAAAAAGTTGACTACGAGGGCAACCTTTTCCGAAATTCCCTGCTGTACCAAATCTACATGACGCCAAGATAAGCCATGAGAAAAATGTGGTTCACCAAAATTCGAACGTACGTGTGTCCGTTTGTATACGCGTTGCGACCTCTCCAGCGCCGACATTGTCGAAGAATGCAATATCCTGACGCAGAACGGCTTGAAGATATCGTTCTCGAATACGTTTCGCATTAACTTCACCAGTGTACACCCAAAGATACATGTACGTGTACGTGCAAACGAACATCCCGATACCTATCGAAAGGTTAACTTTAAAGAAACATTGATGGTTATGTAGAACACACCAATGCACACCAGATAGGTTGCACTCTTGCTAGCCGAAT
This sequence comes from Flammula alnicola, assembly GCA_015499995.1. NCBI lineage: Eukaryota > Fungi > Basidiomycota > Agaricomycetes > Agaricales > Strophariaceae > Flammula > Flammula alnicola. The sequence continues at coordinate 51,817 of JADNRV010000117.1, forward strand.
GGCGGAAATCTGCCGCGGCTTGTGGAATTTCGCCTGACCTAGCTGGATTGGCAACGATCTGCGTGAAATTGACGAAGGCTTGTGTTAGGTTTCCAAAAAGTAGTGACATGAGAGGCTAATAGCAACAAAAGTAAGTGACTGTAAAATCCAAGAAGATCGTGAAGCCATACCTGGGCTGCTCCCGCTGCTGCTGCTGCTATCAGCCCAATAAAATCAAGGGAGAGTTCGAATCTTGTGGAGTAACTATTGGCACGGACATGGTAAGCAGGCCTTCGGCAACGATGGAATGGACTACTCACCGGAACAGCTCTGTAAAGGATATGGCGGGTATTTCCCGCTCAACGGGTGTTACCTCCGTCGAAACGTCTCCCTCCTCATTTTTCTCATCCTTGACATCTTGCGGGGCTTTCTTTCGGGAAAAGAAGCCCTTGGACTTGGGTTCAGCGACGACGGTGGCCTTCTCGTCTGTGCTGCTTGGCCTGGAGTCGACCATGATAGACGTAGAAAGGGGCCGTGAAAAAAGTAAAGGTGATGAAAGAGCGGATGAGAAAGAGTTGGTTGATGTCAACTGACTTTGTGGGGGACACTGGGAGGCATCTTTTATAATAAAAGAGCTCAGACTCTTTCCCACGAGACAAAAAACCCTTGTGATTGGCTATTTCTTTCCGGGGACAAAGACAAAGATGTGTTTTGATTGGCTGGGGCACATTCATACTCCGATTCAGCAAGCACCCGGGACATGGGGGACCAGTTACGTAAGACAAAACTTATGTCATATACAAATGAGGTGGCGGTGCACTTACGCGTCAAGCCGATCGGCGATCTAGCAGCACTAGCTGACACGTGCATGCGCATACGGCTCGATCTCGCACGCGCAGGTCTCGCGGTCTCGCGTTCTCATGTCCGAGTGCATCCACTACTGCACACCTCTGGGTCACAGGTAAGGGATGCTAAACATGGGTAGGGTACTATGCATGTAGGAGTTCTATGCACGGGTAAGTGTACTACGCATAGCCCCACGGGTAGGGGTACTATGCACAGGTAGGAATACTATGCATGGGGTACTGTAGTACAGCTACAGGTATTACTTTTACTTCTATTGGTTATTTCTTGCAAGTCTTTCTGCTTTAATTTAGTTGGAAATCAAACCAGGCATTTCTTTTATTCAGTGTTGCAATCTGAAATATAAATCTTGATTAGTTTAATAACACACATTTTGAACTCATTTCAAGGATCAAGCTCATACACTCCAACATTGAAACATTGAAACCGTGCGAAGCACGGGTCAACTGCTAGTTGAGCATATGTATACTCGGTGGTATATGCGTAATCAGGATGACTACCCGCGCCGAGGTCGATCGAGATCTGGGGTTAATCGCGGTTAATCAGATAAGATTTACCGAAAAGGCTTCCCCGCGCTTGTTGCTCCTTTGGTCATCGGCCCAGAAAATATAAAAGATGACTCCAATATCTTTCGATTTCTGCATCTGCTCTCCTATTTCTCTCAATGATTCAGGCGTGTACAGTTTGGCAATGTCTCCCGCTACTGTTGACTTTGGTCTGACTCGTGCCCGGAACCCGAGTCATTGACTGCGATCTAGGAGGTGCCGCGCCGAATGACTACGTAGCAATTCAAAGTTCTGGATAAGAACATTCTGAACAGTGAACAGGCCTGATATGTAGACTTCCGTTGACTGCGGCATTTTCACCAACCTGATCTAAACATATCCGGGATTCAACCATCGTGGGATCATCGTTGGACACGCAACGCCCTTATCCACCGGCTGTCGCTCGCTTGCAGACTGAACAACTGACTTATGGCGGTATCGAGGGAACTGAAATCTAACTTGGATATTTTTTTTCCGTGGCCTCCTGAGTCCTGGGCTGATTCACACCACCTGCAATTGTCGGGCAGCAAACTACCTATGAAATTTTCCGTCAATCCCGAATGATTCTTTCGTCGATTCCATGTCGCCCCCTTGCTGCCCAGTAAGCGGCCCGCACCTTATGCGACTGCAAGCTTAACTTAAAACGGCCCGGCACTTAGACGGATGCGCATGGTCCGATTAGTCAATACGATTAGCCTACATACTTCACACACAACTGCATGATGCATTCCAGGTATGTAGCCTACGCTTGCGTGTCTCAGATATGTAGCTCAAAGCCTCATTGACGCAGCACTCCGACAACGATGCTTGCGGAGGACCTGTTTCGAATAGGTTTTGAAGGTCGCTCCGCCCAAGGCGCCAATCCGATCCCGATTAAATTGTATTTTCGAGGATTCCATGAATCGAGGAACTCTGCATATGCGCAGCCGTTGTTTATGATGTAAAATTTGGACTCTGGAAAGCTCTGGAGGGATATCGACCTGATTACACTCCGAAGAGTTGGTCGAAAGAACGCTCTCCCGGAAGTTCTTCGGCCACACATCACCCTCCTACTTTATAGCGACATCATGCAGGGCGATTGTTCGAATCATATGTATTCAATTTATTCATTCAAACAATAAGCCGCACTTACTCGTCATTGTGGTGGTTCTTCGGCTTCGCATCCTCCTTCTACTATGGGAAATTATACTGATATAGCTTTCGTTTGAATTATATTCTACTGTCTTCGTATACAGTCGGCCATTAAGCCGCACGTTGTCTCCGCTAGGCGGTTATCCAAAAATAGACGCTCCGTTGATTTGCGATCTGGCCCTGGCCCTGGGGCCTGATCGCGGTAGTGCTGGCCTGACGACTCTGGGCGCCAGCGGATGTCGAGGCTCGACAGGGCAGCACTGTACAGAAATTAACTCTTGTGAGCCAATAACCTCAGTGGCTATTCAGGTTTCAATATGGACTTAAATTAAAATAACAGTTCCCGACAACCAGCGGTCGTTCGCATGCGCGCCAGTCCCGTCAAGGTCTAAAAAAATGATGCCCATCATCATACGTAGATACAGGTAAATTTACATGAAATTGCAAAGTGAGGGGATCTGAAAATTATTCCTGTGCTTTGAGTTCGGCTGTTATTACTAATATATTCGTAGAATCTACAGTACTTCACATCCAGGCAACTGGACGTTTCGACTCAGTTCCAAGACGATAATAACTGCAAGACAGGAGACATCAGTCTACGTGGAGATGGGACGTGTGGCTCCTCAAGGCCTCAGGCCTCAACCCCCGTACCCGAGTGGAAATATTTGCATAGTTTCCTGAAAAATGTTATGGTGCTATCTCATCCTGTCGTCAGGAGGATAGTGTCGCGCCGTGATATTTAGAGAAACCAAAGCCACGTAGATAGAAATGCATTTCATCGGCCATGAACTAAGTGTCATGCACAGTGACTTCAGCCACAGTAATACATCGCTGACGCGAGGGTGCAACGTTTCACAGGCGGTCATAACGTTTGCGAGGCATATCATAAGCTTCGCTAGTGATGAGCTTTACCCAACGAGTATTGGGAAAGCGGTCAATAAGGATAGTTGGTGACCTCTGTAGCATTGACATATCGACCCACATGACCCAAAGGACAGGTCTTCTATCTGTTAAGGCCTGGCTAAGGCATGTCTGAGGTGCGTGGGGCTTGAGCCCGTCACGAAGACCTAAAGTCCAAGGGTTGATGAAGCGGCCAAGGAATCACCGAACTTGTGTGCCAGTTTGCAGGATCAAGTCAAGAACAAGAAGCACGAATTGCAGCCTGCGGTATTGGCCATTCGGAGAAGGTACGCAGGCAATCCAGTACCTACGGCAATCGTCAAGGTCAAAAACTTCCGGTTTCCAACAATGCTATGAAGGACCACAGTTTATGTTTCACCGCTTCGCCGCTAAGTCTTCTGTAAATGTCACCCGGTCGTGACTGCACGACAAGCGCCGTAATCTTCCTAATTTTGAATAACGCGTTGGATAGGCGAGAATTCGCAAGACCGAACGAGCTCATGAGTCCGACGTCTTTGTTTTAAAAATGAAAACAAGAGGGCAGTCGCGCTGGCGCACTTCGATGAGGCTCGTCGCGCCCTAAATTGCCCCGAAGTATTCCGAGCCATAAGGCCCAGAGAATCGGACAGATGGAAGTTAACAACAAAAAAGCTTATTAAGTTCGTAAAGCCAGAGAGTCCATCCGCCAAAGATGAAAGGTAAGTGCAAGAGCCTTATCAGATGCAAGCTCCTGGGCCTAGAATGGCGCATCGCTTTCAGTGATAAAGGAAGAGATTGCACAGTAGAATATCCAGGGTTGCCCACGAGCCCCAGTTCTTGATATATGCGGAGCACTTTAGCACAAATCGAAGTTCGGCAGAGATTCGTGGACAGCCGCCTTGATAGCACCAAGTGCCAGTGCAAAGGAGTGAAATGCCTTGAAGTCTCGTAAGCGGCGAAATGAGAAAGATTGTTCCTATGCTGGAGTAAGTTGGCAAGCGCAAGGTTGCCATCAGTATTCCTATAATACCGAAACCCTGGCGGATGGATCTTTCTGGTCTGTAGGTTAAAATGAGACAGTGTCTAATTGTTGCAGTCGCTTATATGCGTCTGTACAGATATCTGACGTCTAATGAAAAGTCAGATGTTTCTGAGGCAACGAATTCAACGCACCGCAAAGCCTGCTGGTTCAATGCCAATCCCATTGTGTATGCGCGTTTCCCGTATTCCACCGTGGAGAAATTCGAACCCTGTTGATGAGGAATATAGCGTCGGATTGGCGTCGGATGGTGAGCATCCACTTGCATTCACCGGCCCTTTCCGAGTACGAAGACAAGAGGAGGCGATGTGGTACAGCATCGGAGTCGAGGCACTCAATGTGCTTTATATCTGATCCATGTTGTTGGCAACGACGGCAACAAGGCAAAAAGAAGCGCGTCGGAGACTGTGAATTAACCAATTAGAGAGATGCCGAGGTAAAATAGCCGCTTTCAAAACGCTGACAACAAGCATAGACAACGACCAAAACCTGACCAAAACACACTCTTTTGCCACCTCACACTGCGATACCATCTCGAAAGCAGGCTTTCTTTTTATTTTTTATTTACAATTGCCCTCCTTACATCTCTCCAAATGTCCTGGCTTCGAGGCAAGAAAGCGTCTGTCACCAATCTCAAGGCAGAAGAGGCCAGTAATCGTTCGACGACTCCGACACCTGCGAACCCCGATGGAGTCGAGGAGAAGCTTGCGTTCAGGTCGGGCCTGCTCACAATTCGCGTTATGTGGGCAGAGGGCGTCAGCATGCCTTCTGGTGTTGCGGTACCACCAGCAGTCCAGTCTGCCTTGAACTCACAGCAAGCCAAGGTCGCCGCCTCGGTGTCGCCGTCATCGGTGAATCAGCAGCGACTAGCAAACAAGTCCAGGGGTAACAGGTGCGCAGCATTCAGTCTCATTGTCTCATCATCTCAATCAATCAATCCATCTATAGGGATAGCATCCAGAGAACCCAATGCTGGTGGTTGCCATACCTGGTCATGGAGTACGAGGTCAATCAGGTCCTCATCACGCCACTGGGAGGAGATCTCGAGAAACCGGTCTATATGTACCAAGCTCACTTGTATGTCCAATGAACAACCCTCTCCGTTATACGTGCTGATTTTTTTTTGCATAGCGACGTCTCGCGGAACTCTGAGATCTCGCTGCAATGCTACATCCGCACGGAAGAACCCAAGTGTGGTGGAGACGGGCTCGCGGACGACCTGGGCAACGACATCTTCCTCGGCGGCCTCAAGTTCGTGCCCAACTTTGACGGAATGGGAAATCAAGATCAGTGGTACTCCTTCGTCGGTGGTGCAGGCAAGATCCAGATCGGTGTTGCTTACCAGCCCAACTATGGGCAGTCGCTAACCATCGACGATTTTGAGCTGATGACCGTCATCGGGAAGGGAAGCTTTGGAAAGGTGCTGCAGGTCCGGAAACGAGATACTTCGCGTATCTACGCCCTCAAGACGATTCGAAAAGCGCACATTGTCAACCGAAACGAGATTACACATACGCTTGCGGAGCGACTTGTGCTCGCGCAGGTGGATAGTCCATTCATCGTGCCCCTCAAGTTTAGCTTCCAATCTGAGCAAAAGCTGTACTTGGTCCTAGCGTACGTGGATTTGTACTTCGGCTTTGTTTCTTTTCTCACCCGCACACCAGGTTTGTCAACGGCGGCGAACTTTTCCACCATTTGCAACGCGAGCACCGGTTTGACGAGAAACGAGCTCGGTAAGCTCCTTACCTCTATTACCGCCGTGTGTTACTGACGGCATCCCAGATTCTACAGCGCAGAACTGCTCCTTGCTCTGGAACACCTCCATGAATTAGATGTTGTCTATCGGTAGGTCTAAACTTTTATCAGACAGATGTTCACTCTAATCTCATTTTCATCCAGGGATCTCAAACCCGAGAATATCCTTCTTGACTACACGGGCCATATTGCGCTATGCGACTTCGGGTTATGCAAGCTCAATATGAAGGACAACGAGAAGACCAACACGTTCTGCGGGACTCCGGAGTATCTGGCTCCAGAGATTCTTTCTGGGAATGGATATGGTATGGTCGTGTGACCTTCTTTTTTGCTGACACAGTCTGATGCGTTTAACAGACAAGTCGATTGATTGGTGGACTCTCGGAGTGCTCTTGTATGAAATGCTTGCTGGCCTACCTCCTTTCTATGATGGTTAGTCTCACTCTAATTTTTCTTGACCTTACCTTTGATTCATTTAATATTGCAGAAGTCACCGACAAGATGTACGAGAAGATCCTGAACGATCCACTTGTTTTCGGTGAAGAATTCAGCCCAGAGGCGCAAAGCATACTCACTGGGCTGCTGAACCGCGACCCTACTCGTCGGCTTGGTGTGAAGGGCGCCGAGGAAATCAAACGCCACGCTTTCTTCCATAAACACATCGACTTTAAGCTGCTCGCGAAGAAGAAGATCCAGCCGCCGTTCAAGCCGAGTGTCGCTAGTCCTGTTGTACGTCTCTTGCATTGCTCTTGCATTGCGGATGATGATCGCTGACATTCTGGATATCAGGATGTGTCCAACTTTGATATGGTTTTCACGGAAGAAGCACCTGTGGACAGCTTCGTCGAAGACTCTAAATTATCCCAGACTGTTCAAGCACAATTCAATGGTACGCTTTCTAGTCTTTACGACCACCTTATTCTTTCAGCTGACTTGGATTTTGCTGTGCAACAGGATTCTCTTATAACGGAACCCATTTATCATCTCCTATAGCATCCTAATCCTATCGTTTTCAACTTTCGAAGTGAGCGTGCGCTCATTGTCTTGTTCTCAGCTCGATTCGACTCATCTCATCAACCTCCTGTCCCCCGGTCCAACTGCATTTTGTATTTCTGCTGCATATTTATAGCTTTCTAAGTATAATTATCTATTCCCCCTGCACATATTCTCCGGATTTGTTTTCTATCTGTCTTTTTGGTGGTACATGCATACATTCTACTTAAGCCTCTTACTATCCACTATCTTTTATCCTGACCCCTCGATTTTGTAGTTTTGTTACTGTCACTTTGGGGTCTCTTTTTGGCGCTTTTGCGTTGGACGGTAACCTCGCAACGGTTACCGGTTACCCCTCGGCCTAATCACTCATTTGACTACCACTGTCCTCAATATTTGTCTAATTGTTTTTTTTTGTGCACGAAGTTGTTTGCATATTGTTGTTTCGTTGACTTCTGGTTTTGCCGTCATGAACGGTTTCTATGGAAAGTAAGTTTGTGAGGGTAGCGTTCCCACTGATCATGACCAACAGTTCTGAGTGCTCCTGGAGCCTGGAGCCCGTTCGATTGCGTACAAGTGCGATTTCTTTTGTGCTAAAGTGCGTCTCCTTTTCACGTACCGGGGCTGAACGTTAACGGTGAATCTCGAAAGCTGACAACATCGGGAATCCTGGAAAATTCCATGTTATAGTTTCTTCTCTGATATTCAGCGTCATCTTGAAACCGATCCCCGCTCTTTATCTGAAGATATTCCGATTTCACTGTGGCCTTTATGAGTTGGAGCACTTTTGCGGTAATTTAGGCGAGATGGGCCTTGTCAAAGTCATGGTCCACGGAGTATGATTGGCATCTCTAGTATCTGCGCGGATTTGTTTTCTCTATGTAGATATCCCGATATAATTCTATCGTCCTGACGATAGGGTTATTGCAACACCATCACATTTTTTAGGAAACTATGTAGGCATTTCCAAATTCCACTCGAGCATGAGGTTGACGGAGCCACTCGATCCGTCTCTACGTATGCTGTATGTGTGATAGACTCTAGTACTAGGGCTCTCTCCTTTAAATAACGGCGCATCTCTTGTCCGAGTCATTGTTTTGCTTGATTATCATGCTCTATCTCGAAGCACTGCCAGTATGCGGGTAAGTCTTAAAGTTACTGCTTACAAGTAGAGAGCACCCAATTTCGCTGTAACCTACATACTATGGCTGAATCGGGAAGGAATCTCTATTTTCGGTTCCCAATTCATTTTGGATAGGCTTGCCGGTGCACACTCTGTACGTACTGTTGATGTACTGAGACACTCACATTGTAGCACCACGAGTCGGATAATTATGTCAATGGTAAGGGACGCTGCCAAACTGTACGTCTGGACTCTGAACCGATTCTTGAGAAATAAACATAGGAGAGATAGAAAGTCGAAAGATATATGTGGCGATATATTTTAGAGTATATATGGGCCGACGTTCAACGTTCAATGCGAATGAGTAAATTTAGGAGCGCTTGGGAGGCGGCCATTGCGGGAAAGTCTTAAGTATTTGATTAACCCCGTAACCCCAGATCCTTCGGCGCGGTTTGTCATCCCGATTACGAAGTCTATCGTTTAGCGCCATGTAATTGGTTGGTTGATGCCAAACGTCAAACTGACACCGCCTGGATGCAAGGATGCAATGAGCCCATATGTAAGTATCTTTCTCATCCGCTCTTTCATCATCTTTACTTTTTTCGCGGCCCCTTTCCATGTCGACTGTCATGGTCGACTCGAGGCCAAGCAGCACGGACGAGAAAGCCACCGTCGTCGATGAACCCAAATCCAAGGGCTTCTTTTCCCGAAAGAAAGCCGCCGCTAAAGATGTCAAGGATGAGAACAATGAGGGGGACGTTTCGACGGAGGTCAAGCCCGTTGAGCGAGAAATACCCGCCATCTCCTTTACAGAGCTGTTTCGGTGAGTCGTCCTTTTTGTCGTCGCCCAACGCCTGCTTACCATTTCTGTCCCAATAGTTACTCCACAAGATTCGAACTCTTTCTTGATTTCATTGGGCTGGTAGCAGCAGCAGCAGCGGGAGCAGCCCAGGTATGGACTGATGATTTTCTTTGATTTTACAGTCGCTTACTTTTGTCGCTATTAGCCTCTCATGTCACTTCTTTTTGGAAACCTAACGCAAGACTTTGTCAATTTCACCCAGATTGTCCTCAACCCGGCTAGGTCAGGTGAAATACCTGAAGCAGGGGCGAATTTCCGTCATTCCGCTGGCAAGAGTGCAACTTACCTGGTGTGCATTGGTACGTCCGACCACATGGCCATCAATGTTTCTAAAGTTAACCTTCCGATAGGTATCGGAATGTTCGTTTGCACGTACACGTATATGTATATTTGGGTGTACACCGGTGAAGTTAATGCGAAACGCATTCGAGAACGTTATCTCCAAGCCGTTCTGCGTCAGGATATTGCATTCTTCGACAATGTCGGCGCCGGAGAGGTCGCAACGCGTATACAAACAGATACACGTGCGTCCGAATTCTAGTGACCCAATTGTTTACGATGGCTCATCTTGGCATCATGCAGATTTGGTGCAACAGGGAATTTCAGAAAAGGTTGCCCTTGCAGTCAGCTTTATTGGTGCTTTTGTCTGTGGTTTCGCTCTCGCTTACGCCCGTTCTTGGCGCTTGGCGCTTGCAATGTCCTCGATGCTCCCAGTTATGGCAATTGCTGGTGGGATTATGAACAAATTTATCTCAGCATATATGCAGTGCGTAGTTCTCCAGGGTTCTCAGCATTATCATGCTAATAGCATTCAGAATGTCTCTCAAACATATCGCCGAAGGTGGAAGTCTGGCAGAGGAGGTCATCTCAACCATTCGCACTGCTCAAGCCTTTGGAACCCAGACGATTTTGAGCAAGCTCTATAATCAAAGCATCGACAAATCCCAAGAAGTGGACATGAAGGCTGCCATCTGGCATGGCGGAGGTTTGGCAGTGTTCTTCTTTGTCATCTACTCCGCATATGCACTTGGTATGTTTATCTTCTTCGTAACCCATCCGACCTTTGAAATCTCACACGACCTGTCAACAGCTTTCAGCTTTGGTACCACTCTCATCAACCAAGGTCACGGTAAGCATATCACCCTTTCTAGACTTTACGAGGTCGCAGGGTTAATTGCGTTCGCCTCCTTTTGTATGTAGCAACTCCTGGTTCCGTTATAAACGTTTTCTTGGCAATTTTGATCGGTTCAATTTCCCTTGCCATGCTCGCTCCTGAAATGCAAGGTTAGTCGTTTTAATCGCCTTGAGATTTGTTTTGCTCACTTCACTGTCTAGCAATCACTCATGGTCGTGGTGCTGCCGCCAAGCTCTACGACACAATCGACCGTGTTCCAGACATCGACTCAGCTAATCCTGATGGATTGAAGCTCGACAAGGTTGAGGGTGAAATCACTCTGGAAGATGTCAAATTCAGCTATCCTTCTCGCCCCACTGTCCAAGTCGTCAAAGGACTCAACATCACTTTCCGTGCGGGCAAGACCGCCGCATTGGTCGGAGCTTCAGGTTCTGGAAAGTCTACAATCGTTTCTCTCGTTGAACGATTCTACGATCCTATCTCCGGTATTGTCAAACTTGACGGTCACAACCTCAAAGATCTTAACCTCAAATGGCTTCGCACCCAAATTGGTCTCGTTTCTCAAGAGCCCACGCTGTTCGCGACGACGATCAGAGGAAACGTCGCTCACGGTCTTATTGGCACCAAACACGAGCACGCTTCAGAGGAGGAGAAGGAAGCGTTGATCAAGGAGGCCTGCATTAAAGCCAACGCCGACGGTTTCATCACGAAATTGCCTCTAGGCTACGACACTATGGTGGGCGAACGTGGTTTCCTGCTGTCGGGTGGACAGAAGCAGCGTGTCGCTATCGCGCGTGCCATTGTCTCCGATCCGAGAATCTTGCTTTTGGATGAGGCCACAAGTGCGTTGGACACGCAATCGGAAGGAATCGTACAGGATGCATTGGATAAAGCTGCTGCCGGTAAATCTATATGTTTTTATTTTATTTTGCCAGCGGAGTCCCTGACTGTTTTTAGGCCGCACCACTATCACGATCGCTCATCGTCTCTCGACCATCAAGGACGCTGATGTCATCTACGTCATGGGTGAAGGTCAGGTTCTCGAATATGGGAGTCATAACGACCTCCTCCAGCGTGATGGCGCCTATGCCCGACTCGTCCATGCCCAGAAACTGCGTGAAGGCAAAGACAGCGCACACGGGGAAGGCGATGCCGGAAGTGTATCTGACTCGTCTGAGGAAGATATGGAGAAAGTTGTCCGCGAAGAAATTCCTCTCGGTCGCAGAAATACGGGCCAGTCGCTCGCGAGTGAGATCCTGGAACAAAAGCGAAAGGCTTCTGAAGCTGCAGGACGTCACAACACGGATGATGATTACAGCATGTTTTATCTCTTTCGCCGCATGGCACCTCTTATTCAAGACCAGTGGACGAACTACATCATTGGTGCCATTTTTGCGTGCAGTAAGTGTTCTTTTCTTCGTCAAGTCCGTGACCTGGTTGCTGACGCGAGCCTTTAGTGACTGGAATGGTTTACCCCGCCTTAGGTGTCGTCTTTGCTAAAGGTATCGAAGGCTTCTCTCTGCTGGAAGCATCCGAACGTCGTCATACTGGTGATCGAAATGCTCTTTGGTACGTCGTCCTCTTTCACTGAACTGTTGCATCTAACATTCGTGACTTTGACCACAGGTTGTTCATTATCGCTATCATTGCTACCATCTGTATCGCCGTCCAGAGCTATCTATTCTCCGCTGCAGCAGCTTCGCTGACTGCCCGGTTGCGTACCCTCAGCTTCAAAGCCATCCTCAGGCAAGATAGTAAGTTTAATATCCTTTACACACTTGAACAAAGTTGCTAATCCTTTTGGAAAGTTGAATTCTTTGATAAAGATGACAACAGTGTAAGGAAATTCAAGTTCATCTGAGATCTATGTTGCTCACGCTTGTTATCATTTACAGACTGGAGCTTTGACCGCCGAACTCAGCGATAACCCTCAAAAGGTTAATGGACTTGCTGGCATCACCCTTGGTGCTATCATTCAGAGCACCTCTACCCTGATCGCTGGTTGTATTCTCGGCCTCGTTTTCATCTGGAAGCTCGCTCTAGTTGGTATTGGTGTGTTGTCATTCAGTGTTTTCCTCTTTATTGATGTGGTACTGACGACCGCAAAGCTTGCACCCCTCTTCTTGTTTCCATGGGTTACATTCGTCTGGTATGTTGACCTTTTAGCACGTCTCATTATATGACATTCATCTTCGATTTCGCAGCGCGTTGTCGTTCTGAAGGATCAGGTCAACAAGAAGGCCCACGAAGATTCGGCGCAATTGGCTTGTGAAGCTGCTGGTTCGATCCGCACCGTCGCTGCCCTCACGAGGGAAGACGACTGCCTGAGACTGTACAGCGAGAGCTTGGAAGGGCCGCTCCGCAAGTCGAACAGGACTGCTATCTGGAGCAACATGCTTTACGCGTTCTCGCAATCGCTCACCTTCTTCGTCATCGCCCTCATTTTCTGGTTCGGAGCCACCCTTGTCTCGCGTCTAGAGGCTTCCACTTTCCAGTTTTTCATTGGTCTCATGGTATGCATCGTCCATGTCCTCATAGGATTCCGTCTCCTCACGTTTATTGTTTCCAGAGCACGACTTTCGGCGCCATCCAGGCCGGCAATGTGTTCTCTTTCGTGCCCGATATCTCATCAGCGAAGGGTGCTGGTTCAGATATCATCAAATTGCTTGATTCCCGACCGGAGATTGACGCTGAATCGACCGAGGGTAAAGTGGTGGCCGAAAAGGCTGTCCGGGCCATATCCGTTTCGAGAACATCCATTTCCGGTATCCCACTCGCCCTGGTGTTCGTGTGTTACGGGACCTGTCGCTGGAGGTCGAGCCTGGAACGTACATCGCCTTGGTTGGCGCCAGTGGGTCGGGAAGAGTACAACGTGAGTATCACTTTCTATGTCCGTCGTTGCGGTGCCAGACGCTGACCACCTCTTTTCCGCCAGCATTCAATTGATCGAACGGTTCTATGACCCCCTTCATGGAGAAATATACGTATGTCCCTCATCACCGTGTATTGTGCGGAAACTCAATGCCTTACCTCTTTCCAGCTTGACGGCGAACGTATCACCGATCTTAATATCCAGGAATATCGCAAACATCTGGCGTTGGTGTCTCAGGAACCAACCCTTTACGCTGGCACTGTACGATTCAATATTTTGCTGGGTGCGATCAAACCGGAATCCGAGGTCACGCAAGAGGAGATTGAAGATGCTTGTCGAAATGCAAACATCCTCGAATTTATCCAGGGATTGCCTCAGTGCGTCGGTCACTGTTTCATTGAGTGTATTGATACTAAACCACTTTTTTCTGCAGGGGCTTCGATACTGAAGTCGGTGGCAAGGGTTCGCAAATGTCTGGTGGACAAAAACGTGAGTTGCAGCTCATCATTTGCATCGATGGTCTGTCTGATTGTGATGGTTCTTGCTAGAACGTATTGCCATTGCGCGTGCTTTGCTGCGGAACCCTAAGGTGCTGCTGCTAGACGAGGTACGTAATCTGAAGGCGACATACTTAGACAAGATCTGTTAACTCATAACGGCTCTCCTATTTAGGCGACGTCTGCGTTGGATTCGAATTCTGAAAAGGTTGTGCAAGCTGCTCTTGACCAAGCAGCGAAGGGCAGGACAACGATCGCTATTGCGCATCGATTGTCGACTATCCAGAATGCCGACCGAATGTATGTCGTGTTTTTTTTTGCCATCGTTTGCTAGGGCTTTCTCCAATACGTTTACTGATGTCTGTTTCACAGCTACTTCATCAAGGACGGACGTGTCAGCGAGTCCGGCACCCATGATCAACTGCTGGCACAACGAGGCGATTACTACGAGTTTGTGCAACTACAAGCACTGAGCAGACGCGAGTAGATGACGGATAGCCCGTATCGTCCGCGTTTTATTATTCCTTTGCTTTCTTGGCCTTAGATTTTTTTATTTTGTTCGGGGGCTCATTTTCCTTTGCTCTCGCTCTTGCTCCTGCTTACCATACCCCCATTTCTAACGGAATCTGCAGTCTGACTGGCAGCCTTTCAATACCCTCGTTAATACCTCATAATACATAGACCACACATGCAACAGGAAGACAAAAGACGTATATTTAAATAACTACTAGTAGAAGATGGACATTGATTCTTGCCTGAGGATGTAAGCTGGAATATATACGATTCCTTGGGCGACGACCTCCAGGACCCGGGTATGCATACATACGCGAAAATTCTTGCAACAGACATTAAAGAGACCGAATCAGCGGAGGATGATTGTTGGGAGGAACTGGACCGTACTGAATGGAGTGATAACATTGCGCTGAATACCTAAATCCAGTAAACAATGCCAAATATATCCAAGTTGTCTGCAGTGGCCGTTTATGAACGAACGTCACTTCTGAACGTTTTTCACCAGCAATATCTGCTCGCCTCAACCAATCTTGAAATGCAAACGCGAAAGCGTGTCAGGCCATCTGAGCTTCAAGAAAACGCGGAAGACTCTGAGAACTCTGCACGTTCAACAAGTCCTTCCGCGCGATATCAGAAGAAGGTTCGATGGGAGGGGAAGTCTGGACCGACAACCGAGGATGCAGACACTGATGATGGAAGCTCGGAAGAGGAGTCACAAGCATCTCATGACAAGGTCAGAGTCCATCCAGAGTCGTCGCGTCCGTATACAGAGTATGCTCACCAAGGCGGCATTGCAGACCTTTTTAGCAGCGCTGTGTTCCCAGTATGAACCTTTTCTTATGGGTGTTCAGACCGTTCCTGAAAGTAAAGTGGCAACGTTGGCTGCGCATATTACGATCCTTTGAAGAGGATTCTGTATATCCTCGAAGATACGCGCGAAACTCTCCATTTCGACCTCACGAGGATGTGTAAGAATTCGGTTTCTGACAGCATTCTTTTTTCTACAATTCCTTTTGACAGTGTTGGAACAAGTCAATCCAGATCTTGTGCTAACTAGCTCCAAGGCGGACGATGACTTCATTGACGTGCTCTATGACCATAGTACGTGTCGACATCAACGAAGTGCATACATGCACTAAACTCACCCTGCAGTGGAAAGCGCGGATGGTACATTTCAAATCCGTCCATTCAAAGAATTCGTGCCATCAAAAGGACGCGTTAGACTACTGTCGCTTAACCTTTTTACAAATATCTCTGTGGACGAAAACGATCTGCCTAGTTCACCTGGTGCTAACTCTAGTTCCTCGCGCCCGCATAACGCGTACGATTTTATGCAATCTAGGCGCGAAATTACCGGAGACCCTACTACAAGACGGCGGAACGCATCAATACGGCTTGCCAACTTTGCATCTATCGAGGAATCTCCGCTCTGTGTTCGTAAACCATATATTTTCCTCCTGTGATTTTATCTGTTCACGTTCATTTATTCGCAGATGGCCTCCATTGGTGTTGTTCTTGAGCATCTTGTCAGGGAAAGGGCCCTTAGCGAGTTTGATGACGATGGAATTGGAGGGCTTGATATCAGGAATATTGAGATACTTGCACTGTATTTTTCTCTTCTCTCCGTCTATATATTGTATACATCTCTAACAGGCGACCATATAGAGACCAAACTATGCAAATTAACGCGGATGCATTGCTGTCTGCCAGTTAGCTCGTGTTAGTTCAATGGCGTATTGATGATTTTATAGGTCCCTCCAAGTCTTTGAAAACGAAAGCCATGCTTCCGTACACTCCGATAAGACCAAAGAAGGGTTGTCGCTATTCGGTATGTCCACGGCCAGTATTATCTAATGTCAAACTGTGCAATCTGATGTAAACCACTTCCAGGCATTTTGAATAACACGAAAACAACCTTAGGTCGTTCTCTCCTAAGAACCTGGCTACTTCGACCTTCCCTATCCCTATCAGTTATCAAATCGCGCCAGGACGCCGTCGGGTGTTTCGTGCGTTCGGAAAATGTCGCCACAGCCAATTTGCTGCATCACCACCTTAAAGGCATCAAGAACATGCCCAGAATCATGTCCCTGATGAAGGATGGAAAGGCGAAACTGGCAGATTGGCAAGGCCTCGTTAAGGTTCCTTTATCATTGTACCAATTTCGGAATTGTATCTGAATGCCGTTTCAGTTTACATTCCATGGGACTATGCTGAGAGACTCTCTATCCGAGTTACATCAAGGAAGCAATGTGGACGTCGTGAAAAGAGTACGTCCTTCGTTCGTCTTCTCTGAGGGGAATGTAACCTATTGGCTTAGCTCATTGACGTCCTGGATATCACGACCTTCAAAGAAATTGGAATCAAGGTTAACGATATTGTATGTCGGCGCGTACTCCTCTTTTCTCTGCTGATTATCTACTTGGTCCTTAGATAGATTGGGAGGAATCTGGTTGCAATGATAGAGTTTGTGTGAGACCCCACATCGACGAGGATCTGGACAATCGGAAGCACATTTATCATGGCATTGATTCTGTGTTGGTGAGTTAAATACAGCTGTTCCAGATTTTGCTGATTAGTCATAGTCAAACGTCGCGGAACAAATCTCTCTGACAGTTCCCGAAGGATATGCCAAATCTCTCAACGTGGTGTACTTTCCTCAACTCGGTACGCCTCTTGAATAGGCGTTGTCGATTTCATCTAACGAATTTTGAAGGCTACCTTATTTGTGTTCCCATGTTGGAAGAATGGCGAACAGATGCTGGGATTCAACCTCTTGATGGATGGACATTCCAGGTGATTATTTCATGTCTTTTTCTTGCCTTGGGTATCTCGGTTACATATTGACGAGTTATTTAGTTTTCATCTGAGTAGGTTCTCTCTTCATCTCTCTGGACGACTGGTAGAAGTCGAACTCTGTAGCGCCCACGTCTATTTTAAATCTCAGGAGATGCAAGGTAGGCGCTCTGAGCATGAATTTGGTCAATACATGACACGATGAGCAGATATGGACACCCATATTGGCGATCTCCACTCAACAATCGTCGATAGAGAACTCGAGATTATTCAAGAACTTCTCGAAGAAGTTCTTGCGTGCGACGAGGCATTTGGAGCTGCCTGTGACGTATGCGCCGAGCTTGACTGTCTCTTATCATTTGCTGAAGCGTCTATGCTTTACGGATATCAACGACCGGCGATGGTTGATGAAAATATCATTGAGCTTATTCAGGCCAGGTACTTCTTTCTCGTTGTCATTCAAATCCGTCATGCTATTCATGTCTATCAGGCATCCTCTTCAAGAGAGAGTTGTAGATACCTTCGTTCCCAATGATGCCCGTCTCATTGGTGGGGCTGGGATTGGCTCCTTTCCCGACTGCCCTGACGACAACGAGCAATGGAATAGCGTCTTACTTTGTACTGGTGCCAATGCCTGCGGAAAGGTTCGTCTAACTCCACTCGTTTATAAATGTCTATGGACTACTGTATTCCGTGATAGAGTGTATATTTGAAGCAGGTCAGGTCGTTTGCAACCTTACCTAGTACGGGAACTCAAATGGGTTCAATCTTAGATTGCCGTCATACAAATCATGGCTCAGGTAATCGGATCTTTGCTCGCAGTATGCGAATGACGTGCTGACAAGTTTCTAGGTCGGCTGGTGCGCTACCCTACATATTACGTGCGAGGACGCTCTAACACCTGCGGTTAGCTTCGTTCCTGCAGAATCAGCTACGCTGGGCATTGTTGATAAGAGTCACTTTTCTTCTCGGTGGAAATAGCGCTCTGGCTAACACCCTTCAACTTTTATCAGTCTTCACGCGCGTATCCACTCGGGAATCTGTCTCAAAAGTGATTATTACCTCTCTGACTCGTGGGATCCGCCTGGATGCCTGCCTCTGTGCACATGCCACCTCGTTGCGCTGATCATTATTAATTTGTTGACCTCATTTCTAGGTCCAGTCGGCGTTCATGATTGACTTGGCTCAGGTCTCCCTTGCTCTGCGTAATTGTTCCCCTCGGTCCTTGGTGCTTCTTGACGAATTTGGGAAAGGAACGCTCTCGACAGGCTCGTTAAACTCCATTCTTCTGTTCCTTTGATCCTCCTATCCTTAGTCTCTTCTCATTGCCGGGCTAAAACTGTTCTACTTTGCCCACTGCGGAAGGTGGTCTTTCTCTTTTTCACTGTGTCTGCACTTGCCATACATCACGATTTCGTCCTTTGGATTAACGGCCTTTTCAAACTGATCTTCAGAAGTTGCTTGTGTATTCTGACCTCATCCCTACATAGACGGTGCCGGCCTCTTTTGCGGTGTTCTACGACACCTCCTGAATAGAGGTTCCAACTGTCCCAAAGTACTTGTTGCCACCCATTTTCACGACGTATTCAATGAAGAATTACTCGACCCGGAAAACATACCCGTCTCATTCCGCCATATGCAGGTCATGTTCACGTCGAGCGCCGGTGCGATTGTGGAGTCCGGCTCTCTTGATCCTTCTAGTGCTGCTCGTATTACTTCGCCTGCTACCGATGCTGTCGAGGACCATATAACTAAACTTGGCCCGACGGAGAAAATTACATATTTATACAGGTTCGTGATATTCAATTTTTCTGGGGCGTTTGAAACTTTGAGCCCCTGTCCGTTTAAGCATGTTTAACGTCATCTTCAACAGAGTTGCAGAAGGACTTTCACTTGATTCACATGCTGCAAAATGTGCCGAAATATTTGGAATTCCCTCGCGCATTGTCGACCGAGCTCAATATGTCAGGTAAGAGAATTTAATACTGATGCTAGTCCGCCCGATTCAATTCATCTTTTGTTATCAAGCCGTCTATTATCTTCCCATCAACTGAGTCTTCTCTTAGACGAAGGGATGACGGATGTGGAGCGTTCCGATTTGGAAGACGCTGAAGCTGTTTGCCGTCGCTTTCTGGCTTGGGACCTTAAGGCAGACGAAGAGGATATCTGTGAGGGACAGGTTAAAGTAAAATTGGCGGCGGTTCTTGGGAGGAGAGAAGACGAATCCACAGAAGAATAAGGGCTAAAATTGGGACTACTTGACGCTCAAGTAAAACCATACTTAACTATGGATATTTTGAAAATAAAACACCCATGAAAATGTTGCCTCAATATATGCCAGCAATTGTGCATAATTATGTAACGTGTAATGGACGGCAACAGCTCGGACAATTTTGCTTTTGCACCCCATCACTTTCTCCGAGTCCCTCTCAATTCTGTCTTCTTCAACGAAACCTCAGGCCGTCAAATTGCTTCTCACACAACCATGATGTATACTTACCCTTTGGATCTATTCCCTTATTGTGGGAAGAACGGGGGCTTTGTGCAAACTTTACGAAGTTGGGATGGCAGGATAAACAGTTGGAATACTTAGGTGAAAACGTTGTGCCATATGGACCTCGTCGCGAGAATCGCGGGAACTGCCTTGCCTATGTGCCAGTCAAGTTGAATATGACGACTCGACGAAGTTCGGGACTTACTTATTGCGCATGGTAAGTAAATATAATACCCTTATTTGTGCTGGGGAGCATTAATGGGCGTTAGAGGGCATTGCTGGTACTTCAATTGAACATTGAACCCCTAAACTGCGAAGCTGGACTTGTCTGGAGCCGGGAATGTATCTACGTGGATCTTTTAGTGGCCTTCGTCGAACTCAATCAAAAACGAAGATTGCATTACGACATTGGCCAGGAGCAATATAAGGACGACTCCAACGTTTTGGACCCTCTTCTCGTTCATCTTTCTCTCCGGAATGGCCTCTAGCGCCTTTTCGAGCCCGGAAACCGTTTTCAAAATCGACATTCCAGAAGAGAAAATTGACCATTTGAAACAGAAACTCGCTCTTGTCAGACCCCCGGACGAGCTCGAGGACGCGGGACGCGATTATGGTGTTCCTCTAGAGGACATACAACGTCTTCTTGCGCACTGGAAGAATGGATACGACTGGAGGAAGTACGAACGGCTGTTGAACGAAGACATGCCCCAATTCAAGAAGGATATACATGTCGATGGATTTGGAACGTTGGGGATCCACTATGTCCATAAGCAAAGCACGGTTGAAGGAGCAATCCCTCTGCTCTTCGTCCACGGTTGTGAGTGCTTGAATGGATGTTCATCGCCGTTTGGTAGTTCTTTGCTAACGAAACGATCACTTTGCTGGGTCGATTAGGGCCTGGGAGCTTCATCGAAGTGCGAAAGATCCTACCTCTGCTCACTGAGGCTTCCCCAGACCACCCCAGTTTCCATGTTGTCGCCTTCAGCCTACCTGGATATGGGTTTTCCGACGCCCCTAGGACTAAAGGCTTCCAAATCTCACAGTACGCGGAGGTGAGTAATTCGCCAATCTGATGCATGTGTATAATCTCACATGAGGGCAATTAGACCGGACACAAACTAATGGTATCCTTGGGATATGAAGAGTATGGTAAGAACAAATCTCTTCTCCCGCGAGACATTTCCATGTTCTTAACTTTTACACGTTAACAGTAACCCAAGGAGGAGACATTGGGTTCTTTGTGAGTCAGCTTTCTTTTCAGGGCTACCGTGTTACTAGAACATTTTATTACCAGATCACTCGCAGAATCGCAAAATTGTATGGTGGACAACATAGTAAAGCGTGGCATTCAAATTATGCACGCCTCCCCGAGTCAGCCGCATCATCCTGAACGACATCTGCGATGCCGCTTACCTTACTGTCATATACAGACCGACACCCCCATACCTGCTCCAGTCACCTTGGCTATATTTTGTCAACCTTCTGACGCATTATACCCCGGCTGAGAAAGCGGCCCTCGAACGCACACAATGGTTCATGAAATCGGGTACAGGTTACTTCAAGGAACAATCCACGCAGCCACAAACGCTAGGATATAGTCTAACGGACTCTCCAGTCGGCTTGCTCGCTTGGATATATGAAAAACTGGTCAATTGGAGTGATTCCTACCCATGGGATGACGACGAAGGTATTTGTCAATTTTTTGCTTCAAAGAGTCCCAAACTAAAGTTCTGGTGGTAGTGCTCACTTGGGTGTCGATATATTGGTTCTCTGCTGCCGGGCCCGCTGCATCTCTGAGAGTGTACTACGAAATGGTGCAAGCGGGTGACCGTGCACCGGAGAAGACGACCACTCCTCTGGGATACTCATATTTTCCGAAAGAGATTTTCAACGTTCCGCGGCTGTCAGTCATTTCTTTTCGCAATCTTGCCATATTAACTCGTGATTCCTGATATTTTTATTTATTACAGGTGGACGAGGACTCCTAATCTCGTTTTCGAAGCAGAACATGACAGTGGTGGACATTTTGCTGCTTACGAACAACCGCTTGAACTTGTGAAAGACCTGAGACGAATGTTTGGTAAGAAAGGGCCGGTTTTCGGTGTGGTAACAGGAAAAACGGGATATTGATATGGGCTCTTCCTATCCGAGTTTTGTTCTACATATATGCTGTCCAGTTGCTCTACGTCTCTCTGCGTATTCGTTATCCTTTTGCTGACTTTGCCTAGTTCCAGGAATTCAGGTCTACGCATAAGCTTACTATTTCCCCCTCTTGACTAAGTTTATGCATGTATAAGCAGTCAAATCTCAGTTTTCTGTCGGTTTCACTGGAACTCTTGGCTGACTGCCGCTGCCATGAAGAGCTTGACTCAGCAAACCCGCGTGATCTCGACAAGATCTCGCCTGGCACTGTGTCTTGCCAGATCCCCATCACAGGCCCTCTCAGCAGCCTCAGCTTCAAGTTCGAGTTGGATTCTTCAAGTTGACAATCCTCATATATATGCTACAAAGCGCCGATTTATTCGAGCGATTGGTTCGACGAAGAAATGGTCAGGCTTTCACATTCTGCGGCTGGACTTTGGTTCCAGAGATATAAATGGCAAACATTTCAACATTTCATCATCATTCCGTCACAGCTTATAATAAAAGGGGGCTCTGGATTCCCATTGAACGATTCTCATTCTAGCACCATGGCGTCTCTATCACTACCTGACTCTGGATCGACTCCCTTCAAAATCGACATACTCGATGACGAAATTGAAACATTGAAGCAGAAGCTTGCGCTGACGACTCTGCCTGATGAGCTTGAAGATGCAGGACGCGACTACGGCGTACCACTTGCCGACATACAGCGCCTCCTTGCGCGTTGGAAGGACGGGTACGACTGGCGGAAATACGAGAAGCAGTTGAACGAAGAAATGCCGCAATTCCGACGGGAGATTGAGGTAGCAGGATTCGGGAAGTTGAATATCCACTACGTACACAAGAAGAGTGAGATTGCGGGAGCCATACCCTTGCTCTTCGTGCATGGCTGTAAGTGTTGGAATAGTCCTGGAGACTGGTCGGCCGAATCTCCTTTGCTAATTGCTTATATACAGGGCCTGGCGGTTTCTTCGAAGTTCGAAAGATACTACCTCTTTTGACAGAAGCGAAAACGGACCAACCTAGCTTCCACGTCGTTGCATTCAGTTTGCCAGGATTTGGCTTTTCTGAAGCCCCAAAGAAGAAAGGATTTGCTATATCTCAATATGCCGAAGTTTGCAAAGTCGTTCTTGCGCCACGAATGCGCCACACTAACCTTCATTCGCAATTTAGGTTGGGCACAAATTGATGTTATCCCTCGGATATGAGGAATATGGTAAGTGATTTTGGGTCGACATTAGTAATTGACTTACTGAATGACGGCACTGTCACAGTTACACAAGGAGGTGATTGGGGCTACTCCGTATGCAGTTCTTGTTCTGAATAATGTCTAGGACATACTTATATCTTATGTTATGGATACAGATTACAAGGAGGATTGCTAGCCTCTATGGAGAGTATAGTAAAGCTTGGCACACAAATTATGAGCCAAGAAAGTCAGTATATGCGACGTCCTCTACTAATATTGCAGAGAACCCTTACTCACTGTTAACACAAGTGGTCCACCAACTCTATTCGGGTCTCCTTGGTTGTATTTATCTAATCAGTTGACAAGATACACCCCAGCCGAGAAAGCAGGTTTGGAACGTAAGGCCTGGTTCATGCAAAATGGAAGAGGCTATTCCATGGAACAATCAACCCAACCACAGACACTCGGATACAGCTTGGCTGATTCCCCTGTCGGTCTCCTTGCTTGGATATATGAAAAACTCGTCAATTGGACTGATGAATATCCATGGGAAGACGACGAAGGTGGGTTTCCATTTTGCATTTGTCTAACAATCCGGACTTATCATGTCATGAAACAACAAGTGTTGACGTGGATATCCTTGTATTGGTTCTCCACCGGGGGACCTGCAGCATCTACACGCATATACTATGAGAGGGCTCACGAACAGGACACTTCAAGCGCTCCGACAACCCCTCATGGAATATCGTTCTTCCCTAAGGAGTTGACCAACCCTCCTCGATCGTGAGTATTCCCAAAGCCTTCATGGACTCATAGAAGTAAATTGACTGATTATCTGTTTTCAGATGGTTGAGGTCTCGGTATTTGGTATTTGAGGCCGAGCATGACAGTGGAGGTCATTTTGCGGCACACGAGAAACCTGCAGAACTTGTCGCAGATTTAAGGAAGATGTTTGGAAAAGGTGGACCAGCGTACGGGGTTGTCACAAACATGCCTGGGTATTGATTCACCCAAAACAATGTAATTATATTCGCCAAACTGTATTTTCATCAACTGTCAAATTTTGAACATATGAAAGTGGTTTCTTGTTTCTTGCTTTAGAGATACAGTACGTTATAATTTCGACTTAACTTGGTCTGCATAACCCGTCTTGCCGGGAACAACGCCGAACGCAGGTCCACCTTTTCCAAACATTTTCCTCACGTCTGCAACCAGCTCCTTAGGCTTCTCATGTGCTGCGAAATGCCCACCACTTTTATGTTCCGATTCGAAGACCAAGTTGGGTGCTTTCAACCATCTGCAAATATGATGTTAATAATACATCATAGAGGATAGGTGACAGTCAGTCCTGGGAACTTAGAACTGAAGTGCTGCACAGTGCAATACCTTCTGGGGAGAGCGAAAAGTTCCTTCGGGAAGTATGAATAGCCCATTGGGATCGTGGTCGCTACTGTCGTCGTGAATGCGCTTTCCGAAATCTTCATTACTTCATAGTAAATACGCAGAGAAGCAGCAGGGCCTGCACGCGAGAACCAGTAGATAGAAATCCATGTAAGCACTGCATATCGAAAACATCGTTAGCTTCGTCACATTTCTAGAGATGGAAATGGATAGAATCACCTTCGTCATCATCCCACGGATAATTATCTGTCCAGGTGACGAGTTTCTCATAAATCCAAGCTAGAAGTCCTACGGGCGAGTCAGCGAGACCGTATCCGAGGGTCTGTGGCATAGTAGTTTGTTGGTGAAAGTAGCCGGCCGACTTCTTTTGGTACCACTGTGTTCGCTCGAGTCCCTCCTTCTCTGCAGGTGTGTAGCTGAAAAGAAGATGAGAGAGTAAGAGTAAAGGCCTGCGAGTAGGATGCGGTGGGGGTGCTCTGTGAATAAACAAGAAGTGGATAGGCCACGGCGTCAGTAGTCTGGTTAGAGATGCAGGGATGCTTGCAAAACTAACACAGCCATGTTCGAGTGCCATGCCTTGCTGTGTTTGGGGCCATAGAACTGGGCTATCGTTCGAGTGATCTAGTGAGCCATTCACTCATCAGATGCTTGGATTGTCGGTGGCAAGCGCCTCAAACGTACGAGATAACCCCAATCACCTCCTTGAGTGACTATGGAACGGCATATCAGACCAAAACAGGATATAATATAGCTGAGTCCTCACTATACTCATTATACCCCAGAGCCAACATCAATTTATTACCAACCTGTAATCGTAATCATGTCGAGAGCCATTAGAATGGCTAATATCAGCATGTGAAAAAGAGGTTTTTACCTCCGCGTACTGTTTCTCTGCAAATCCCTTCTTCTTGGGTGCCTCTGAAAATCCGTAACCGGGCAGGCTGAAGGCGATTACATGAAAGGCGGGATGTTCGGAGGACGCCTCTACCAGCAAGGGGAGTATTTTGCGCACTTCCAAGAAGCTTCCCGGCCCTAGTGATAGTTAGTTATGTACGACATCAGCAATGCTTTCATGAACGGGATACATATAAAGATTTCTACTCACAGCCGTGGACGAATAATAAAGGTATAGCACCTCCCACCTTGCTCTTCTTATGCACATAATGGATATTTAACGTCCCAAAGCCATCCACATCGATGTCTCGTGTAAACTGTGGCAGCTCGTTGTTCAGCTGGGCTTCATGCATTCTCCAGTCGTAGCCATCCTTCCATCGTGCGACTAAACGACGGACATCAGAGAGCGGTGCGCCATAGTCCCATCCTGCTTCATCCAATTCGTCTGGAAGGACAGTCATTGCAAGCTTTTGCTGGAGGAGACGTATGCTGTCGTCTAGAACGGCAATCTTGAAAGGTTGTTCAGCCATGGGTGGTTCAGGCAAACCGGGTCCAAGTGCTTTCAAAATCTGAATGGTATGATCCTGAAGATGTTAACTAACTTGACAAGAATCTTGATACCCACGCCATCCTTTCCACGCCGCATTCGATTACGAAACCGTCGCGCTTGGAGGGATCGCGAAAAGAGTGGAACTTCAAGATGAAGTTGCATCTGCAAAACCTGGCGAGGTATCATGGATATTTTGTGCAGTATAGACACCTAGAAAGCCACAAGCGAAAAGGACACATAGCGAGTTTGCCTCTTCTCGTTTTCGATATTGATAAGTAAATGT
Organism: Flammula alnicola; assembly: GCA_015499995.1. Lineage (NCBI taxonomy): Eukaryota > Fungi > Basidiomycota > Agaricomycetes > Agaricales > Strophariaceae > Flammula > Flammula alnicola. The sequence goes on from JADNRV010000117.1 coordinate 77,750, forward strand.
CGGGGACGAGGAAGTTGCGAAGAAACAGCAGGACGAAGTGACAAGGCCGAAAGCGGAGCCTCGGCCCTTTCAATAGCCGGTGATCCGTCTTAATGAGCTGAACGACAACTTGAACTGAACAACCAAAAGCGCGCTGCCAACACATATGTTGGTAGAAACAAAGATTGGATCCAAGATATATAAAAACGTTATAATACAATTTCTTTACTATTGACGAAAACGAGTATGCAGAAGAGTACGATCCCAATGTCCAATGCAGCATTATTGCCTTGGAAAGCCTTTATAGTTGTGTCGAAAATTACGAAAGAAGTAAGACTTTTGAGAAGCAGGAGGTATCGTGTTTGGTTACTACCACGGGGTTTCATCCTATATCCTGATGAATGTAAGCGAGAGAATGAGAGAAATCTAAGCAGCGGTGCTAGCAAGGTCCCGGGCGAAATGGAAGAAGTCCACACTTGAACCATTTACGCCGTGCTTGTAGATCTGCAGAATGCCATCAGCTATCACGTACGACGAAACACGCAAACACACTCACGAAATGCGAAGCGACCCAGCTCGAAAACAAGGCCCTTTGATACGGCTCGGGCAACCTCTTCAACAGGGTCTCCAATCCAACCTGATCCACCAACGTCTTTGGAATCGCCCTCCTCATAACACCATGTCGACTCGGGACATCATCGAACAAGTCCGAGCTCTCCAGCTCCGCCTGCAGATTATTCAGCGTCTGGGACAAGTCGTCCGAGATGGCAGTCCGAGTCTTCGTGCCCGACAAACGGGAATGCTCCTTCCATATACAGTGGAACTCGGCAGCAGCATTTTCAACGATCTTGGCTTGTATGTTCTTGACGTAGCTTTGGTAGAACGAACTGGGTTTCCCATCCTTGAAGATCATCAAATCGATGTACTCTTGTGTCGAAAGAGCGAGACCAGCAAGGACCTCGAGAGAAGAGCTAGTGACACCACCTAGTAACAAACAAGAATTAGAATAGAAATTAGAACTAAGCAGGGCGATTGTACCTTTGTTGGTGCTCGAGTCCTTGAAAAGAATGACCTTCCTCTTCTCGAGATGCAGACGAGCTTGTTGGGTCAAGAAGAGATTAGCACCCTCAACGATGTACTTGAAGTGAGGTTTCCCGTCGGCGTCAACGAGAGCAGCCATGTTCGAGATATTGACAGCCTCGGGCCTATATCATTGATAACGATAGTCAGTCAACAAAAAGCGTACATGTAGAAAATTTGACTGACCGTCCACCACAAGGCACGAACAAATCTGCTTTGAACCTCAGATGCGCACCATTCCTGAAATCAGTGCCATCTAGCACGACCTCTCCAGCTATCGACAAGAACAAAATTAGACAATCCTTCCACAAAGATTAAAGAGGGAAAGACGTACAAGGCAACTTGACGTCCTGGTCTTCGACCTTCACAAGGTACCCATCTTTGCTCAACTTGGCAGTGTTGAAGTTGGAAACAGGCACCCGGAGCTTCGCGAGACGGACAAGTTCTGCACGATCGATACCAACAGGGTCGGCCAGGACACCACTACCATCGATGACGGCGACGGTCTTGTCAGACGAAAGGAGAATTTCATCTACGTAATACAGAGGTGAGAACATGTCACAAAATAATTGAACAATAATTGCACATACTCGAACCAAGATCTCCATCAGGACCTCCGGTCTGCACCTTTGTGATGTCCTTCTCCCTCAAGCCGAGCTGCTTGTAAAGTCCAAGCACGTACTGCCTGATCGACAAGGAAGTCATCCCATAGGTGTCGTGCGGTATGCCTCCGAGTGTCTCTGCGCTCTTTCCGGTGGTGAAAGACTTCCACCAGGTCTCGGCACCGCGAGAACGGGCATGCACTGTGAGATAGCACCAAAAGAGTTAGAACAATTCCTTGCACGTATATAAGAAAGAGACATACGAGCTGCCCAGTCCATCATATCAGCAGTACCCTCTGTCGACAGAAAATAACACATTAAAAATATATACTTATTGTCTCGAGAAGAACTTGCGTACCATCAGGGCCGAAGAAAAGCAACTCAGGCTTGCCATAGAGATCAACCAAAGGCTCCTTGATACCAGGAGTTTGCCCAGGAATGAGAAGGTCGATGACGGCCTAATCAAATGGAAATAATGAGTACTTGCGTGGCTCAATAACGGATAAATTTGCATACATCGACATATTTCTCGAAACAACTTCTTGGACGCGCTCCCAGCCTACAGTTCACAGAAAATCAATAACATATTCATAAAAAGGAGGAACATAGTAACTGACGAGGGCAGAATAGTACCCTTGGCACCACCTTCGGGGATATCCTTATTCTTCAGCGACTGAGTCGATGCCAGATTGTAGTTCTCATCAAACCTAGCGAGCAATCATAAGCAAAAGTGTTTATAACACAACACAGCAAAGACAACTTACAGCATCCTCTGGTTGATTGAGTAATTCCTGAGACACCATTTAGTTAGAGATGACGGTGGATGTAGCATAGAACGTACTCTTTGTTCCTCGACATGACTATCCGAATGCCGCCACGAGCAACATCTCGGAATCGGATATGGAACCCTCTGAATTCATTGCCAATAATGAAGAACATCCCGAAAGGCTTCCTGGGATATTCCACTTCGGGCAAGAAATCCGGTGCCAGGCGGAACGACAATGCAACCTTGGTGGGTTGGTAGAAGTTGGTCTTCAAGATGTGCCTGTTGGAGAGACGAGTGAAGTTCAGCAACAGCCACAGTACAGTAACTATTGAAAACACACGTACTTGTTGAAGATCAGGAAGCTCTCCAACACTTGCAGTTCATGCTTGTTGGGAACGGTGCGGCGGATCTTATCATACAACTCGGCGTCGTTGAGTGGTTGCACAGTTTGCAGACGTTGGTACGAGAGCGTTGGCCTACGCGGTCAGGATTCCAGGGTCAGACCTTTGCAACCAAAAGGATAAAGGAAACGTACATCAACTCTGACGCATCGTCCGAGGGTGGATAGTGGGTCATCGCAAAGTTCACGTACAACAAGCGAATCTGGGAGCCGGAACCATGTAAATGCACACCTCTGCAGAAAGAACGAACTGTGACGTACCAGATCCGGATAGGCATGAATAACCTGTGCGATACTTTCACGAGTGAAAGTTTCCTCCCTGAACCTCTTCTTAATGTTGTTCAACACTTCTGCATGCGCAGGGTCGTTCTCGTTCAATACGTTCTTGAGCTGGAGATACGCCGGGCCGAGGCGGTTGCAGAAGTGCTGGGCGAAGACCCAACCACAGTCTGAAGATTGTGAAGAATTAGTGGTCAAGTCAAGACGAGGGAAATGGAAAGGATCGTACAGGCATAAGTAGCTTCCTGTACAGCATTGCTTCCCAGAGCTTGGGGGAGGAAGAAAGGGTTGTCAGGAAGACAGAAAAGCAAGGATGCTTCTTTCATGACTTGGAAGATGGAGCTCTCGATTGGTGGGGCATTGCTATTGGGAAGAGGGTTGAGGTATAGCGAGATAATAGTGACGCCGTTGGAGAATTGCTCTGCGAAGTACCGTAATCAACAGACTGCAATAACGAGAAAGACAGAATATACATACCGACATATTTGCGAGCAGAGTATAGGGAGTAAAAGTGGTACAAATTGGAGAGAGCGCTGGGAAAGAAACGCGTCAAAATCGGGACGTTGGAGGAGTTGGATATGAATTTAGTTACCTGAAGAAACCGGACGTGCCTCCCATCTTGTATCCGATGACGAGGCGCCTTTCACGTGAACCCTCAACCTCGAAGACTTCAATAACGGGGCCATATCTCGTCTCGACATTCCACATAACCTAATACGCGAAAAGAACGCGTCAATATCCATAGAACAACCCCACAAACCCGCCTCGGTAACAGGGTACATACTTGTTGGTATATATCCAGGGTGTGTTTCGTCGCCCTATCCAAGAATGCTGAATCCGAGACGGAACGAATATCTGTCTTTTGGCCGGGCGCATTCACAGGAGCCTTGCCAGGGAAATGGCATTTGGTGACAAAGTAGCATCGGAGTTGCTGAGAGGCTGTAGCTGAGATGGATCCTGTCGAACGGAAGGTCTCGAGCCTGTACGCGTTTTCGGGCGTGGACTTGTTCAAAAATAGGTCATCGATTCTGTGAAGGAAGAACAAGGCATATTCAGCACGCGAACGCGTCAATGTTGGATTTCGCACGCGAAGAGTGGGAACACAAGTCTGGGTGCTGCGGCACCACGATCGGACATGGACTCGGATCTCGAATCTTCCCCAGACAATACGCAAAAATAGCAGACAATTAAGAGGCCCTAAATCCTCACCTCGTTTCACAAATAGAACCTGGGCCCTCGGTGACCGTCAGTCCAGGAGGACTGGTATGGATGAACGTTGCGCCGTTGCCCTTCTCGTCAATTCTGTCGAGGTCGATGACAAGCTTGCTCGGATCATGTTTCGTGTACGCCAGAATCTTGGCTCCGAAGAGGGCAATGATGTGGTCAGAGATGACCTCGCGCGACTCATTCTGGAAGTAGGTGTCGTCGATGCCGAGGTTGGAATAGAACCAGTTGACTTCGTTGGCGACGAGCTCGCGCGGGATAAAGCCCTATTTTGTCGAGTCACAAATGTCATCAGCCATCAAAACAAGGCACCATGTTGAAGCACAACCACCTTTTGGGCGACGTCATTCTCGACGAGCGCGCGTTGCTCGTTCTTGCCCTTGAAGACAGGGGTGGTGTAACCGGGCTGGTTCTTGACACGGTGTAACGACGTTTCACTGGCATGTAACGAGTGCATCGCCGAGAGCCGCTGGGCTGGCACAGAGAGCAGGTGCGCAGGGGGCGTCGGCTCAGGCGTTGACATCGTTGGTGGCGATTTGGATATTATAGAAAAGTAGAAAATAAGGCTTGTGAGAGGCGAGGACAAGTACGGATTGGATATGTGGTAGAAGGAAAGATGAATGGTGGATTGGACCTCTTATATATGCGAGGTCCGTTGTTTATTTCGGCTTGCCCGCTCAAGACGCTTTCAGATTCCTTCGGCGCTAGACGTGTATAAAAGGAACCGGACCTCGACCCCAATGCTTATTACCACAAAACTCGCGCATATGACCATAAAGATGATACTTCCGAACGACATTAACAATTTTCTCATTGGCACACACCGGCAAAAATCCTATGCATCAATTATACAGCCCCAAAACATCAGAAATATGAACTCGACAAGGGGACGACCTAACGGAAGGAACTTGTTGTTCGCGAGGTTTCAGGATTCGACGCACCTGCTGACCTCCCTTCCGCCGCGCATCAAATTAAAAATTCCTCACAACCGTTCATCTGAGTGCCCCCGACCGGAGTAACGACAACAGGGTCAAGAAGCCGTACGTACAACGCCAGGCCTCTACAGTCTTCTCTCCAGTTGGCGTCATATTCGCAATTTTCGACAACAACGTTCGTGCACTTATTCGTTCTTCTTGCTTCAACATTGGTTGGGTTGACCATGCTTGTAAGGGTCAATCTGAGTCCACGAATCATCCAGAAAATGAAATTTTCCACGAAGAACACCACAGAGCCTTCTGTCATTTCGTAAACCATTTCCAAAGGTGATATGACACGGTCGTGGATTGTGAGAGACGCGTCGTCTCACCCCATTCAATCCCGAAGCACGCGACATAACTCGCGACTGGAAGGCTCGTCCCTCTGTGCGCGTGATCCCCTATTGAGGTATGCCTCCCCAAGTTGTTGGTATTATCCCTGAATCGAATCTTCTAGCCCAATTTTATCCCCAAGCCACCCAAACCCCCAATTTTTTGACGTTCTTTTGCACATTTCAATATTTGAGAGGAGCCGTCGTGAATTCGTGACGACAAATCCTCGGCTTGTGGGTACCTGTGCAGTGTAGATCTTGCCTTGAGAATCGGATCTTATATTTGGATCACCCATTGTAAGTACCAGGTAGGGCGACCCACCTTTTCATGGTTTTCGTCACTTATATACTTTTGTCTAGTAGGCTTCATGCGAGTCGTCCAATGATCTTTTGACATGCGAGCACTAAGTCTACTACTATCGCATTAGATTCTCTCCAGCATAAAGTATAAGCTTGGACCCAACTCTGAGCTTGAGCCCCGCTGAATACTCTTGCCCAACGCGCTAGAGTTGCATCCCATCGTGTTCCACAGAACAGTATCCAATGGCAACCCTCCACTGGCATGGCCGAAGATCGTCTCGGCTCAACAAATGAAAGTTCACCACTACCACCTGCCTTCCTCTCCATTATTTTACTGCGGACTCCGGAACTTGTCCCTAGGCCGACCAAGGCCAGCTTATTCCAGCTGCCGACAACCGCATGGAATGTCTCCATCCGTCTCCGGACCTACGTGTGGATGCGCCGCACGCACTGGTTGCCATATTTAACCAGACGGATCTTGAGCACGCTGGAGACGGCCTCCGACTCTAGCCTTAATATCCCATGTCCAATCCGATGGCAGTTCTATGCAGTTCTACATCTGTATTGCTGAGAAATACCCTCTCCGATGGATCACGACAATCACTACCTTGGGCATTACAAATCTTGTACAGCACAATAATTACTTGAGCTGGAGTGACGGAGGGTCGACATCGGGAAACCGTGGTCCGCATCCGTATACTTAAAGTATAAGTAGTCTGACAACTATTCAGCGCCCTTCGGATGTCGAGATCTCACAAGTTTACGACCGAGAATGTATGCATGATGTACAGAGACAAGAACTTACAAATAAGAAAAAGATCGCACAACCAAAAAGACACCAAAGAAGTAAAATGAAATAAACCAAAGGAAATGAATTAATCATACACGAAATATATATAAATGTTGATGTACCGCACTAAACTAGAGGAGAGGTAGAAATCCAAGATACATTTGTCCACGCTGAACCTTTTTAAACGTATATACAACGACCTTCTGCGTGATGATAAGACTGTAAGAACGTGTACAGGTGAGGGGGTGTCGAGGGTGGTGTGTGTGGGTCGGTGCTCCGAAACCGATTTAATGGTTCGAAGACTCGCAATGGTTTTGAGTGGATGTTAAGCAGCAGGGAAAACAACGACGAGGGGCATCGGGACCGGTTACCAGAAGGTCGCTTGCTCGCCAGTGTCGTCGTCCTTGCGCTCGTCGGACGTCGTTACGAGGTCATAGGTTGTCAATCAACGTAGTCTTGTGGATGAATGAGATGGGGGTCGAAGATGGAAATTAATGGTGAAATGTCCAATTGGAGGCGGGTACATCGAGTTGAATTTGAAGAGAGAAGATTTATCGAGGACTTGGCACAAAATTGTGAAAAACGAGAAAGGAAGGAACCAAGAAGGAATGTTGTTAGGTTGGGAAGAATATCGGGAAAATGAAGGAAGGAATTGTTGGTATATGAGGCCACTGGGATTAAATCGCAGCCAGTTCGCACAAGGTCGTCAAAAGTCCTCTTCACGGACTGGCCAACCCGGCACTGCTAGGCGGCACACTGCTCGGCGGGCCCCCATCAATCCCCATCTTCTTCCTCACCAACTCAAACGTCTTCAACATCTTCCTCCTCGCCCCAAGCGCCGCAACACCTTTCGCTTCCAACGCTGCCTCGTCCATCATCACCATATCCTGCCACTTGCTCCCCTCAAAGTTGGGCGTATACTTGTGCAACCTCAAGCTCCTCAACCACCCCGCGACATCGTTCAGCAGCGCCGGGTCCACGTCCTCCTCGCCCTTCGGCGTGCTGTTGCCCCCATCCCGCCCAGGCATGCTTCCAGCGCTGCGCAACCCAGGCGAGCGTGCGCTTCCAGGCCCGGTCTTGCGCCCGCCAGGGCCATTGCTCATGCCAGACCCCAAACCCGCACTCATAGGCTGCATGCCCAACCATCCGGCCATACCCGGCTGCCCGAACCCGCCCGCCGCCATCTGTGCAGCGAGGAGCTGCGCCGCGTCGGGGTTCATGTTCATCATGCTCATGATGTTGAACGGGCTCATCGGCTGCATGCCCAGGCCAGGTAAACCCATGCCCATCGTCGGGCTCCCGAGTCCCATTCCGAACCCGTTCATCTGCATCCCGAGTCCGTTCATGTTGTTGCCCCCGGCGTCGGACCCGTCACCGCCGAACCTGTTCGGCTGATTATTGTTATTGAGCACCGGGCTCCTCCCTCCCGCCCATCCTGCATTCCCACTGGCGTTCCTCATGCCGCCAGCACCACCGCGCCCGGCGTTCTGTCCATGTCCCTGTCCAGCATTGATCGGGTTTCCGTTATCGTCATACACCGCACCGCCATTGTGGTCATTATGGTTATTATTGTTATTGTTCCTTCCATCGTGCTGGTTCTTCGCATTACGACGGTGGATCGTGGGGTCGCCCATGCGAGGAACTCCCGGTGCAGAGTTGGCATGCCATTCCGTCTTGGTCGCGGTGTCGGCAGCAGGCGCAGGTCGGGTCTCTTTCTTAAACATCGGAATCAGAGGCGTAGTGACCATGCTCGCCCAGCTGTCGTTCGCAGGGGCGGTGACCTCATTGTTGGCCCTTGGAGTACCAATCGTGCCCGAGAACTCTGTGCTCTTAGGTCGAGAAGAGCCAACAGTAGCCTCGCCAGAGGGTGAGCTGAGCTGCTCTGAAACCTGACTAAGCAGAGTCGAAGGTCCCCAGGAGGCACGTCCGTCACCAGGCGAGGCAAGAACAGGCGCGGAAATCCTGTGAGAGGCATTGCTCGCCTTGAGCTTGGCCCTCTGCTGGGCGAGAGTGGCAGCAGCAGAGTCGGGCGGGATGGCCGCGGAGTCAGGAGAAAGATAATTGGACGAGTTGTCCAATGCCAACGACTGACGGTTGCCCGGGGTGAAGTTTCGTGCAGTGGGCGAAGCTGGAAGGCCAGACTTGAGGCCAGGAGACTTGATGCTCGCAAGCTTGGCTTCCATCTGGCTCTGCATGGAACCTGTGGAGAAAAGAAGACATGGCTCGTGTCAGATGACAAATGCATTCGGAGAACTTGGAAATAAGTACCACCCATGGCAGGACTAAGGAGGGCCGTCATCGGATCGGACCTTGCCATCTGCTGCAGAACGGTGATGAAGAACCGGATTTGAACTTGAGTAGAGTGTTGGAGAAGACTGTAAAGAGCGGCTGTGCGCTCTGCTTCAGAGAGAACTTTGAACCCTGTTTACGATACATTTATCAGCCTCCAGTCCACAACGACCGGGGGAAAAAAAGACGACGCACATTGCTCGATGGCACTAAGTTCCTCTTTAAAATTGACGTCCAAGGAGGCGGCAGCCATATCCTCCTACAAGGTCAATCAGCATCCCATCACCACCACCATCCCGTAGTAAGCAGACGTACCAAGGTTGCCTCGTAATTCTGAAGATTTTCAAACCACTGATCCAAGGCCTCCGCTGCACAAGGGAACAAAGACGATGTTAGTTAATTCGTCTGCGGCGTGCTTCGTTTCTGCATTCAACGTACCTTCGGGGGTCTGGAACATGGCACCTGTGCCTAAGAGCTCGCTAGTCGGCCTGGCGCTGGATTGCCCTCCAGGGCGGGGCGAGGCGGGCGCGAGGGTAGGGGTTCCACGAGAAGTGGGCCCCATCGACTGGCGGGCGCTGGCTTTGCCGTTTTCATGAGGCCCAGGACTCGGACTGGGGCTCGTAGAAGGTGGGCGAAGACTCATTGTGGTAATGTGTGAAGAAGAAAAAATGTGGGATTAGATGTAGTGGTGGGCGGTGTTGTGGTGCTGGTGCGACAATCAAGGAAAGGAGAACGATCGAAAAGGTTTCGATTTTTCTTTTTGTCTTTGTTTCCTTTCAAAGTTCGAAAAAAAATCCAATGTCGAGCCGCGTAAACGGGCTACTGGTGTGGTTAGACCTGCTGGTGTTTAAGAGTAGATCCAGAAGCGAACAAAGATGCACGCAAAGAGGGGGTCGACACAGTCCGTGGAATTGGGGCCCTGGGAATCGCTGTGGCTTGGCTTCTTGCGATGTTGTGCTGCAGTGTTAACTGGTCTAGACGAGACCAGCGGAGCCTGCCGGTCTAGCGAAGAGCTTTTCTTTTTGAGTCTCAGCGCAAAGAGCGACGGTGGAGGCAGAAAAGAAGAAAAAAGCGGAGAACACCCTGTCAATAGCGGCGGTACAGGCTGAAAAGCAAAGATGAGCTGGCTTAAGAATTCAATTCCTGTCACATCATTGTGACACAACTTTCCCAGCTCAGTGAAACAATAACTATCAGCGCCATGATCGCATCTTCAACTGATAGACATTGCCTTCAACTCAAGGGGAAGAATCCTATGTACTTCAGAACGCCCAAAGCAATGACCAGCGCCTCATTCAGGCTCAATCGAATCCAAAAGCTCAAGATTTTCATTCGCTGTTCATCAGATATTGACCAGTTCATCCAGATCTGCGACACATTGCTTTCATTTGAGAGATCGTAAGAAATCCAAGAAAATCCATCACATCAACGTCAAGCCACCAGCGTAAAAATAACTAACTTGAAACAAATCTTATTCAAAGTATTCTAAAGACAGGATTAATAATGAGCAGCTTCACCTCTCACTATCTCGCAGTCCGAAATTAACTGAGCAATCTCTCAGGCTTTGCAGGGCTTATGGACCCATATCGGTGAAATTAACGGTTAAAAAAATCGAAAGGCCTGAAAAAGTATCTCCAGACCAGGCTGCGACTCTGGAGACAGGCAAAGAGATCAGCTGAAAAGGAACCTCAAAAACTCAAGGAGGAATGCCATATATGACGAGGTCCCCAATTGGAAGTACTCAGCTTACCGAAGACTAACAATACAATAAGTACATAGGTGGCTATCTACTTATTGTCTGTAAGAAGCCTTCGGAAGACACACAGATCAGCTGGGATCTAGAGAACGGAATGTGATCGCTATAAGTTCCCCGGCCCTTTATCATGGGCTGGAACAGTGGATAAAACCCATGACAGGGAGGAGCGCCCAGTTCTCCAGTGTGCGTCTCCTATAAATCCCCGCTGTATCCGTATCATGTATCCACTGGGTTCTCCTATATACTAGGACTTTAGTAGCTGACTTATAGAAGAATTCCTAGCCTACCTAAAGCTTATAGGAAACGCGGAGTCCGGACACTGTCGTGCCTTCATCATTTAGACTGGGATTAGTCGCTCAGGTTTGTCGTCTCGTGCTGGAGCCTGCAACGGTTCTTTGTAATCGTAAAATTTTGAGGAGCGGCCGTATTTGGTGTTACGCCAGCGAGAGAGGGTGTGTTGGAGGAAGAGGGCGACTGGGGTGCTCCCATTATGTGGTTCGACTTGGGTTGGACTTGGATGAATAAGGCGGCAATTTAATCGGACAAGATACCCATCGGTATCCTCAGTGTTGGCCATGTAGCCACTGATCAACCTTCGCTCGACCAGCTTCCTGTGCTTGTAACTCTCCCTCCTTCATTCGTCTCTCACGATCAGCAGCCAGCGACTGACGAGTATTTCCCTTGATGAACATCGACAGGCCGAGGACACCATCCATCGCACGAAGCATTCCTTTAGAGGCGTGACAATGGTGACGTCTCCGGTGCTTGCCACCACTCGCTGCACCTTGCCCAGGTCGGTAATCAGGATCGGCAGGGTCACCATCAAGTACTTCGTCATCACTGGAGTGGCCTGAGGGAGACCAGGGACGGGGAGGAATGGATTTATAGTGCTCCTCGAAACGGTCCTTCATAATTTGCTGGAATTGAGAGCCTCCAGGCCAGCGTTTGAACGCCGCAACACCGTACATGTAGTCGAGAATGATGGTGGAAGGGGGCGGGGTGCCGCTACCACTCATCTTAGCATCATACTGCAACACGGGAGATAGTATATCGTCAGAGAGCCGTTTCATGTACTGGAGCGTGATGCGACTGTCTGGCATGGTGTCTCGCTCCACCCGGGGAACGTCTTCAGACTTCAACGCAAAGTTGGGAGTCTAGAACCACAGGTGTCAGAAAAGGTTCAGATCCACGTTGAAGTACCGTTTCGCAAACTTTTAGAAGTGCAATCTTGCCTCGTCCAAGCTTCCCATGTAGATTAGGCTCCAAGAGGATCCCGTTCTCGATACAGTCAATGTCGTCCATGCCATAACTTTCAGGTTCCGGGGAGGGATAAATGGAGGGATAAAGGATGTGGTATACAGGAAGGCGATCATTGTAAACTGCTTGGATATACTAGAAGTGGATTTAGTGTGAGTGAACCGACGACCCAACGAATCTGAACGTACCTCGTTGCCTTTACATCTGGGAAGGATATGGGCCGCGTCACAGTCTTCCCCAGGGTTCCGAGTGAAGACACAACTAGCGTCGCGGTTCTTTACCTGGGTATGAAATTTTGAGGGGCGGTCGCTTGAAACACTGCTGGTTATAGGGCCATTCAAAGCCTGGTAATCAACAAGATGAAGCTCTCCTTTGAGAAATATATCAGAAAGGACGGCAACATAAGAATGAAGATGCCTCACCATCTGGAATGTAGTAATAATCTCCAGAAATCTCCCCTAGAGGGACATCATAATCAACGTCGGGGGCATTGGCATCTGACGTCAGAGCGAGACGCCCAGGGGCACCAAACACCGCAAACGCGACATATCGAAGCCACTTGGGAGGACGAAGTGATAATCGCTTAATGTCGTCAATGGGAATGGTGAGTGCGACTATTTGTTCATTTTGGTAGCTCAAGTGAAGATTGATATCTGTGACGGAGGACATGGAGGAAGGAGGAAAAGGAGCGATGTTGCGTTGGGGCCTCGATCGAGCTGTTTCTCCTGTTGAAACCTGCTTTCTCAGATGACTTGCTCGACAAATTTCTAATAAGGCCATCAATTGCCGAAGCCAGGATAAGTACAGAGCAGCTTCACCTTGTGGTCCAAAATTGACCGAGCTACGCACTATGAACCCTAGGACGAGGAAATTTTCCACGTTTGCAAGCCCGTCCTTCGAGGAAGTTCTTCTCGTCTAACAGGGAAAAATGCTTGGTGTGCCGGGCGCATTCCCCGTTAGACGAGAAATTTCATAACCGGGAGAGACCTAGGAATAATTTCCTGCCCCATGGCCACCATTCCCGGTTTCGGCTGGCGGGGGTTTACCCGGTAATTTTATGCAGTTTCACGAAGAATCTTTCCTGAGGCCTATTTCTCCCAGTATTCACAGCCTTTTTTACTCGTATCCACGGCAACTTTTACTCGCATTCAGGTGATCTTTTTTCGTACAGCGGCAATTTTTTCTTACATCGGATGGTCTATGATCACTCAAATCAGTCTGAATTACTAGTGGTAAATATAAATAACATAGTATGTACACTACAGAAGAAGGTAGTCATGGTCGTATGATGAAATAATAAATGTAGAATACAAACCAAACCGTCGCCGGATACTCAGCGTCGCTAACGTCATCGACGCGGCTTGTCGTGGGCAACGCACATCTTTGAGTCATCATTCTACCTCCAGGTACTGCTTCGAGGTCTTCATTATCGCTGTAGCAGTTTTCGGAAGCCTCAATGCCTCGGGTCTTCTTTGCGACGGCAAGAGTAGATTGCCGCACGAGTAATGCTTGAGTCAGAAGGAGAGAGGGTTAATCGTGAATCGAAAGGATGTAGGCCGAAGAAGCTCAGTCGACTAAATAGTAGCTTGTGGCAAACAAAGAGTCGAGACAAGTAAAGAAAAGATGGGACTTACATCAAGCAAAAGATTCAGACACAAAAAGACCTGAAGTGAGCATGTCTTCCCTGTCACCGTCCGGTCCTTCCAAATCCTATTCGACAAAGAAAGGACGTTGGTGCAATTCTGAAGGCCAAGTACAGCAAGAGGAGGGAGGGAAATGGGTAGAGGGGGAACTAGTTTCACACCGAGAGAGTCTTTGAATACATGATGAAGATCGCGAAGCTGGAAGGTCCAAGCCGCACCAAAGAAAATGTGTGATTGATGCTAAGGAAGCTAGAGAAAAAGTATATGAGAGAATTAACTCAATTAGGATATCTGAAATATGCAGAATTAAACTTACCAAGCGAACTCATATGCACCAACCCAACGCTACACTACTTTGTTTTCCAACCGTCTATCCCAATGACGGTCCTCTGACTGCACGACGAATGAACTTAAAGAAGCAATTGAGGAGTTGAGATGCGAGCGGTGACACTCTGAGTCATGGAGATTTGTGGAAGTTGGAGTACGGAAATCGATGCTGAGATGTCGGGTCCTATCACAAGATGGTCAGAGAACAGCATATGGAAGCGATAGCGGCTGACTGGTTCACACACGGGCCTTGCCCAAGTGTTCTTGTTACACAGCTAGCGGGGTAGCATTTCCTTGGCATTTGCAAATGGAGAATGATGAGAAAATCAATAGCACCGCAGAAAGCAAGAGATGAAGGTCGGCGAGGAGGATCCAGACGGCGGTGAGAGGGTGAGAGCAACGAAATCATAATGGAATTCAAATTCCGCACTCGCCACTAGGCGGGATCACATGACACTATTTGGACTCAGGAGATTTTTCGCTAACGTCCCGCTCACAGTAGCATTCACTATCTCGATGAGCTGACGAAGTACTAGTAGATTGCTATTACCTGAGTTACTTATGTAACGTAGTCAGCCAATTTGATTCTCAATTCTCAATTTCTCACTAGTACTACGTAGTAGATGGCTTTTACCCGTCGGATACCTGCCAGACCAGGAAAAAATGACTTGATTTGAGCTTACTGCAAGCTTACTATGGTCCTTGTATGGTCCTTTTATTAACTAAGGTAAAGAATAAGTACACAGTAGCCAAGTCTCAAAATTGGTTTAGATATTAGAAGGGAGAAACCTTCGCGGTAAATTTAGTAGTAATCTGCAGTGGCGAACGAGACAATAAATCCGGTGAGACCAGAAAAATATTTACCGGTCTGAAGCCTGGGAAAAATTTCCAGAATGGCTTTTACCTGTCGGATACCTGCCAGACTGGGAAAAAAGAAATATTCCTTGCTAAACCAGGAACTGTGACCGGGCATAGGGTTCATAGTGTACTAGTCTCAGTGGCTATATCGGTGAAGCGGTTTACTAGTAAAGAGGCCGAAGGAACGGCTTGAAGCATGAAAATATCTCCGAGGCGCGATTACGCAGACAGGCGAGAGACCAGCTGAAAAGGAACTCGTAAAGGCCACAAAGAAAGCAGAAAAGCGAAAGAAAGAGAAAAGGATAAAAGAGAAAATCGCATCCAATATATACAACTTACTACAAAGCAAGTATTCTAAGTATTCATTTTACATGCTTCAAATCCTTCTCCCATCCTGTCTTTGTAATTCCAATCATACCACCTCTCACTCCAACTGTGCCAGCCCCTCCCTGATATACTCCTCGTACAGCGCCTTGTAATTCGGGTGCCATCGACTCAGCGCCGGACGCCCCTCTGCGATATCCGCCGCAGCCCACATGATCCTTAGCTGGTCCACCTCGCGCTTTGTCTCGTTGTCCGGCACGAGGATGTAGAAATCGCCCCCGCGCACCTTGTCAAGCATGTAGCCTACGGTCTCCTCTGGGGTCCACGCGCCGGCAGGCTTTTCAGCGCCAGAAGCAGCTGTGAGGCCGGTGAACGTCCATCCGGGGCTGAGGTGAGGGAATTAAGGGGTTGCGAGGGAATAACGCAAGCAGAGAGAACGTACATGAAGAGGTGAGCAGTGACGTTGCAGTTAGCCTTCTCGCGGAGTTCGTGGGCGAGACCCTCTGTCAAGCTCTTCACGGCTGCTTTGGACGCGTTGTACGCAGCGTTGCCTCTGTTTGTTCAACAATCATAATGGGTACGATATCGTTTTGGGAGATGGGAAGCACGTACGGTGGATTGGTGATTCCCTGTTTCGATCCAGTGTTGATGACCAATGCCGGATTTTCCTGATGGATCATGCTCTATGAAGACGAACGTGGGCAGGAAGCATGGTCAGGAAAGGCGGTACCAAAAAGCGTGGATGAGCGCGCGAAACTTACGGGAACAAATGTCTGCTGCACGTTCACGATTCTGCAAAGAGGCCGATGAATAGCAGAGTGTAAGAATGAAATTAGAACGCACCCAAAGAGATTGACATCGAAGACCTTGCGCCAATTCTCGATACCGTCCCAGGAAGTACCCTTATTGCCAATACCCGCGTTGTTCATGAGTACAGCAACCTAGATAAAGGTAAGCATTTGTGCGGTAGGGGGAAGGCGGGTCGGAAAGATGAAGGTAGGTAGGTAGCTACGCAAAGACAACGTAATGGCATCGACATGGGGGGTATAGAAAAGCAACGAAAGGCCGTGCTTATCCTCACCTCGCCCCATGCTTCGTAGACACGATCTCGGAGTCTGTTGACCTCGTCGAGCTTGGAAACGTCGGTGGGTATGACGAGGACATTGGCATCGCCCACAATCTTGGCCAGCTCCTTGCCGACCTCTTGCAACTTGTCTTGAGTGATATCTGCGATGGCGACTTTTAAGCCCAGCCTGTCCCGCGTCAGCACAAGAATAGAAATAAGAATACGGATGTATACATCCGAATGAACGAGATTGCGATCGATAACTCACTTTGCAAACTCTATCGCAGCTGCACGTCCGATACCACTGGCAGCCCCGGTGATGAGCGCAACACGGCCGGCGTGTATGACGGGGTGCAGCTCGTCTGCAACGGACATGCTGTCTGGCATGTAGGACGCAGTGCCGGTGAACGCAGGGCGGAGAGGAGAGCCATTGCGGCTGGAATGGCCAGACTTCGGGATCATGACAGTAGAAGAAGAATAACGATCGATAGCGATTATAGCGCTTGTAATCACAAGAAATGTTTGTTGAACGTTAACCTTTATATACTTCAAGAAGTACCCTCAAATTTGACTACTTTCTAATTTCATGACGTGATCAGAAACGTGACTTGCCTCATCCCTCGAATTCGGCAGGATCAACTTCAAGCCCTACCTCTCGTATCACACAGCATCGACAGCGCCTGGGTAACAAGACTTATTCTCCCGTAGTCAGACTAACAGATTCCGTGTCTTTTTAAGTGGAAGAGGACAACACTGCATCTGAACATGACTGTCCAGTAATTACACGCTTTGCTTTTTCCATGCACATCTGCGGACATGTGCACCCCGGTTCAACCCCGGTTCTATCTCGAGTCTGCAGCGGCAGCACAACAGGAGATATATTTGTCTGCGTTGCGTTCGGCTTCTTGGCGTATGTGTGCGATATACATGTCGAGCTATGCCGTCGTGTTGGAACTCCCACCTGCGAAATTGATCAACGATACACACCTGACCGCCATTGTTTCACACCACAGGAGGGCTACAACGACGAGGAGCAGCAACGAGCGCAGAGTCAGTGCCAACCATGACGAAGCAGGGAAATGAGTACGACCAACACCGTGTCGCCCTCAGTGCTCTCTCCGTATTTCCCAAGGAAACCTGCACCTTGTCGATTACCAGGCTTTGAATGATCATGTCACAGCCAGTCTTTCAACCGACAACCCCTCTGATTTTCGTTCCCTGATACAGAAGCGCGATGGTTGTTGCTTTTTTTTACCGGGGAGCGTGCGGAGAACTGTGAAGCAGCCCATATACTTCCTAGGTGCAAAGGCGATGAGGTACGTTCAGGTCGTTAAGTCGTCGGTTCACTAAATCCGCTTCTAGGACATTCAAGCAGTTTACAAAGATCGCCTTCCTGTGCACTCCTCCCTTTATCCTTCCCTGGAATCAGAAAGTTCTGGCATCGACTGTATGGAAAGTGGGACCCTCTTGACATTGTGAAGGCATGTGGAATTCTTTCCATTTGACGGTCACTGAAAGAGTAGGAAGGGGAAGGGCATAGGTATGACTGGAAGTAGATCCGAAGACTTAGTTATGTGTTGTACATAGCGAGCGGCCCCTCACTGCCAAAGCGCGACTTAAACAAGCAGGGTGCCAATAGTATGGCAGTTGACACACAGTTTAATTGCATGCTTTTTTTTTCAAGTTTTGCGAAGACCACACCAAACGGACTTATATCTACCACCCGAAGGGGGTTAGCCCTCATCTCCAAGTCTTGTGAGGGGCGTCAATCATTTCTATTGTGTACATGTGTCGTCGGATACCAATGGATATCGTATCTGATTAAATTGGCGCCTTATTCATCTAAGCCACACAGCATCATCAGCATCCAACCGCATGGGAGCACCCCAGTCGCCCTCCTCTTCCTCCAAAACGCCCTCTCTCGCTGGCGTAACACTAAACACAGCCGCCTGCCGTAGCGCTGTCATCCTTCTCCTTCTCAAGGGCTCTCCAAGTGCCGCTTTATTTGAAAGATCTTTACCCCACCTCTCGGTCCAACCCACACTCAGCCGACCGATTTCTTCATCCAAAGGCCATGTCCTTTTCGGGAAGGGTGGTATATGAGGTCCAAAGGCCTCCTCTGGCTCGAGCCGACCAAGAGAACGGATCCATTTTCCGACGGCAGCAAGAGAAATACGCACTTCATGCGAGCGTCCTTCCTGTAGTTCGCAACGACATGTCCAGTCTTCGCGTCAGCAAAGCAGAAAGTTTTAAAAGGCAATACTGACGGTTAACATCCTCGCCAGGGCGACATTAACGCCAAACGTCAGAAAATACCCAGCAGCGTGGTCGAGCGCTTGCATGGGCAACGGGCGAGGCGTCCATTCGCTTTCGTTTCCATGGGACTTCAAGAACGCCTGGTAGGCTTTCCCTTCGTCTACGTTGAACCCAGTAGCTGTTTGGACTAGCGAATCAAACTAGGTAAAAATGGTATGAAAAATAAGACGCTTGAAAGGAAAGTGAGAAAGAAGATGACCCACCCCTCGGCGACCGGCCCAGGGTCCATCCCAACCCCAAGCTCTTAAGCTTGCATACACCACGCCTTCCGACTCTGCGTCCTTATTTTCCTGCTTAATATTAACCACGTCGGCAACGCCAAACCCTCGTGCCTCAATGCCTCCCGGGCGATAAGCTTGCAGGAACACGTCCGTGCCCTTAACAAGCTGTCTAAATTTCTCTCTATCCATTGCACTCTTATCCTTGAGGTCTAGCTGTGTCGTTCGCTTCCCGAGTGACGTCTCCACATCGAGAAGAGGCAGAGATGGGAGATTCGGGGAAGTGATGAGGAGAACTTCTGCTCCATGGGCTATTACAGTAGATAAATCGAACCAAAGGCGAGCATACGAAATATGTTATTTCCGATGGGCTTGGACGACGAGAAAGAAGATACGTACCAGCAAGTGCCCTCGCGCCCACAGGCCCCGCCAATACGCGACTCAGGTCAAGTACTTTAACGCCTGCGAGAGGCCTCTTGCTCGGATTCGTATTCCCGAAAGTCCTCTTCGGGGCTTCACTGACGCTTCTTACGTCAACCACCGGTGTGTCAGCTAACGCCTGACCCTGCTCCGTCCGCTCCCATTCCTCAAAGGTGCGTAGCTTGAAGACGCACATACCGCGCTTAGCACATTCCTCTTCAAGCGCTTGCCCGTCCCAGGTAAGGATGGCACGGGCGACATCGGGTTTAGTTGCTCGAGAATCTGAAGTTTCTGAGATGTTGAGGACGTGGAGAACGCCGGCTCGATGGCTGTTGATAAAATTAGACGGGATTACTAAATAATTTACGAATGGTCGGAACGATACTTACTGAGGGAAATTGGTGTGTATTCTTACCCAGCCACCCTCTTTCGTTTGATAGAGTCCCGCTATGTTGTCCCATATCTCCCCAGAGGGTACTGCATCATCCACTGTATACCACGCTTCACTGTCTGTGTATTTTGGGTTCCATTGACACCATGAGTCAACACATTCGAATAGATGACAAGGTTTTCCTCACGAAAGGAGAGCACCGCATGTCGGGCGTCGACTGTAATATCCTGTTCGATGCCTGTGCGCAAGTAGTGGACATATGCAGCGGATAAGCCTGCAAGACCGATCGATATCTGTCGTTCGTTTCTCAAAAATTAATATTATGAGAAATCGTTTCAGTACGAGACAACAAACCTGGGCAGCTAATCCCAGTCGAAAAGATGAAGGCACGACAGCGTCCTGGTTTCCTGTGAGCTTTAGGTGGGATAGGAATCCCTCTGGAAGCCCGTTGGATATCCAGATCGACTTTAACTGATCAGGTATGGCACTGGTGCCAGTGGTGGGCGCCGAGCTTATGGAGGTCATGGTGGCAGAAAATAGAGAACAATTCTGGGCCAGATAAGTTCCGGAGATGTAAGCAGTAAAGTCAGAGATAGACGCAGTCGGCTAAAGTCCTAGTAAGTAAACCGGAGAACCTAGAGTATGTACGATGCGGATTTGTACCCGTCCGAACCGAGTCCCCGTGACGAAAGAGGATGACGAAGAATCAAAAGACTTAGTATAAGCTTTCCAAGCTTCTCCATTAGCCCTTGGTGCAGAAATTATAACACCCCACCCAGATTTATAGAAGCAACTAATTGGTTGAGATAGAGAACGTAAAGATTGTTGTTGAAACGTTGAAACTTGAAACGGGTGCGGAGGTCACATGACTGCAGTTTGGCTCCGGCAGAGTCCGATTGGGGTGTTGCGTGATATTCCGAGCAGAGTGCTTTCTCCAAAAAACTTGTTTAACCGTTGGTTTCGTGCTTCCATGGTCTCTCGAACGGTTCTCAGCCGTGTCCTCAAGAGCGCTGCGCGCAACCCGGTTAGTCGTTGTACATTTATCACAATTTTTCAGCAGGAAACTTAACGGGGCAAAAAAATGACCAGCGAGCTTTACGTGGCTTCGCGACAGCACACAACGTCCCCGCCTACCCGTTCACCGAAATCTCGACACTTTCAAATGGCTTGACAATCGCCACAGAGGCTCAGCCTCACGCACAGACCGCTACGGTCGGTGTGTGGATTGATGCAGGAAGCCGCGCGGAGACAGACAAGACGAATGGCACAGCTCACTTCTTGGAGCACATGGCCTTCAAGGGTACTGGCCGTCGCTCGCAACACGCTCTCGAGCTCGAGGTTGAGAACCTTGGTGCCCACCTCAATGCCTACACCTCGAGGGAACAGACCGTGTATTACGCCAAGAGCTTCAGGAAGGACGTCCCAGCGGCCGTCGATATCATCAGCGATATCCTGCAGAATTCGAAGTTGGAGACGCAAGCAATCGAGAGAGAACGCGACGTTATTTTGAGGGAACAACAGGAGGTCGACAAGCAGCTTGAGGAGGTCGTCTTTGACCATCTGCATGCCGTCGCTTTCCAGGGTACGTCTCGCATGACAAGTCTATTTCTTGCTGGGTGCTTATGACCATTCATTAAATAGGTCAAGCTCTCGGAAGAACCATCCTCGGGCCCAAAGCCAACATCCTTTCGATAAAACGAGACGACCTCGCGTCCTACATCAAGACCAACTACACCGCCGACAGGATGGTTTTGGTTGGTACTGGTGGTGTCTCGCACAACGAGCTCGTTGAGCTCGCCAAGAAGCACTTCTCTTCCCTGCCTGTCTCGCCCAACCCCATTCCCCTTGGGCGCCTGTCGCATCCCAAGACAAGTTTCGTCGGCTCTGAGGTCCGCATCCGTGACGACGACCTGCCCACTGCCAACATTGCCATTGCTGTTGAGGGTGTCGGCTGGAGCTCGCCAGATTACTTCCCCATGATGGTCATGCAGAGCATATTCGGAAACTGGGACCGCAGCCTTGGCAGCGCGTCGCTCACCTCCTCCCGCCTCTCCCACATCATCTCGCAGAACAACCTCGCCAACTCGTTCATGTCGTTCTCTACTTCGTATTCCGACACTGGGCTATGGGGTATCTACCTTGTCTCTGAGAACCTGATGAACCTCGATGATCTGACCCACTTCACACTGAGGGAGTGGACGCGCATGAGCATTGCGCCTACATCAGTCGAGGTCGAGAGGGCCAAGAGCCAGCTCAAGGCTGGTCTCCTTTTGGGTCTTGATGGCACCACCGCCGTTGCCGAGGATATTGGCCGCCAGCTCGTTACCAGCGGAAGGAGATTCACTCCTCAGCAGATCGAAACCGCTGTTGATGCTGTTACTGTCGATGAGATCAAGCGTGTTGCACAGAAATACCTCTGGGATAAGGATGTGCGTCATTTCTGTTTTTCTTATGTATGGTATCTATTCCCTGACGCCGTACTCTTAGATTGCCATTGCCGCTGTTGGAAGCCTTGAGGGTCTTTTGGATTACAACCGTATCCGTAACGACATGTCGTCCTTGATTTACTAGACAGGTAACTTTCTTCTTTCTGAAGCGCGCGAAGTCAATTTCTGATTCGCCGCGATGTAGTTGACTACATAGATTGTCATCGTTCGACGTAAACCCCCTCCTGTCAGATGCGGTAGATTCACCCAATAAAACTCACTTTTTTATCATTCCTGTTGTCAGTTTTTCTGGACTGAGATGGGCTGTTTTGATGCTAGGGGGTACTAATATGGGAATGAAGTCTGGTGACGGTGATGTAATATTATCAAGGTGTCACCATTGTCCAGCTCCTGTTGCATACGTTTTTGCATTCCGCATCTTCCTTAGCCTGGTCGTCGGTGGTGGCGCATTCTTGCATGCAGGGTTCTCATGTGCAGATGTGACCATGTGAAGGAGTAAAGGGATGTCATATTATGCTGAGTGCCTCCGCGCATTGCTCTCGTGTGCTGATGTTGATCAACATAAGTAGATCCTTGGATGCGTGCGGTCCAGGTTTGCCTCCAGGCGACCGGTGTCTGTGATCCATGTGATGGTCAATGTTGTTAAGTGCGGGCGACCCCAGCCCACCAAATCTCTCAGAAATTGCCCAGCCTACGACGAGAATGTGCACATTTTCTATAAAGGACTCATGGTTTTACGAGTTGAACCTAGCGCTAGCAGTAAGTCAGGTTCATGTTTTCATCGGGCGTGATGACTGCCTGACAGGATGTGTGTGAATCTGGAAAATACGGTGTAAGGTATGTAAATTCCCTTCATGGTCAGCCCACCTGATCAACACATGAAATTCGAAGAGGGGCCAAGTATCCACCAAAGCACGAGGTGGCCGTTTCATAACATCTGAACTGAAGTTTTCGTTGACTCTTTCTGTGTTCTAGACTTCGGATTTAAGCGCCCAAGCGAATTTTCCCGAAAAGGAACGGTGGCCCGACATTGGTCAATGCAACGCACAATGCAAGGATGACTTCCTTTGTCTCGCATAAACAAACTCATTCTCATGATCAACGAATTCCGATCGTTTACTTTACATACCGTTAAAATTCCTTTCTAGATCTACACGAGCGGCTCCGAATGCCTGACGGCCCATTGATCCTTTGTCAGAAGCTCAATCAACATCTCGACAGCTCGGGTTGGGAAAGCCTATCACGGCAGGGTGTCATTTCTCCCTTTGGACTTTGCTACCACCGTTCTCTTTGGTTGACGCTTGGTCCTTCGCATTTGCACAATGCGGAGTGTTTCTCAATAAAGTCACCGTCATCTAAAGCGGTGTCACCCACGATTGGGAGTGGCGTTTCTCTCGGCCAACTGTTGACTCGCGTTGGAAATTGGACGCCAGGATTCCCGGGCCAGAAAAATCTGGGAAGGAAAGTGCGCGATTCGTGCCACGCACATCCATCAATATCTATTCGCAAAAGTGTATAAATACCCTTACACGTCTAGACGCTTTTTCTCCCTCAGACATAATTTCTACTTTCACTTCTACCGCTTTGAACTCCAGGAGAGAATCAAAGCGCCAACGTTCCTTTGCTTTTATAATCTGTTTAATTATCTTAACGCCCTCCTCATCTCCCACACATCTCCAACATCACCACTCATCTTGCCATGTCTGCTTCCGAAGTTACCCTAGTTGAACAGCCAGGCTACGGCTTCGATTACGATCTCCTTAATGTCCCTGAAGCCCAGGACGAGTACGTCTATGCTATATATGAAACTCTCAACGACAAACTTGGCTTGGATAACGCCTATATTCCACCACCGCCGGTCGACGAAATCTCGCTCGCCAAAAAACACGACCCAAGACGCATTTATAGTCGTAACCTGTCCAACATCAGGATGGAAGACCTCGACAATGGAACCGGCAGAATGGTGGGAAGCAACAAGTTCCTCCAGGCTTGCGTCCCGATGATGTCCACCAGTACCAAGGCCCGCGACGAATCTTTGGAGCAAGAGCGCTTGGGTCGTCTCTACGAAGACGAGAACCCGCATTGTGCGGAACGCGCTGCTGGTGGATTTGCTTCCCTCAAACGCAAGGCTGGCTGTTGTGCCAATCCCTACGGTACACACTGCGCGGAGACTGACGCGCCACATCCCACGTTCACCACTTATGAAACTGCGGCGGAGAGACGAGCTGCGAAGGTACCTCTGGCTGCCGCTTATGTTCCGACTCATTTCTACAACTCGAGTGAGCTTCCGCCCTATGAGGCATTCTTTCGCCCTGAGCCAGGGCTTAGGGAATTTCCTGACACTGGGGTTGCTCCCCATATCGATCCGTGCTGCATTGATCCGAGCGGATGGGCGGCTGACTACCGCCAAATGCCAAAGAGGCCGAGACGCACTGGAGAGCCTGTCAAAGTCGTGACGTTTGAAGAGAAGACCGCCATAATGAATAAGAAGGTTTCTAGTGCTCCCAAGAAGGTTTCTGGTTCTCCCAAGAAAGACAAGGGGCTCCCAAAACAAAAGAAAGTGGCGGCCAGCCCTAGGAAGAATGCTTCTGCAAGTGGAAGTAACAAGAAGTTGTAGGGACTAGGAGCACGCTTCACCGATCTTCATCGGTTATATATTACCACGACATCACGATCTTTTACGCCATACGTTATTGGCCCAGTCTACACATATATGTATCATAGCACGCACTGCACTGTATCAATTCGGCATTTTTCTGCGCATAACCTACGTACTGTTTATCCTCTGTGACATTTTCCTATATTTTTACGCCTTGGCACCGAGCATCTTGGTATACGCTGAACATGAGAGCTTACTTAAATTATGAACGGCCGGTTGTACTCACCGTACGCCATATATATGCAGTGCACTTTATGTCGCCGTGCGAGGATAGGATCAGTAGCCACGATCAAATCTTAGATTACTTAATTTAAGCGCCCGCCCATGTTCGTGTCAAACGTTATAAATTGACCATGAATTTGGCGAGATAATTTAATCTATTTGAACCACAGATACGTTGCTATTAAAGATTAAAGGCAAAAGGTATTAAACAGGTATTGAAGAATGTAGTGTGCAAAAGAGAGAAGTGTGCAAAAGAAAGAATATATAACAGAGAGTCTCTTATTATAAAACCCTGAAGCTTGACTTAAATAGATTAGTCTGATTAGTTTTGTGCCTTGATAATATCAGATGCCCTTTCCGCCAGAAGGTAGACAGGGCCTTGGGTGTGAGAGCTCGGTACGAATGGCTGTTGGATAATGATCAATCAAGGATGGGAAATTGCTCAGAATGAAGGAACTTACGAAGATAGAGGCATCTACGATGCGGAGTCCATCGGTGCCCTTAACCTTC
This sequence comes from Flammula alnicola, assembly GCA_015499995.1. Taxonomy (NCBI): domain Eukaryota; kingdom Fungi; phylum Basidiomycota; class Agaricomycetes; order Agaricales; family Strophariaceae; genus Flammula; species Flammula alnicola. The sequence goes on from JADNRV010000117.1 coordinate 103,179, forward strand.
AAATCAGGGTTCACTACACCCGTTGTCGTCGTGGCTGGTGACATCGACGCCGTTCCGACGGGGTGGAAGATGGTTGTAGTGAGTCCTCGTACGTACGCCTCGATTGAAGCGTCGTCGACGGCCGCGGCAAAGTTGCTGCCATAGGGGCCGATGACATAGTCAGACCAGGCAGGTGCCGCAACGAAACGGTTGATGGCCTTAACAGCCTCTCGCATGGTGAAGATGTCGAAATCAGTCGTCAAATATTTGGGGTCAATGAGTGGTTTGTCGAAAGGATTGCTTGACTTGAGCTTGATGGTTCCACCTAGGTCCATATTTTCAGATAACTATGCAAGCCATACGATTCTACTTGACGTACGTGAAGTCGGGCGGATAAGAACTGCCACGACGGTCATGAAACTTCCGGTGGATGGCAGAGAGAATCCGGGGTTGAAATAGAAGTTCTTGAGATGTCGTCAATAAGATTCTAACGGTGCAAAAAATGAAGCTGCTTACCGAGGCGATAATTTCCCAGTGCGGAGAAGTGGGTCCGGGAGCAGGGTCCGCGACAGTCTGGAAAATGGACGCGTTGGATGGAATCCTTGCAAATCCAAAGTGATTGACAACGTTATTGGCTAACATGCCGGTCTTGTTAGTGACCCAATCGTTAACCTGAATTGAAACTTGGTTGGCATCTCTTAGGACGTGGTCGAAACTCTGGGTTCCTTGAACGCTGAAGATGTTGGGAAGGAGGGTGTGATCACTCAGGTTATCACCGACTGATGGATTGTTAATAATCGTGTGGATATTCAATGCGTTGAGATCGGCTTGGTTTCCAATACCAGATAGTTGGAGGACTTGTGTAGTACCGACAGAGCCAGCAGAGAGAATAACCTCCTTCCGAGCATTGACCGTGATTGGCCGGTTACCTAGTTGCATGTATCAGATCAGTAAAATGCCTGATATGCAGGACAATAATCATAATTTACCAGCCGGAGTAGATGCAGTTCCTGGAGAGCTAGTGAATTGAACAGCACGGAAGGATTTGAGGCCACTGGCGGTATTTCCAGTTTGCACCAGTTTCGTAACATAAGCATTGATCAACACGGTTAGATTTGGCCGACCGTTTGCAGCGGCAAGATAGCTCGTGGAGGAACTGCTCCTTACTCCTCCTCCGGCGGATGATTGGAGCCAGCCGATTCCAAGGAGGCTACGATCACCGCCACTCATATCCTCATTGAAGGGGAACTCGGCCAGTTGTTGCGTAGTAGCCAAAACGCGGTGATCGATAGTCTGGTTATTTGCAGGAAGACTGACGGAGGTGACGCCTTTGAAGCCGTGGAGGGAGGGAATAAATTGACCAGTGGTATTATGCCCATCAGCGGGAGGGACGAACTTCTCATGCTGCGCTGCTATGTTAGCGAGAGAAATTTAACGAATGCACAAGGTTTCATGGATGCACCTTCTGGATATACTGTCTCATATTATTCCAGGACCATCCGGAATCGCCGGAAAGGGAGCCAAGTTTGTCCCAGTCTTCATGTGTACCATATTGGTGGAACAGATAGTCTGGATGAATTAATTTAGTTCGAACAGAAAGTCACGATAAACTCATTAAAAGTATACTCACTAGCGCTACTAGAGCCTCCCAACAACCTTCCGCGAGGATAAGCGAATGTTCGTCCATTCATTCCATTCTGCGGAACAACCGTATAGTTCCAATCATACGGTGTATCTAAGTTCGAAGGTTTATTTTGTTAGTGAAAAATACCTGAGTAAGATGGCATGCTCACTAGGCGTTAGGGTTGGCCCCAAGAACGGAGCTTCTGCTGCAATGACTCCTTGATCACTGATAGAAGGCTAGAAAGTTAGTGCTTGAGAGTATCGATTATCCGTTCTCGACTTGCCTCACACCCGCTTCGAGAACGAGGACTGAAACAGTTGGGTCCTCCGACAAGCGATTGGCGAGCACGAGTCCAGCATTTCCAGCTGCGTGAAGTGAATAATAAATTTATACACTGAGAGAAGGCGTGCATACCTCCAATAATGACATAATCGTATGTGAGCGCAGAGAGTTGCGAGGCTTGGGTAATCGTCGCGGCCAGCGAAGGAACGGCGACGAGAGACGCGATTACAAGCGAGAGAAGCTTTTGGAAATGCATTGGGGGATTGGTGAGGTGCGAAACGCTGGATATCCATCGTAAAAAATCTTGAGTTTTATAGGTCAAATCTCTTTCCTATGTCACTTAGCGCCAGATACCCACAGTACACGACAATTTGACAAATACCCTTGCGGCCAATTAAACTGACGGCACCGGGGGTAGAACTTAATGGATCTCCATGGGCGTTGCTCCTGCTCTCCGAACAATGCTCCGCTAATAGTCAACGACGGTGGACATCCGTATCTGCAATGGCGTAAGCGTCGTGGAACTCCCGTTTTGTCGTCAGGTACTGCGTATTGCGATGCTAGCTGTGTCTGCCGCTCTTAAACTGTTGTCGACGAGTTGTGAAATACATGTTGCGGTTAAAGTTAACCTATCCCATTCGAGGTCTCGTTTCGCGTTGACTGGATACAGTGCTGCGAGCTTTTGAGCTCCAGACGATACTGTGTCATCCAGTGCAACAGCCCGCATAAATATTGATTCAGCAATTACACCACGTAAGCCGCTTGCCAGTGACTGAAAATTGAAAACGTCTGAATGAGCCAATCACAATTTTTCGCACAAAACGATTCCAGTTACCGTATGATCTTGTTCCTTGCAAGTATGTTTGAACCGGAGTACGCGATTGAACTTGACAGGAAGTGCCTGACTTACAGTGCTCCGGAAATAAAAATCGTTCGTCGGACTCGCCTATAGTACTTAAAAGGCAGGAGCGGGGCGTGGGAAGGATATGGTGCGGCTACCATAAGTGGAAGGCGGTGCGCCCGAAGCCTTCAGAAATCAGCAGAGTTTAAATTTTTCATCAAATATGTATCTCGGTAAGATCGTCAATTCAAGCACAAGCGGCTGGAATTTCTCTTGCTAATACCTGACAGATAGCCGTGTCAATGGTTTCAACTTTCCTTTAGTTGCAGGAAGTATTAGTACTCGGGCCTATACCGCCCTGTTTTAACTTTGACCGAATCATATCCATTGAACGACCTGCAATGTGCAATCGGGGTTCATTTCTGTGGTTTCACCGATTGCATTTTAGATATCCGCAAACAAGGAAATGAAAAAAATGCAATTACAAGTAATTTGTTGAAATGACTATGGCTATGCTATGAGTTCAAAGTAAGTTGGAAGCGTTTTTTCAATGCAATGGCTGTCTACGGGTAATATGCATGGTTTTTGGGAATCGCGTTCATGTGGGTATTGTAATCTAGCTCTATTACAGTCTAGCTCTAGGGTGTCTATATGCCGGTTGGAATGATAGTCGTGATGAAGAGAATAATCGGAGAAATTCTACGGTAATTTTGTGGAGAGAGAGAGAAAGACAAGAGCAGTCGGGAGGACGCGGTTGCAGAATCATTCGCTATTGGCTCTGGCCAGATATGCGGGTTGGGATTAAGTCTTCCATTTAGAGACTTGCGACTACACAAGGGTCGACATCAGCAAGGAAACATGGAGCATTGGACATCAGATCCTTACCCTTTTATCCAATCATCACGCTGGGAAGACCGCGACAACGCAGGAAGTGTCGACAACGGAGAGATGATCTAGAGAGCAAGGCGAAATAGCTGCCAGCTATATTCAGACCCAGGTATTGATGGGTTGACATTTCAACGCCTATCGGAGGCATCAGCGGGGCACGTCAGGGGCTGATGGGAGACCCTGGAAAAATAACGAGTTGTGTAAAACCGACTGCCCTAAGTACATAGAACAAAGAGATAACTCACATATATGGGAGGATCTCTAATCCCAACGACAGCATTATTTTTGAGAGCAGGGAATCTCGCAAAAAAAGCCAGGGCTTAAGCAGATAGAGTCGTAATCATGACAAGGTGTCGCGGTGGCGGTGAGGCGGGGATAACGGTAGTGGTGAGAGGAGAGCAAACTGCAAGAGTGGAAAGGCAAAAAAGCCAACGACGGCGATGTGGGTGGAGCATGATATGCATCTCCTCAGCGCGAGACATAAGATGTGCTAGAGGGAAGTGACGATGAGATGAGACCTGGCGTAAAGCAAATAAGATACGACATACTCGGATGTAGGAGCTCCCACCATCTTTTAAAAGTTCTTTCGGAAGAAGTTGGACGTAGCTGGTCATTATGACACAGTCGGACGTCGAGGAGAATGAGGAATGAGGACAAGGGATTGATGAAGGGTACCAAGGATGTTTGGAGTTGTCGACCACATAATTAGGCTCTCGCCCCGCCACTAAATTAAAATAAAATAGAAGAGACATGGGGTAACGCGCGACATGCATTCAAGAAATAAAAGAGATTAGACAAGGTTTCGAACGACATGAACAGAATAAATAGAAATAAATCAGAGTCAAAAGCGAACCACGCTCGAGCTTAGCCTCTTGCTAGATAGAACAATGCACGACCATGAAGATCGGTACAGAGCACCCAGTTGGAGATGACTCGAGGTAGCGAGAAGTTTTGGATTGGGGGGCGGTTGAATGGCGAGAGATGGGGATTTTTCACTCGACCTGTGCCCTCTCTTATATGCAGGCGGGGGTCTGTGCACTTCCAGGACTTCTAGAATGATCCTCTGGGACAAGGCTACGCATTTCCCTGGTGGTCAGGCTAATCTGGGCAATCAGTTCCAATTAACTGACAATTGCGCAAGAGTTCAAGGTCAGCGCCTTTGGCGATTCCAATTCGTAACACCGCGAATATAGGTTTCTGGCCATACGTCGCTTTATTTCCACAATATGATTCGACAAGACTCAAAATGCATCAACGCAAGGTCTTTGTGGGGGGCGCTGACCATCTGGTGATCATCTTTATCGTCTTGCCTGCAGGTCTTGCGAAGGATCGATACGGAATCAGGGAATGAACGTGTTATTTCGCTGTTGTTCTCTTCCTCAGTTTGGCGAGAAAAATGTATCTGTGAGTCAGCCTTATCTTTGGTATTGTAAAGATATAGAGATAGTTACCAGCAAGTTATCAGATCTGACCTTTCCCCTGGCAGTTAGAACAGTCACTGCATATGCCTTAGTTGTATCGATCGATTCCTTGGCCACGAAAGTGCGCGGGTAGTAGTAGGAACTTGGACCGGCTATGTACAACCCAGAATGGCGCGATGCAGGAAAGCCGACTCGAGTTGGGGAATGCGCGACTTGCCAGTCAAGGCTGAAAAGAAAACGAGCAAGGTTACCCAATATCCGGCACCTCGGCAGGGACGAGAACGGTCACGTGGTCGGTATGTTCAACTTCAAGTTCAAACCGCGTCGCACTGGCACTTGTCTCTTCTGTCTCTTGACCATTCTTGTGTTTCAAGGCTAGTAGTAGCTGCAACCGCGACACATCCGTACCGACTTCGAAGTAGAAAACACTGAATTCAGCCGAGTATGTCTAATTTGCTTCTTTATGATACTAGTACTCACCAGTGGCCTTCAACTTGAAGATCCAGAACACTAGCGAGCGTTGCACTTTCTGTCGAAGTGTCAGTCAAGTCATATCTATCCTTTCCCTGCTAATATCTTTTGACAGTCGATCCAATCTGTAAACGAACACCTACCACAAACCTAATATCCAGGACGAACAGTCATGACTTCCATCGGATCCGTAACACGACAAATTGCTGCAATGGAGATTTCCAACAAGAAACCTGCAGTTCCTGCAGGCTCTTCCATTCGGCCTCCAGCTATGAAGCAACCTGCTCCGCCTAACGCCAACATAACGAAGCTTCTCACGAAATTCGCCGCCCCGAACCCATTCACAAATGCATCCAATAAACCAGCAAATCCTTCCTCCCTGCGAAACCCTACACCCACTAACGCCCACGCCTCTTCATCGTCCAAGCATGGACACGCCACTCAACCATCTATTGATATTGGGAAATATGACGGAGGCTTAGAAATTGATAACGAGAAAAGAGGAGAACGTGTATACGGAGAGGCCGCCGAGGACCTTGCGCTAGACTCCAGTGTCTCAAAGTAAGCCACTTGATTCCCTTTCTGTAGACCCTTGTTTACCTTTGTCTCAGGAAATCTCCAACCCGCGAGTGGACTCTCCATGAACTCGATATGGGTCGCCCTCTCGGTAAAGGCAAATTTGGACGTGTGTACATGGTTCGCACAAAAGCAGAGCCAAAGTACATTCTTGCTCTGAAGACCCTATACAAATCCGAAATCGTCCAGTCCAAGGTGGAGAAGCAGATTCGACGCGAAATTGAAATTCAACAGAACCTCCGCCACCCAAATATCTTGCGCCTTTATGGGTATTTCCATGATGAGAAGCGAATTTTCCTCATGCTCGAATTCGCCGCAAAGGGTGAGTTGTACAAGCAACTCTCGAAAGTCCATCGTTTCTCTGAGAGACGGAGCTCCCGATACATCGATCAAATGGCGGACGCCCTCGTTTATCTGCACAGTAAACACGTTATCCATCGTGATATCAAACCAGAGAATCTGCTCCTTGGTATCAACGGAGAGCTGAAGATTGGCGATTTCGGATGGAGCGTCCATGCTCCTGGAAACAGGAGGATGACCCTTTGTGGAACGCTCGACTACCTCCCTCCGGAAATGGTCGAAGGCAAGGAACACACCGAGAAAGTCGACTACTGGGCACTTGGTGTCTTGACATACGAATTCGTTTGTGGATTCCCGCCTTTCGAGGATCGGAATAGTGTCAACAGTAAGAGCCTTTTGTCGTCTTTTAAATCAGCGATATGCTCACTAATTATCTTTCACCTCAGATACATACCGACGAATTGCCAAGGTTGACTTGAAGTTTGAAGATAAGGAGGTCCGTCTGTCAGAGGAAGTGAAAGACCTGATCACGAGAGTGAGTTATTTTTTCTCTCCTGATGCTACTACGGGTACTGATGGTATGTCCCAAACAGCTGCTCCGATACGATCCCCAGAAGCGCATGCCACTCACTGAGGTGCAGAAACACCCTTGGATTGTGAAGTACAGACAGAAAGGGGTCACAAGGGACAGCGCTTGACCTCTAACTTTTCGCTTGGCATCTTGGTATATTTATTCATGAGTCCCTTTTTTCTCGTCTTCACCTCTCCTGCACAAGGTTGCACCCTGTACATAAAGGCCTTGTTGTACATACAGTGCATAAATGTGTATGCATTGGACCCGCTATTCCAGGACTCAGAACAAGTACTCGTAGTCGATCCACTTGGGATGCTCCAGGAAGACTTTGTCGATTGTGAAGCTCTTCGCTTCCTGTTTAGTGAGGATATGTTCCAAAGGGATGCGCGCTGATGTGTTTCCGCCAGGACCTGCGAGTAAATCGAGCTCGGATGTCTTTCCATTAGGTGCAAGGATCTTCAAAAGCTCACCAGTTGAATCATATTCAGCATAAAAGGTAGTGTTCATGATGACCGGCCTGAATGCAGACAAGTTTGACGTTTACGTTTTGCTCTGAAATTTAATAAAACTGGAAACATGCTTTACCTCGCACTATCGAAGGGTGTCCAACCCACGGGTTGGATGCTATCATCCATGAAAGTCCGTAAATATACGGTAGTTGCCAAGTCGTTCCATGGACGACCTAAAATTGTGAGAACGATGGCAACAGCAAAGAGGCAATACCAAGTACCTAAGAAACATTTTCCATTTGTTACAGTCGTCGCATTGGCGTCTGGAGACTGGAAAGCAAGTCATTATTTCTTCACACTACCAATATCGATTGCCATAGCATTAACGTACCCGAATGATGCTCGAGTCCGCGATGTAAGCTCCATAACGATTTCCAGGAGCGTCTGTGAGGTTGGTCCCTTTCCAAGCAACCAAACCACCGCCGCACGCCCGGTTCGCCAGGACAATATTTTGGAACCACCTAGTAAGAATTTAGTTGTGAATTGATCGGATTTCGATTCTATAACTTAATGCACTTACGCTGTGCCAAATCCGAAAAGATCTAGAAGGGCGATTAATCAGCAATGACACTGCTAGGAAATTGTGCAAACGTACAATCGGTTTGTCCATAGATGATGCTATCAACAACGTAGGTACTGCCGTTACGCCCCGTATACCAGGTATCTTGGAAGCTTGCGAACGAACACCCATAGAAAGAGGCATTGGCATAAGATATGTCGGTAACCAGCGCTTGAGAAATTGAAAAGTTGGCCTAAACACAACATCAGAACATACACTATTTACAAGAAGAAAGGCTAAGACATACCGCTCTATTTTCAAAGTCGATGTTATACGCTTTGAAGTCAACATTGCCAAAAAGCGGCTGAAGAGGAGCGCCTGTGGGACCAGCTCCGATTAAGGAAGCATTAAATGAGGGTGCGACGAGCAATACAGATGATTGTGCGTCATCCATTCCTGTTTGAACGAATTGATTGTTCCAAATTTTGACGAGATTTTGTTTGAGGGGCACGTCAGATCTATCGGCGAATGGCTGGTTGACGGATTTGAGAGAGGAGAGTGGGAGTTGGCCCTATCAATAATCCTTTAAGCAGGGTTTCTCCTTCCCTTAATTGATAATCTTACCAGCATTGTAAGAGGGCTTTTTCTTGTGACATTTACAGTTTCTTGATATTCTCCTTCAGCGATTAGAATTGTTGCGGCTCCCACTTCAGGCCTGTAGAAATCGACCCCATAAAAATGAGCAACGCATAGAGAAACGACCGAAAAAAGGCATACAAAGACGAAACCGCTTCTTGCACAGAATGGAAATGCGCATGTGGTCCATTCACATCCTGCGCTACAAATATGGTCCCGGGAGGGCATCCCAGGAGCGGCGAAATTCCGAAAGGCTTCTGCACTTGGCAAGCAATAAATTCAGGTGAGAGCCCCAGTGCGCGAGGCAGCAAGCTGGCCAGTGACAGCACAAGGATTGTCTGGGTGCGCATACTCGAGCTCGATTTGTGTGTTGCAAGTTGGCAACCGCTCTGTGAAAAGGGAGGAGTTAGCGTGGCGTATAACCTCTAGCTTTATTCTGTTGGCTACATCGACACCGGAGAGCGTCAGTCGAGAAAGCGGGCCGCAGAAAAGACATGACTGTGGAGAACGGGGGCGACGTCCACCAGCGGACCGGCAGCGCATGGACTGCGCATGAGGCCAACGGAGCCTGGGACTAAAAATAACGCAGATGGAGGTGTCATTGTCATGACCAAAAGCTGAATGTTGAATTCTGCTGGCACCAATCCATGTTCAGACCTTGTTATCGAGGATGCTAGGGTCGTCCTACGAGGTGTTAAGCAGCGCTGTTTGGGCAACGTGGAATGAATTGACGAGTTGGGCAGTTTTCGATGCGCTCAGCGCTGGAAAATTCATAGCTTCAGAAGAATCGATCCCCCCCTTCCTGTTGGGCAAAATGCGACATCATTGGATAGAGGGGATTGCAGAATCCCGATTATTAATGAATCTTGATGCAGTGCACAGGGGTACCGTAGCTGTCAGCGCTTCGGTAGGCCTCGGGTTCGCGAACGATGAGTTGGAGTGCGCATTTCTTATCGAACTGGTTCCAGATGTTAGAGGCTAAAGGCTCCTATTTCTCGGTGTTGAACCTTGTTCGAGGCTTGTCTTCAGTAGTCGACTTGGGGATTTTGACGGGAACTCGAAGAAAGTCGGGACTTGGGGACCATTAGGGGCCGTTCCAGAAAGGCCAGAAAAGGCACGTAATGCCACGTGATCTTTTGCTTGTGGCCTCCGGTGTAGGGGTTGTTGACCTCATTTTCCTCTTCCTTCCCCACCACTACGAACCATAACTACGACAACTACGGACGATCACTTACGCCAACTATGAGTTTCCAGGATATCGAATCAGGCCTTGGTCACCCATCGCGGTCACCGTCGTCGACGACCCCGCAGTCGCGGGAAGACAATGCGTTCCAGAGCCTGCAAGCCTCATTATCACTGCAAGTCTTCAAGATGAACGCGAACGTGCAAGGAATCTTGAAATTGGTGGATCAGCTTGGAACTGGGAAGGATTCTGCAACGCTGAGGAAAAGCCTGTACGTTGAATTACTCCTTTCACGTATCCGCAGCAGCTAATCGCGTCCGGCAGACATGATCTAACGGAAACTACTCGCGCTATGGCGAAACGAGGCTCTGAAGACTTGAAGAAGCTTTCAGAATTACAAGCCGCACTGGTAAGTTCTCATCGGAGGATAGTTCCTGGAGCCAGGGCCAAGTAAAATTAATTTCGTACCGTTTCAGCCTCACCAAAAAACAGCGCTGCAGAAGACCTCGCATGACCTACAAATGTCTCTGGTTGCGTTTCAGCGAGCACAGCAAGTTAGCGCGGAGCGACAACGAACAGTCGTGGCAGGAGTCAAGCTGGCCGTAGATGACGAACAGCACCATCCTCCGTTCGTGATATAATTTCTTCTTTCGCTATTAAATCTAACATATACTCAACTCTTCCAGAAACCCTGATGAGCCTGAGCCAACACCACAGGAACAACGACAAGCCCAGCTCCTGCAGGCTCAGCTTTCGCCGCATGAATTGGCCTATCAAGAATCGCTCATCCAAGAACGGGAAGCCGAGATTCGGGAGATAGAAACCGGTATCCATGAACTTTCTGAAATATTCCATGATTTGGGCACGCTGGTAAATCAGCAAGGCGGCATGATTGGTGCGTATGATTCACAACCTCTGGCAGTCGGGCCGGTTCGTCTCGTGGTTCCCATCACTCTTTTGCTATATGACATCTGGGGGCTAGAGCAAACGTGCCTTGTTCTTTTGTCTTTGCCTATTGCTTACTTTTGCCCTCCCATAGACAATATTGAGCTGAACATTTCGTCTGTCGCCGTTGATACTGGTTCTGCTTCGCAAGAACTCACAACGGCAGCCGAATATCAACGAAAGGCAGGGAAACGCGCTGCTTGCCTGATGCTCATTCTCGCAGTTGTGGCCGGAATTGTACTGTTAGCTGTAAGTCAATACCATTATCCTTCTTTCCCACTCGTTAGAGGTTCTGCCGAGTCGCAGTTCTAACCATCTCCCCCTTTCCATCTGAACTCAAACTGGCCTTTTACTGATTCAATCTTTATCTAGGTTCTTTCCTGATCGCAAATACCCGCCCCGCCTGTTTTCCTGCGTGTTCGGTCGATTTGATTCATGAAATACCTATCCTCGTTTTTCCTACAGCCACGGATCCCTTCCTTTGTCGCTCGTGTTCGCGGTGATGCTGGCGTCCTGACGATCCACACCGCCACCTTAATCTATCCTTTATTGCCTTTTCTGCTTTCTTGCTTGGTTGCTTGTGGAATATTTGTAAATTTTATTCTTCTTAGAAGATGGCATTTGAGAGCCTACAGAGGTTCGTCTCATCTCTCTTCCTTTTCATATTCGTCGCTGATGTCAGTATTTCTGAATAGGCGTATCTGGTGCATTATGCCTTTGTTGTTGTTTCTAAATGACGCAAATACTTGGAACACTTCTTTTTCTTGTGATTGGACTCGCACATCCTATGTATTCCTTATCTTATTTCTCAATGTTGATGCCGAAGGACCTTGTCAGCCTGTCGAAAACTTGCAAATACAAGTATTCCTGGATGTTGGAACCTTCAGGTTGTTACATACCATGTGTGATGTCATTTTTGGATTGACATCGGTGCACGGCACAACTGCTATTCAATGGGGACGCCAACTTCTATTTGCCTCGTATGAAAAGGCGGTCGAACTTTCTCTCGGCAATGGACGATTCACTATATCAGAAACGTTTCTCTGCGATTTCTTTCGCCTGGCTCTCCGTACGGCCACGGTTTGAGTGGAAAAAATGACAAGTGGGATCGGACTCGGAGAAGTTTCCATAAACCGAGCCGGTTCAAAGGACCTAGTAAGCAATCAGATCATTTATTCCTCATCTCGAAGCCTAGCTTATCAACAGGTAACTCATTTATCCAGGTTTACATTCAGGATGTTGAGGTCTTAATTTACATATGTGAGGGCCTCATCTGCCAAACCGACACCAATCATGAATGAGAAACAAAGACTTCAAGCAGGTATGCGTTTCAATTTTTAGCCGACTGGAAATAACAATTCTCAGCGGCCTGATATGCACTTTCATACGGTCTTTTGGGCAAGTTTCCGAAGTTGTGCTTTATGCCAAATTTCCACCATTTCAACCTTTCAGGCCAATTTCAGGCGCTGCATTTTCGGTGCATTTCCTATTCAATATCCGGTAGAGCTCGATGCCATTGCCGCCCGGGACAACATTCGGACCATTGCCAGTCTGGAGATCCCGCAGTAAGTAAAGGTGATATCTGGAGTCGTCCTTATTTCTCACAGCCTGTCGATTTTAAATAGATTTTCGACTTATTTTTACTCTGCGAACTCCAATTTCTTCCGCTACCAGCATCAACTCAAACAATGGAATGCCTGCACTGTTGTCACTCATATCAGTACAAGTATACATGGCCTTCATCTGTCATGCTCGCTTCGATGACAAGCCAGCGCTGCCTCTGCCGCCATCTGCCGCCTCACGGTGTGTATTATCTGACTGTAATACCTAAATAGAGGGCCTACCACAAACGCAGTGAGTCATTTAAACAGCACCATAAATGATACCATCCGTTCATTGTTCACGAAATCCGATGAAATCCGACCTTGACCAGGTGTTCCACAGTTTTGAAAGTTGTTCGCCCCAAGGACCATTTCGCAGAGGTTAACGTCTGACCATCCAGATTCCAACCCCTAAACCGCTGACTGGTTGTCCAGGAGGCGCACAGCCACATGAGGTCGATGGTGCCTGTCAATCATTTAATCAAGGCCGCTCAGTTTTATCACCATCCATCCGTCATGTCTAATCCTTCAACGCCATCTTCCCCGCCCAACCATCTTCGCAGGGCTGGCAGATTTCACATATCCAGCAACCTATAAATCCCAGGTCTTTCTTGTATGCCATCCGAACCTACTTTTCCTTCAAAATCCTACTACAACGCACAAAAAAATGTAAGCCTGTCTTGCTTTGTTTCGTCTTTGTAAATTGTGTTAATGGTATTTACAGGGACTACCACGGCATTCATAAAGACTTGCACGGTTCCGGCGATGGCTATCCTCGCGGACCCACCAGGTCAACATCGCTAGCCAACGCCAGCACTGTCGTCGACCCAGTTGTCAACAACCCTGTCATTTCAACCGCCCTGCAAATTTTGGGCCAGCTGTCGGATGTAGGAAAAGCATTGCCCTTCGTTGCGCCTGCATTCGTCCTCCTGAAGGTCATCATCGACTTGGAAAGCCGAGCAGTGGACGTGGACGCGAAATGCAACGATCTCGTGGAACGCATCACCTTCATGCTCAGTCACTTGCCTATACTGCAGAAGATAGAGATCATGGCCTCTACCCGCCAAGTCATCGATCGCATGAACGAAGCAATAAAAGATGCCGCTGCACTTATCGCCGCCTACCGCAGACAAGGTCGCGTCGCCCGTCGTCTTAACATCTCCAATCGCGACAAGTTCATGACCTGTGCGGGTGCAATCAATACCTGCTGCAGGGACCTCTTAATGAGCCTGCAAATCCACCAAACTGCCCAGCTCGACATTCTGACTCGCGCCGTTCCTATCGATGAGGAAGATGCAAAAGCTCAAACATTTGTCGCGACACATGGCGGCAGCATCGATGCTGTGATGCATGATCGAGAACTCGTCAAGGAGTTCGCCCAACAACAACATCTCGTCATGGACGACTCGGTCATGGAGCAGCTCAATGCGAACATCGCCGACTCCGTCCAGCAGAACCACATTCGCCTTGAGGGCATCCTTCGAGAAAACGTTAACTCCGCTATCGTCGACGGTCTGAAGAACTTGGCTGCGGAGATGCTTGCCGCGGAAGCAGAGCAGAAATTCACATGTGTACAATGCGAGAAGGAGTTTACCAACTACACCAATGGGCCCAAGGCGTGTTCTTTCCATCGTGGGGAGTACGACTCTTGGTCGAAGCATTATCCATGCTGCAGTACTGCCCACCCATGTGAATTCGGACCGCACCGTGCCAAACATCACTGCGACTACCCTTACGGCACCTTCTTTCCTCGCGCTCGGGGTGTCACCAATTATGTCGATACCACTGAACAGTGGGCCGCCGTCGAAGATACGAATTTGGAAAACAACGAAGTTCAGAAAGCCTCGGTGGGTCGATTGCTCAGCTGGGTATCTCGCGGCGCCCGTCTTGAGGAAAATACTCTCCTCATTGTAGTGGGCAGAGTGTGGTGTAAGGACCCATATTATTTCAACACTTTCACGGCGAACGAAATGGAAGAAATCACCAAATCTGTCCGGCTATCGCGAAGGACCCTTATCTTTCGAACTTCACCCAACGAGAACGAGTATGCGCTGGCAGAATGGATTCTCTCTATTTCTGGGAAGATAACAGGTGTACGGCTCACTGCGAAGACGGCCACGTCGCCCAACCCTTACATTCGTGTCTGTCCTATCGACCTGTCGACATGCACCAAATCTGGTGACATTCTGACCCTCTCCGAGGGTGGAATGCGCTCATATATCCCTGCTTCTCCTTACGTTCTACCCGAAACCGTCCGTGTTGGTCCAGAGCTTAGTCATGAACCATCTCGTCCCGCTCGTACCAACTTCAAGACTAGGACCAGCCCATCTCTGCGCGTCCTTCTCAAAGCAATGTCAGATCCTCCATTGACCCCAAATCCAAACTTCACAAATGTCGCGTTCGACTATTTTACGGGAACGGTATCTGTTTTCAATAACAATGCTCCTGGGTCGCTGTGCCCGGTCACTATCGCCTCTGTCTCAGCCTCTTACCGAATGGTCGGCGACAAGGACTACGCTCCTGTCCACGAGTGCAAACTCGTCGACGGTGCTGATAGGCTGCTGCCCGTCACCATTGACCCGCGTCAGTCTTGGCAGGTCAACTTCCAGGTACGGGTACCGAGGACAGAGGAAGATGCGAAACTTCAGATTCAATGGAGTCGTAGAGCCTTCCTAGCACGCCACCGCCCCGTTCGTATCAAACTTATCCTAGAAGACATCGAGGGCGAGCAATGTTCGCTTGTGCTGGAACACGTATTCAAGACGTACCCACTCGAGACCCGCAAGGAAAAGGATTTCGGTTTCTTCTTTTTCGATAATCCCTTTACATTCAGCCGCAATTATATTCGTGTGGAGCCACCTTCGGGGCCACCTTCCGGCCAGAAATCGGTGCTGAAGATTGAGGGAAATCAATTTGACGCGAAGAGGCTGGAAAAGATAGTTTACCAGGCCATTAAGTCAGGGACGACTGAGGTAGACCTCAAGATCGGACGGGAGAAGAATGACGGCGAATGGGAATGGGCCGCTTGGGCCTTGGTTGACATGTCCTGCCGACGTGTCTATGCCCTCAAGCTCATACTTACGGAAGGGAAAAAGGTCGCAAACAAGCGCTTTGGTTGCATTGGCTATGTCCTCTGTCCAAGCTATGGCGAGTCCGTCAACGAAACGCGACCCATCAGCTACGCCACTGAAACGGCAAAGCTTCCTCCTCTGGAGCCCTTCATGCTCCCAGACTATGTTCAAGATGACACGTTGGACGACTTCAAACCCCCTGTTCCTCCCAAACCCACGACACCTGTTACGGAGGGACCTCCAGCGTCTGCTTCGGCTTTGGACCTTAGTTCTATCCCTGCCGATCTGAATAATCATCTGGCTTCGATTGACACGAACCTTGCTCGGATCGCTACTGCTTTGGAGAATATTCTCACTGTCATACCATCGTCTATGGCGCGCTAACCTGTGGTATGAATATAATTATTTTCTGTTGACATGTACCTGTTTTCGATGTCGAATTTGGGTGACCCTTATATTATGGAGACGTTCAAAAACGAACTTGTTCGTGTAAAAGTTGTTCTTCCGGGTGATTTCGAACCTTTAATTGATGACTAGTGTTCCAGACATGGATTTCTTATCTGTAGAAGACTATATGTACAGGTATGGGAAGAGTGTTGATATATGGTACATCAAAGGGAGGAATAAGGTATTATGGATAAGGTAGGCGAGAAAAGTTGCATCTCGTTGAGTGAGAGTTGCAAGAAAGGAGGAAGATAGCTGGGACAAAATGAGCAGTATGATTCTAGTATCTGTAAATGTTGCGGCGGACGGACTCTGCAACTTTGAGAGGAAACAGATTGCGAAAAGCGTGTATCACGACCGAAGCGACGCCCTTACACCAAAGGTCAGAATGTGCTGGCATGCATTTATCTGGAAAACGCACCTTTACCACGTTACTAGAAGAACCCTCTCCTCGAAAACCTCGCGACGTCACAGGCCTTTTCTCCTCGAAAATGGTTCGCGTCTCTTCGTCGTCAACATCGGCTGCCTATGTTACAGAAGATTAGAGAGTTTACTTCGTTGCTTGGTTGAACAGACCTACCGACTCGCTTCGAAGGATGTAGGAGAATTGTTCGTATTCCGAGGGATCGACATCGCGCAAGTCTATGGTTTTCTAAAATAGGGTGATTGATAGGGCAGAAAACGCGATGCGGTTTCGACGCACCATCAAATCTGCTGGAACAGTTGGAGCCATCGCTGGCGAAGAGTCCATGTCAATTTTGATGACAGAAGGACGTGCTGGGATGAAAGCTTGATCTGAAGTGAGGACGAGAGCGATAGACGGCAAAGGGAGACTAGAAAGGGGCATTTTGATGGATGATAGTGTGACCTCGAGAATGAAAGAGAGTGAAAGATAGCTATGAGGGGGGAGAAATAAGGAAAGTGGACTAGCAAGACCCGCCGTCGATGGTGGTAGTAAGAACAGAAGAGTGTGCCCTGACGGCGAAAAAAGAGGGTCTGAACCTTTCTTATATGGGTGGAATTTGGGGTTTGAAAAAAACGAATGCCGGCATGATTGACGACCCACGCGTCCGAAGACTAAAACTGCTCTTGAGAACCATCCATTTTTGAGCGACATTCCGAGCACACTGGATGTTTTCCTCCTTAAATTAACCCTCCAGTCACTTCCGAAGACCTGCTTTCGACGACTAGCAAGAGAAACACGACAGGTGCGGGCTCCTCGATGCGAAATCCCACATGCGCTGACGCTTGATCCTGCATCTCGTCTGGAAATCGTCGATTAACCTTTCGTCGAGACATTCCTTCTCCCACTTGGACAACTTCTGGCAACCAATTCGAGCCCGGGGGGCGTCCTTTATGCAACCAATGTCAATTAGACGATAGAAATGGGCGACCGCACGCATGTTCATTGTAACGCGTCGATGAACAGACATGTACTGTCCGCTGCACTTCATATGGTTGATGATTCCAAATTGGTCCTGTTCTCTTATTGCTTGTCCAAGATAGATCAAGGAGATATCTAAGCTCCATAACGATGCCTCTTGGGGCTTATCCGGCATGGAAACACGTCTGGGCCAGGGAATCTGCAGAAAGACGCATCAGCTCTGTGCTCCCTTCCATTGACACCATGGCGTCCCATAAAAATGGGAGATTTGTGGAACCACATCCAATATTCCGTCTAGGCTCCAGCACTTTCTTAGGCCTCCTCCATTCGCAATCGCATTTATCCCGTCGTGTCCGTCGACCATGCCCAAACAACGTGACTCTTGTCACATGTCACATACGGTATTGCGGAAGCGCTTGGTGAGTCAGAATTTCCATCTCTTCGTCCTTCCATGTTATGTCCATGACTGAAAACCTTGAACGCGAACAGTTTTTTCCCGACATTAAGAGGTGTGATCGGCCCTTCAAGAACCGGTGTGATATCAACTGCAACCATCCAAGACCCCAAGGCCTCAGGCCTGAGGATATGCATCAAGGAAGGCCGTTCAGGCTGACAGCAAGGACAAAAAGGACGGACAAAAGGCAGAAGAGCCCACAAGAAAGGGATTCAAGAATAATGTGACTGAAGAACTCACCAGGAAGAATCCTCAAAAATTTCAACGTATTGTCAGACTCGCCGACGCCCATGAGCCCCACGGGTTGAGAAAGGTCGCCGATATCACTCTGAAAAATCTAAGGCGACTGATAACCTCCAGAGGATCTTTCCCGCCATGCAAACAGGGCCATCTAGGGGGCGAAAGTGACTGGGATGTTCTGACGACGACTGAAGGCTGCTAAAACTGTGCGGGTGGCGGGTTGACGGCCTGAACCCACTCCAAAAAAAAAAATCTAACGGCTGAAGGCCTTCACAAAATGTGGGCGCGCCATGCAAGAGCCGCAGAGGACGCAAGCAGCCAACCAGGCCGCCAAGCTGAACCGGCAGGCGTCACCAAGAAGCTCATCGGCCGTTAAAAGTTGTTGCTGCTGCTGGTCGTCCGCCCATCCTTCCGTCTGTCTTGAGATTCGCAATGTATGCGTGAATTGCGACTTGTGAAAAGTGGAAGGTAACTGATCGTTCGTGGATCTCCTATCCGTGTGGCATTCGAGGCAGCAGGTCGACGATATTCTCCACCATACCTTGAGGCTACAAGGTCAAAGGTGAAGATGATAAAGAGGTGAGCGCCGTCATCGCTTAATTGTCGAGCTAAGTACTTATGCTGAAGAGAGTCAAGGACGGTTTGTGTTGGTTGCGAGTTGCGGTGTTTCAAATAAGTACCAGCACATTTTGCTTCCGCCCGTTATCCCAATATCATAAAATCCCACATGAGTTCCCATCATGGCCCTTTCTGTTACTATCGACGACCTCGAAGAATGCCCGCGGAATCTCAACCTTCTTAACGCTTTTCGACGAGCCAAAACGCCAGGTCGTCAGGCCCCAAATCCAAGACGCACTGGCATATGCACAATCTCTCTCTACTCCTTACCAGCAGACAATCCCTATCCTAAGCATGTGCCTTGGGCATAAACCACTGCGTGTCCTGATTCTTTATGCACTTGCCCAATGCAAATCCTACAGTTTCACGCAGTGACGCACCGACTTGGATCCTGAGGAGAGAGCTAGGCGGTGCCAAGACCTCGAACATACAAGGGCTGCTCTGAGGGAGGAAATGCCAGATTTCTTTCAGCCGCAAAATAACCGCAGGTATGGAGTCTAGATGTACTATTTGCAATGTGTCAGTAAGTCGTCCGTGAAGTTCAGCTACCAGGGGAAACAGGGGGAAACAGAGGGAAACAGGTGAGGGAGACTGACTTCAGCACGAAAGCCTAGAAAAGGGACGATTTATTGCTAGAGAGCTTGTTATATATTTGTTGGCAAAATGGCCACAAAACTAGAGCACTTGTCGTCTCCTGTTGTATGACCACAATAAAGGGAGTGGACTCTTGCCAAGCGCGCTGTGGCTCATCACCGGAACGACTTGCTTTCACTGAATTTTATCACTCTTTTCTGCTTTATTGCTTGGTTGTTTTTGTGGAATAGTTAGTTGTACATGATTATTGTGTTACACTCCTTCGGATTGTAAGACATTTGAATGCATAATCCCGTTCTAATATGTGAATTCCTCTCTTTCGTCTACCATCATCATCACCCACTCGTCCCACCGCTATGCTCTTACCAAGAGCTAGGGCAGAAAGTCTTCAGGCGTCAAATGCAACAACTCTACCACCTCGTGTCCTCAATCCTTCCCAGCGAAGGACCCGGCGTGTGCTCATTCTTCATGCAGCCCCCATCATGGAGAATGACTCGGAGGAGCCTTTGCTTCCGTACAGATCTACCGTTGTACGCACAACCTTGGATTCCGATGAGATCGCTCGGCGACGCCGACTCCTTGAACGTGCAAGGGCGGCTTTGAGGGACGACATGCCATACCTTCAGTCGCAAAGTAACCCCAGGGACGGAGTTTAGATGTGCTATTTACAAAACTGTATCAGTAAGTCGTCCATGTAGTTCAACTACCAGGGGAAACAGTGAGGGGGACTCACTTCAGCATGAAGCAAAAAGGCGGTGGTTTAGTAGAGATCTTGTTATGTATTTGTTGACAAAATGGCCACACAATGGCTAGCCTAGATCCACGACCAGAGCACTGTCATCTCCCATTGTACGACCACGAAAGCACGCAGGGGGCCTTCAACTTCGATCAAGGCTTTTCATCGGAAATGACGTTTATAACCCTAGGTCGACTGCTTAACCGAGACGCACTCGACGTCATTCACTAGACCGCCGGCATGAGCAGGGCAGAGGCCCTAGGTGGTATATCCAGCCTAAGTGCTTCACCGCGTCTCTGCTTTTCTAGCACACTATTGAGACCGAGGTCGTCAAGCTAAATTTGCCGCCGTGCAGAGCTACTGGAGTCAACTTGTAGAGCAGAAGGCGGCGTCAGATGACTCAAGCAAATTCTAGATAGTTGACGGTGTGAGAATCCCGAGGGCGTATTCGCACAGCCCAAGAGTCGGAAAGGAGGTATGTAGTGGGAAGAGAGAGAAAGCGACCATTTCGGTGCTGTTGCCAAACTTGCCACAATCGGTGCCGGCCTTCGTTTCACGGAACACCCATATGTGCACTCTTGTGGTCAGCGCAGGACGCGACTAAAAGCGCGTTTTACTCCCTTTTCTCCCCACCATCTCCTCTTTATTGGAGCCCGCCCACCGCGCCACTCCTTAATTATTCCAGACGGACCGCTGGGAAATTCTACGACTGCATTGTACAACCGCATAGGCGACGACCATGACATCCTCCAGACCGAGTTCTACTTCGGCGCCAAAGCCCGGAAGCTCCAAATCTCTCAATGATTATGTGCGTAGTGGTTCTACCTGTATTCCACGTAAATGTAGTTGAAATCTGGTGTGTTAGCAACTCGGTGACTCGCTTGGGAAAGGAGCATTCGGACAGGTCTACCGTGCGTGTTCTTCCTCGTCCCCTCTCTTCAAATCTGCATCTTCCAACAGGAGCGCTGAATTGGGCGACTGGAGAAACTGTTGCCGTGAAAGAGATCCAATTGAGCAACATACCAAAGGGCGAACTTCCGGAGATCATGGTGAGTGGCATGCCACCACTGACTGGCGATTGCTTGCTCAGTTCGTCGAATATTCATTCATGGAATCACTTTATAGTCCGAGATCGATCTACTCAAGAACTTGAATGTGAGCTTCGCGATCTTACGCGCCCCGATCTATCTTGCCGAGACTTCACTCTAGCACCCCAACATCGTCAAGTATAAAGGATTCGTCAAGACACGAGAATTTCTTTATATCATCCTTGAGTATATCCGATCTTCCTTTTCTTCTCTTCGATGATCTCTGAATTTTCTCCATAGGTTCTGCGAGAATGGATCCCTGCATAATATATCCAAACGATTTGGCAAGTTTCCCGAAAGCTTGGTCGCGGTTTACATCTCGCAGGTGCTGGAAGGACTCGTCTATCTCCATGATCAGGGTGTGATCCATCGTGACATTAAGGGCGCCAATATCCTCACCAATAAAGATGGGACTGTGAAGTTGGCGGATTTTGGAGTGGCTGCGAAGACTGGTGGTGTGCAAGATGGTGCTGTCGTTGGAAGTCCTTATTGGAGTGCGTACATGCGTCATTGTATCTTTGAAGTTTTGATTGATTTTTTAAAATTGCGCACAGTGGCTCCTGAGGTGATCGAACAATCTGGAGCCACCACTGCTTCAGATGTATGGTACGGTCGCTAAGGTTTTCTGTTTGACCCTCGAGCTTACCCACCGTTACAGGAGTGTTGGCTGCGTGGTGATCGAGCTTCTCGAAGGCCACCCCCCTTATCACACCCTCGACCCAATGCCTGCACTCTTCCGCATAGTTCAAGACGATTGTCCGCCCATACCCGAAGGTGCTTCACCCATCGTCAAGGACTTCCTCTACCATTGTTTCCAAAAGGACTGTAACTTGCGAATATCGGCCAAGAAGCTTCTAAAGCACCCGTGGATGGTGTCAGCACGCAAGCAGATGGCGGACGGCAAGGACAGGTCGGGAGATAGTGCGGGCGAGAGACCGGCAGGCGCAGAGGGGGGCGGTGGACAAAAGAGGCACTCGAATTATAATTATGACGAGGCGGTTTTGAAGGTCCAGGAATGGAATGAGGCCTTGAAATGTGAGTCCGTCTTTCGGTCTTTGATCTAGTTAACGCCGTCCTTGGAACTCCGCGAAGCTCAACGTCATTACCTCTTTCTCGTCTAATAGCTCCTTCGAAACCCTCAAAGCATCCCTCAAGAACTCCACGTCCAAGCTCGCCTACGCAACATCGATCCTCGGAGATCCCTCAGTCGACATCATTACCATCTGTTGGCAGTGGACCATCCTCTGGACCGTCAGGTTGGAAGAGTGGACCTGCGCCGAGCGGCAAGGCTGGAATTAACCTCGTCGAGAAGATTCAACCGCTTGCCTTCGTACTACAGCCTCCAGAAGAGCAGACCGACAATTGGGACGACGACTTCGAGGAAGGAATCTCGTTCACAAAGCTCCACGGTGCGTAAATTTCCCATAGGGTGCATTTTTGCCTGCCATTCTGATATATTGTATAGCACTGGAAAAAACATCATCCGACGATGATCGACAAGAAATAGAAGATAATGCGCAAACTATTCGTCCGAATCGCAGCCCCTTACACAATACAATCCCACTTGCTCAACCGCCAGCGTCGGAAATACAGCCCATAGTCGAGGACTATTCAGACCTCGCAACGGAGGAAGATGAAGCGCGATTGCAGGAGAAGGTGGCAGACTTCAAGGTTCGTTTCGTAAAACCCTTCTCTGGATCGATTTCGAGAACTGAGAAATTAAATATTACGACCATTACAGATGAGAAACTCTATCAGACGCGGTCTCTTCCATCCCGACGACATCAAGACCATCGGGCTCGCCGCAGCCGCCGGCCCAGGGCCTGTGTCTGCCCCCCTCCCAGGTTTGTCGAGGAAAGCCTCGCGGCCGTCTATCAGCCCTCTCGGTTCCTTGGGACCTTCCTCTGGGTCGCATTCTCGGTCAGCTTCACTAGCAAGTGCGCCGATAGCGAATGCAGGCTCGTTTGGACGCGCCGAGGCGAAGAAGGCGCAGAACCAGGCGGAGTTTGGGAAGTATGCTGAAGATGACGAGGAGGATTACGAAGACGTGTTTGGGAAGGTTAATGCAACATGTAAGTTTTCTTTTTCGACTTGGATGTTGGCAAGGAGTTTTACCACCTACTCGCTTGAACGAATTGAGCTGATGCACTGTGTATTAGCCATGGAGCACCCAATGCCGACCTTGCAGCTGAATACTAGGTTGTCGGATAAATCATGGGTGTGTGGATGTCCGTCGCAACAGTGTCGTGTATGCTGATATTTCTGCACTAGCTTGGCGATGATTGGAATGAAGAGGATCCGTTCGCGGAGGTATGGCTCATCGACAAAAGTGCCTTGCATTGCTTGACTGTTTCTTTGAAGATCGATGAAGGGTTCTCTGAAGACGACCTGGAAGCCAATCTCCAACGCGACAAATATGCAAGACTGACTAATACCGTCAACCAGCTCATCGACGAACTTACTCCTTCAGCTCCAGACTTCCAGCTTCGGGATGCTTGCGACCAACTGGTGAGTAGAACGTAATTTCATCTAGAGACTCCACACTTGAAGTTCGCTAATTCGGTTGTTGCCAGCTCAATATCATGACCGAGGCACCCGAAATGCAAGTCCAATTGGTTTCGTCGCATGGCATGCTTGCTATCTTGGAAGTATTGGAGGGTCGTTGTTCGAGAGAGGTCATCATGAAGTTGCTGCAAATCATCAATTTGGTTCGTCTATTTTGTTACGGAAAATCGCAAGTGACTTATAAATGTTTTTTTACTCACAGTTGGTGACTGAGGACCTTGGTTTCCTTGAAAGTTTCTGCTTGATTGGGTGAGTTTCTGGAACACATCTGTCGGCATATATCTTAGTTAACACCTTTGATGTAGTGGTATTCCTGTGATGATGGGTGAGTTAGCTCCTTCTTGTCCGGATTGTATGATCTAACCTCTGTGATAGAATTCACGTCTAAAAAGTATCCATCGGAATGTCGACTGGAAGCCTCCAATTTCATTCGACTCTTGTGTCATACCTCTGTCCTTACTCTTCAAATGTTTATTTCGTGAGTGTTTTCAGGCCGTATTTTTCATGCATTGCCAGATGCTCATGGCCCTGTAGATGCCGCGGTCTCAAAGTCCTAGTTGATCTCCTAGACGAAGACTACAGCGAACAAACAGAACTCGTAGAACATGCTCTCAACGGCATTGGGAGCGTTTTCGAACTCCAGAGTCCTACGACGAAGAACGATTTCTGCCGCATGTTCATCCGCGAGGGTCTCCTGGATCCTCTCTCCGCTGCGCTCCTCAATGTTATGGCGATTCGCGAAACACCCACCATGGACACGAAGATGAAGGTCATCCAAATTCTTCTCGTGTTTTCACAGGTCTCGCAGTCGGATATCCATGTGCGTAACGCATTGGGTACAAGGAAAGTTGTTCGACGTAAGTTGTCAAACAAATGCTTTGCTATGACTTTGGGCATTGACGACTATTATGCTCCACAGGACTTTTACGGGCTTGCGAGTTGCTGGAGCCGGAGTGTCTCGTCCAGATGTTGAAGGCCGTCAAACACCTGTCCATGAATGCCACATTGCTCGAAGTACTCCAGAATGCCAATGCATTAGAGGTTCTCATTCGCATTCTAGAGGAACAGTCAGCTGGGCCACATAGTACTGTAAGTCCGACTTCAGCCAAGAGTGTAGGCTGCGTCTTAAAGCCCCTTTATCATAGGAAATCTCAAATCATGTCTTCCAAACCTGCTATAATCTGTGCCGTCTTAACAAGTCGCGGCAAGAAGAAGCGGCTCAAGCCGGGATCATCCCATGCCTCAAACGCGTCATCGAGACGAGTTCGCCTCTCAAACAGTTCGCGTTGCCTATCCTGTGCGACCTTGCCAGCGCCGGAAAGAGTTGCCGAACATTATTATGGCAACATGACGGTCTTACGATGTACGTCAAACTTTTGGACGACCCGTACTTCCAGATCAGCGCCCTCGAGTCCATTCTCTCATGGCTGCAAGACGAAACTGCTCGCGTCGAAGACGAATTATTGAAACAAGATTCCATCGACTCTCTTCTCAAGTGTTTCGTGTCTTCTAAAGCCAATTCATTCGAGAACCTCCTCGATCCTTTCTTGAAAATCACCAGGCTATCCACTCCTGTGACGATCGCCATGACCAAGTCCTCTGCCTTCTTCAAGCGTATCATCGATAGGCTGGGGCAGAACAGCAAGGCCGTTGTTCGACTCAACTTGTTGCGTATCCTCAGAGGTGTTTGCGACGTGCATCCTAATCGCGCAATGCTTGTCGAACGGTACGGTCTATTGGGCGTTGTGGAAAAGCTGAGCCGAGGAGGCGGAGATGGTGCGGTGCTCGTCAGAGAATTAGCAAGAGAGATCGTGCCTGCACTCAAACCAGCATTGAAACCCGCCGGTACGAGGACCAAAACCTCGGCCAGTGCGTCCGTAGACCTATCGTCATCACAGTCGCAGCAAAAGGGCACCTCGGGCCTTGCGCCCAAGAGACTGCGACGTACAGCGTCAGAGGCAAGCTCGACACCGCTCGTGAGCGTAAATGTCAACAATCAGCTTGGACTTTCGTCTTTGGAGAGCCCGTTGCCCAGACTGCACACAAGGGATATATCTGGAGGTGGAGGTGGAAAGACGCGGACCCAGGGGTCCGCGAGGCCCATCTCTGCATCTGCCAGGCAGCGATTAGGCGACATACCATGGCAAAATACCAACACGAATGGAGCAGGGGGTAATAGCAAGTGGTGAGATTCAGTGCGTTCAGGTGACATGCATTTCGAGACTCCTGTGGATCGAAGTACGCAAGAGACTTTTTAAAGGCTCTGCGGTGTATATTATAATTCCCTTATCTTTTTTCTCCTTTGTCTACGATCCTTTTTTTATAGCTCGCTGGAAGATATAACTCCCCAGCCACTTTCAATCCTTTTACACTTAACATCCGCATCGTATTATAAAGTACACTCCATCACACTCATTGGCATTGATTTTTCTTGACTCGTTTATATCTCATTCCACTCGCCCATGGATAATTATGATAGTATCTGAATTCATTATCGTAAATGAATCGAAGCAACCCTGGCGGTAATCGCAATTATAAGGAGCTCCATTGTACTGAATGATTCGCTCAATCCATTCGTTGCGTTTTATCCTCAAGCTCCGAAAGACCAGAGTCATCGACAGAGTAAAAAAGCTGCTCATTGGGTGCGTTAAAAACCCAGTGGGAAAAGCTACCAATGGCAGAGACATGAACGAAAGTGAACAGGACATAACAGTTTTGGCCCTCAACGTCAACATCAACCGCCTTCTCCCTTCCTGCCACGCCTCCAATACTACATACGAGGCTTGAGTGGAGATTTCGTTCTTACCTCCATGATATTTATCTTGTTCGTACGGTTCATCGGCCATTCGCGCACAGTCAAGCAAGGCCCGAGCTATCAGCCAATACCTACCGCTCAACTTCCCAAGTAGAAAGCAGAATAAAAACAAAGATAAAGACAACAGGAAGACAGATAGCATCAGGCGGCCCATGCGACAGTGCGCGAATGACTTGAAGCAACTGGACGGAAGTATTTGGATCCGAAACCAGGAATGAATATTAAGGTGTCCATGTTCCATTAAGCAATCTCGGTGCAAGTCTAGGATGGTCAACAGAAGTACTGGGATCAGGAGCCGAATCAAGAGCGAACGAGAGTTCCCGGGCTTACTGTAGTCGGGGTTCTTGATGTTTGCAGTCGCTGAGGATCGAGATGACAGACGAGACGAGAGGGACAAAGAAAGAAGAGATGAAAACAAAGAAAGGAAATGGTTGTGAGCAGAGATAGCAAAGGCGGGGCAAATTAACGACCATTCAGGGCCCGGAACTTACAAGAGGAAAGTTAGGAGAGACTGCAGAAGTTTTCACGGACGAGGCAGCAAGGCGAGATCCAGAAAGAAAGCAGGCATGAAATGGAGAAACGTTATCAATCAGATATGGAAGAGTCAGGAAGACGCACATAGGCGATACACGTCTGGGACCACGTCGTTCTTGACGACTCGGATGCGTTGCACTTGAGGCGATCGTCGGCAGATCTAGCAGACGCGACTTGAAGCAGAGAGCCTTCGAAAGATTTGCTGCTGGGCGGGGTCGTCCAAGATAAGAGGGGAAGAGTGATGAGAACAAGGACGGGCGAATGAGGTAGGCTTTATATACCCAAAGCTGGAGGTTGACTAGGACTGGCGAGTGGCTGACAGCCCAGCACACCAGCAATTGAGTCACATGCACTCTGTAAAATATCGGCGTCAACTGAGCAAGAGCAGAAGGTAACGTTCGGGGGGCAGTCAGCGCGTGTCATTGTAGACCGTGACTCTCTTCTCTGTATCGTTCATTCTCCGTGGCGTTGTATTCCTGGAAGACATTACTTCCTAATCGTTCTTGATCCGTTTAACCGCGTTATTCGCACTATCACATCCATGGGCCTGAATCCTCCTTGACGTGCTTGTTTCTCATTCTACTTGTTTATAGTGGATTACGGCATTAAATTTAGCAGTGGAATAAACATAGCGGATCTGAACGGAGAGATTTGAGTCAACTCGTCCTGGAAGTGGGTTGAAAAAATGAAGCTTGCTCACAATAAACTATCTCCGAACAAAAGGCACTTGGAAGCCTGACACTAGAGCCCTTGCACGGTCTTGTGCACCTACGCCCGTAGCGTTCGTCACGAAGTGCATATGCATGCCATATAATTTCGGGTACGCGTCGACGTTGACCTCGATTTGTGGGAAGAAGACAAGAGCATTTGGGGGAAGACCGAAAGAGACGACACCTGCGACAGCACTCGGTGTCTTTATCGAGGAGGATTGAGGCGGAAGGACGACGCCGGAGAAATCACGTAGTCGAGGAAGGACGAATTCCACCAAGGTTCCCAAAAAGTCGTACATGGCCTGTCCTTTCAGGTCGACCTTCACACCTACAGGGACACCAGGCCTTACCCAGCCTCCGACAGACTTTTTCGCCCGCACGACTTGAACGCCCTCCACAGCATGCTGACCACCACCCTGGAATGACTCTCCTGTCAACGCTTTCATCTGCATCATCGCAGCCAGCAGATGAGACTTGTTTGCCACAGCTTCTTTCACCATCGTATGCAATTGGATCTTCTCCAGGCGCACGACATTGTCAGGTGAGGAAGGGGGCGCTGGCTTTTTGTGTATTTGCGAACCACCAACAGGTGGGTTGTGTCGATGCTTCGTGTATGGATCCTCTGGGTCGAAGGTGAGGCGAATTTGACGCGGTGGTGGACGTTCTCCGATCTCGTGTTTATAGGTCATGTACATAAGGTCATCCTTGAGAGTTGTGTGGTAGTGGTCCTCCAGACGACACGGCGCGAATTCGCGTGTCACAATTTTGACGTGGGGTTGTGGAAGGCCGGTTTTGGGATTTCTCCGTAGCTTTCTCAAGATTTTCGGAGCGCGTTGAAAGCGAGTTAGAGAGTGTCTCGTCAATGCGGGGACCACTTGCATCGACATTTTGACGAATTTTGAGCAGCAAAGGATGGTTCGTGCCGACCGTGTCCATGTGTGAAAAAGTTTCCGGCTATTGTGTTATGGCGTCTAAACCAAACAAATGCTTAGCGCCCTAAAAGCTTACGAAGTCTGAAGCGCCTCGCCTAGCTCCGACCTCGTCCTCAAAGGTTATCCCTCATTCGTCTCTAATCTATTATATTATCTGACTTATAGCTCCTGCAGAGCGCGAATCACTGCACTAATTTTGTTCTTTCCTTGGATCCTTGGGCGGCTGTATGGCAACACTTTGACGGCAACTTACCAGGCATGGCGATACTTATATACCTGAGGCTGCATGCGAACCAGCCGAGTTTTAAATCCAGCTGAGACGTCATATACATAGCTCCACGATCACTTCCGTGAATAAATGTCAGCCGCCCGCCAGTCCCAGTCAGCCTCCAGCTTTGGGTATATAAAGCCGTCCTCATTCGCCCGTCCTTGTTCTCATCACTCTTCCCCTCTTACCTTGGACGACCCCGCCCAGCAGCAAATCTTTCGAAGGCTCTCTTCTTCAAGTCGCGTCTCCTAGATCTCCCGACGATCGCCTCAAGTGCAACGCATCCGAGTCGTCAAGAACGACGTAGCCCCAGACGTGTATCGCCTACGTGCGTCTTCCGGACTCTTCCATATCTGATTGTTAACGTTTCTCCATTTCATGCCTGCTTTCTTTCTGGATTTCGCCTTGCTGCCTCGTCCATGAAAACTTCTGCAGTCTCTCCCAACCTTTTCTCTTGTAAGTTCCGGGCCCTGTATGGTCGTTAATTTGCCCCGCCTTTTCTATCTCTTCTCACAACCATTTCCTTTCTTTGTTTTCATCTCTTCTTTCTTTGTCTCTCTCCTCTCTCGTCTGTCTTCTCGATCCTCAGCGACTGAAAACATCAAGAACCCCGACTATAGTAAGTCTGGGAACTCTCGCTCGCTCTCGATTCGGCTCCTGATCCAAGTACTTCTGTTGACCATCCTAGAATTGCACCGTGATTGCTTAATGGAACATGGACGCCTTAATAATTTTCATTCCTGGTTTCGGATCCAAATACTTCCGTCCAGTTGCTTCAAGTCATTCGCGCACTGTCGCATGGGCCGCCTGATGCTATCTGTCTTCCTGTTGTCTTTATCTTTGTCTTTATTCTGCTTTCTACTTGGCAAATTGGGCGGTAGGTATTGGCTGATAGCTCGGGCCTTGCTTTACTGTGCGCGAATGGCCGAGGAACCGTACGAACAAGATAAATATCATGGAGGTAAGAACGAAATCTCCCCTCAAGACTCGTATGTAGTATTGGAGGTGGAGCGGGAAGGGAGAAGGCGGTTGATGTTGAGGGCCAAAACTGTCATGTCCTGTTCACTTTCGTTCATGTCTCTGCCATTGGTAGCTTTTCCCACTGGGTTTTTAACGCACCCAATGAGCAGCTTTTTTACTCTATTGGTTTTCGGAGCTTGAGGATGAACAACTTGGCAACGTAAAATGGATTGAGCGCCAGACTGTTGATTCATTGCACTGGCAAAGGTACCAGTAGCCAGACACGGCACGAAGATAATCGCGGTTGTCGATAGGACTTAGGCGGACCTCGCCTGTCTTTGCGAGCTAGGTACGGTACTACCATTCGAGCTCATGGCTCCACCCGAGGAAGCAGAACCGGTCGGACTGATGTGCATCGGCTGGTAGACGAGGAAGCCAGTATAGTCATTCAGATTGTGGGATGAATGGTCGGGAAACCTTGTTGACCCGGCGTTTCTGTTTCTGTCCGTCTGCATCCTTCACGCGCCGCTGAGGACCACTGGCTAAGGAAAGAAGATTAGCATGACGAACCAAATGATGAATAAAAGCGCCTTATTTCCAGCTGGTTCATTTGAGAAATAATATCTGCCTCTGTCATTAGAATCGCATTTGTGTTGATTAGCTGGAGATGAAGAAAGATGTTCACGGTGGCGTGCGTGCACGGTGCGGCGGGGATACGTGCATACTTACCCCGCGGCGCGAACGCCGAGTCGGAACGAACAGAAAGTATTTCGGCCCGATGCTTCAGCGATTCCAGGAACCTCACGTGACAGCATTTGTCGTACGACCGTGTTTTGCGAAAGTTTAATTTCGAAAATCAAACCACTAACAACGACAGTTCGTCACCCTCCGGACGCGCAGAATACGCGCAGAATACTCACAGCATAATGGCTTTCAACAAAAAGTCAACAAAAACACGCGCAGAGCCTTCTCACAACTGTTTTCTCACTTGGGCGAAGCGCATTGGAGTATTGAGCGTGCTTGTTGTGATCTTCGGTTGGCTTGATACTATCAAGGTTTGTCAACTACTCCTTGAGCCGTAATTTTGTCTTCATCGTCGACATATTATAGGACCGATGGTATGTTTTCGATCCTGCCTTCCTCCATGAACTTCAGGTCGCAGCAATTGCCGCCTCACCGAACGATACGGCTGGCATGATCTCACATATTGTCGCAAACCTCACGGAAACTTATCCCTCCAAGAATATCCATCTCAACACGCACCAAGACTGGGTCTTCAACAACGCGGGTGGTGCTATGGGCGCGATGTATATCATTCATGCGAGCATCACTGAGTATCTCATCATTTTCGGCACCCCGCTGGGAACGGAAGGACATACAGGTATTCACACCGCGGATGATTATTTCCACATCCTCGTCGGAGAGCAATGGGCGTTCCAACCTGGCCAGCTAGAGATGGAGAGGTATACTCCTGGTATGGTCCACCTCATGCCGCGAGGTGTTGCGAAGCAATATAAAATGCATGAAGGATGCTGGGCGATGGAGTACGCACGAGGTATGTGTTTATCTATCCAGTGCCCCATCTCCTTTTCTGAGCCATATTTATAGGGTGGATTCCATTGATGCTACCCTTCGGATTTGCTGATGCCCTGACGTCGACTCTTGACATTCCAACTCTGTACAACACCGTACGTATCACAGGGAGGGAGATTCTGTTAAATTTGCTTGTCGGAAAGATTTAGATGATTATAGTGTGTTCCAATGGAGATATATATTCATGTGTTGCTTATTACCAACCCGCTCTTATCCGGCTGTGTGGGCGGCCGGGGTGGCTAACCAGCTTGCTCAAGCAACCGGTGAGTGGAAGGCTTCAGTTCTTCACATAAATTTAACTTGCTTCACGTATGACATATGAACTCAACTTCGCCGCATTACATGGTTGTGTGTCTATTTTGACATTCATTGTCATCACTAATTTGATCTGACGACCAAAGCGGAAACAATTTCCAAACTTGGATATTGCTAAAAATCTGGTTAATCGCGGAAATGGGACTCTACTGCTACATGCATTATTCACGCTACTATGTATCCTTTTTTATTATCAAATTCTTTCAACAAAAACAATATGAGAGATGATGGAGTTATTTTCACACCTTTATGTAATAATTTGAAAGGCCTTTAGCTGTAATATAATAAACTTGCAATCGGTACAGGTAATTTGCAACTGATTCCCTGAGTCTCATAAGTCAAAATTTATGCATTTCAGACGTGGAATTGGGGAAATATACTCAAAACACTACCCCAACTTGATTCAAGCTGCTGAATTGAGCATAGTGCCCAATTCTGATCCTTCATAAGCATCTTGAGAAATCTTGACTTGATCTTGACACAATATTCAAGAATATTCTGATATTCATGAACACGCTGCGAGGCGTAAATATTCAGTAAACTGATCCCCCCTGCTAATTCTCGATTATCGCCGGTGTTGCTTCGATACGTTTAACCCCAGAGGGCCTGTCTTGAGCTTCGAAAGACCGAAGACAAAAACACGCTGTGCATACATCGCCTTAATAGAGTGTAAAAATGAAAGAAAAAATGAATAATAGATAGAGTTCAGATCCATCTCAAATCCATCTCAAATCCAACTTCCTTCCAACGACTCAACGGGAAATTCGTCCAGATCCATACCCAGTTCGTCGAAGACTTGCTTGACTGACTCCTTCGCCTCCTTCTCTTCCAGTTCAGCGAGCGCTAAGCGAATAAAAGTGAGCTCTCCATTATCCATATGCTGTATGAGTATGACGACTCTACCTGCTCCCCTGCCTTCACCCAAACTCTTCTCCAATCCTTCCTCCCCTTCTCTCGCGGCGATCAGCAACAGTTGCGCGCCTTCATAATCCAATAACTCGGGTGTCTCGCAGCTTGCAAACCTCAACCCATAGGACTCTCTGCCCCTGGAATGCTCTGCCGACCCTTCACCTACTCCAAATACACCTTGCATGATCCAGTCAGGATAGTCGGCTGACTTGGAATGAACTTGCTGTGGACCCGTCGCTGGAGCCAGCGGATTTTTCACTTGCAGGATGAATGACGAAGCGGAGTAAATTCCCAGCGATGATTGTACATCCCCCATTTCTTTTGGTCCCGGGTGCGATATGTGATAGCCCAGATGGCTCTCCCGTTCAGAAGGCACTTCTGCTTCCGAGTTGACGATGGCATACCCGCCTCGGGCAACAAGGCGCGCCGGCTCTTGGTGGCGCGTTCCTTAAGACATCGAAGAATTGGACTAACAAGAATCAAATAAAATAGAAAAGAATTTACCTCGCGTCTTGGTTTCGTACATCTTTTCACCGAGGCCTTTCTCCAAAGAATCCAGATCATCACCAACAGCAGTGACTGAGGCCCAGAACATTTCCTTTCGTCTACTCCCTCCACGTCCAGGACTTTCAGGGTCTGGCAGTTTCTTCTTGCCTACTGTAATCAACCTGTAGTGTTTCTTCTTAGAGTGCCCAATGTCTGGAGCAGGGATAGCGTCTGCGCCTCGAGCGAGAACTTTCATCTCAGATTCCTCCGACTTGGTGGGGTCAGGCTTTTCGGTGCCAATCTGAGCGGATGACTGAAACACAGAAAATTCAGGAGGTCGAGGTACAAGTAGCATATAGAAATTCTTGATGTCTTCGATAGATTCGGCCTCTTCGAGTTCTACGCGAGGGCGGTAAAAAAAGTAGATATGCCCGCGCTCGATAGTTCCTATGGCATCTTGGTAAATTGCAACCGCCTAAGGAGCTTAGAGCTGGAACAAATGACACTGACCAGCTTTATAAACGCTTTCTTTTCCGTGCGTGGTGACTGTGTCGATCTTGGATCTCTTCGAAGGTGGAAGTTCCTCTGGCTTTGTATCAACATCTTCCTCGGTCTTACTTGCTTCGCGTTTTTCGCCTGGCTCGGGCTCTTTGGTGTCTTCCGCCCTCATCTCCACATCGTGGTGTACGACGTGGCCGTGCTTTCGGGTTTTGCTAGGAGCTCTCCCCTTCCGTGTTGCAGACGGAGAACGTCTCTTCTTCTCATGCTCTTCGTCAGGAGGGATTTTCCCCTCTGCTATGGCGGATTGTCTTCGAGTGGTAGGCATAGTCGGACACGAAGCGGAAAAGAAGTCGAACAGAAAGGCGGAAGCGCCGCACTGTATATATTGTGGAGGAAATTGACGTCATCTTCTAGGTAAACAGTTGCGTTGTTGGTCCAAGTTGGAGAAGGTCCGTGCGTTTCAAGTTTCTATTCACGTTCCACAGAAGCATCCAGACAGTTTTTTTTGCATCGAATGGATGCGAAATGTCTAGCCATGGGCATGTATGTCTGAGGAATAGGTCTAGATTTTGCCGGCGTGTCGGTTTAGCATCATATTGACACCTGCCAAACATGGGTCGCACTGGAGGTCGAGGTGGGCTTTCAAATTTTCAGCTCGTCTAATGGATTGGCGCTAGCATTTGCACAAATCAAAGGAGTTGTCTTGGAGTTGTCGATGGTGTAACTCAAGTGTAACTTCAGCTTAGGATTTGAGTCACGCTTTGGCACAACGCGGAAGGTCACATAATCACGTGACTAGGTACCTTAAAATGGTTGTGACAATCTTTATCTCTGATGGCATCTGTTCATACAGTCATTCCGAGTCCACTGCGACTCACACAGAGCACATACATGTCCCACCCAGCAGCTCCGAGATCCTTTCCAGCTCTCAAGAAATTCTCATTTGAAAAAGTTATAAATGAAGATCCCCTAACCCATGCATTAATTCTCCTTGGAACATTTCCGAACCCAGATGATCCCAATGACATGGTCAAAGCAGTAGTGCGACTCGAGAAAACCGCGCTTAGTCCTGACGATGGCCCCCGTTTCTTCGGCGAAAATGGAATTATCAAGAAGGCTGAACTGGAAGGGAGTACAGACATCGTATGAGCTGCGTGATATTTCGTGCTCCCTTATGGTTCATTGAGTCTGGTCTTCAGTATACCTGGTTGTTCGGATGGCTAGGAGAAGACAGGGAACGGGATGTCAAGATTAACGTGATATGTCCGGCCACGGAGGTTCATATTCGCAAGGTGCGACATCATTTGGGCTTTCAATGTAGCGAGTCATAAGGCAATTTATATTCTGGATGTGATCAGTATACGAAACAAGAACAGATCATCGTTCGCGAAACACCAGCTTTGTACGAACAATACGTGAAGCCGTATATTTCAGGATTCCCTGCCGATAGAACGAAATGGTGCGTATTGCTCTTATCGACGCCTTGTGGTTTCAAGTGATAGACATAAACAGGATGGAGAATATCCTGACGGGGCTGTCTGAGCAATCCAAGGTCTTATACTCATCCTCAAAATTTCTTATACTTCCAGACATGAAGTGGGATGTTAAAACCCTCTCTTCGCTGTATCTCATTGCACTCGTGCAAGACCGCTCAATTCGTAGTTTGCGCGATTTGCGTAGGCGCCATCTTGGATTACTGACATCCATTCGGCGCGAAGCGTCTCGCGTAGTACAAGATAAATGGGGCCTTGGCAGTGGATCCCTGAGGATGTACATCCATTATCAGCCAAGTTATTGTGCGTTCTTTGTCCTCGTGTCCGGTAACAGCTGGTTGCTCAATATGCAAATTCAGACCATTTCCACGTCCATATCGTGAACGCGAACTTTCAAGGAAATATGCTGGGCATGTCCGTCGGTCAAGCGCACCTCTTAGATGACATTATCTCTTTGGTTCGTATAAACTCGACCACTCAAATAAATGAATTGACGTTCAATGACATTTTCAAACTGCAGTTGCAGCTCGATCCAGAAGAAGGACCAGGGGTATTCGAACGGATGACGCTTACCTATGGATTGGGTGACCAACACGGATTGTTCGAGGCCATGCGCCACAGTAGTGGGAATCCCGATGACGCACCGTCGTAACTTGCACCCAATAAAAGTTACATACATATCCTGTTCTCACTGCGCCATGAACACGAGTAATTTCCTATCGATACTATTACAACATAGAAATGTCAACCAAATGTAGTTCCATTTGGTTCAAGCGCGTTTCCTGAACATAACATGGGCAGTGGGGTTGGGAGCGCAGCCGGCTTGGAACCAAACATTCTCCGGTCGCGGACCATCATTCGGCAATTTCACATCATAAGTCAGTAAAACATGAGCGAGCATTGCCTTGAGCTCGTTGACCGCAAAAAAGCGACCCGGGCTTCCAAATAGCGAGAGATCAGATACAGACTTTGTGTTCTGGGAGAAAGGAAGCCTTACCATGCGTGGCGGCCAGTTCCAAACGTTACGTAGTCATGACTGAGAGAAACCATTTGGTGCTTGGTACTCTCACCCTCTTCTTCTCTCATTTCTGCAAACCTAAAGCCTTCAAATTTGTCGGGGTTCGCGTAGCTAGTCTACGAAAATACGTGGTGTCAATATGCAGGTTGCAGGCATTTGATGAACCAGGAATCTTTCTCACCTCATCGACGTGAGTCGAGTAGGTCGCCACCGCCATATGCGTACCAGCTGGCACAGTCACTCCGTTTGAAAAAGTAAAATCCTTCAGCGCCTTGCGATTCATACTCACTGTCAAGCCATGTTAAACTGGCAGATAAAGATAGAATCAAAGAGGCTTACAAACTCCGATAGCAAGGCGCTGAGACTCCTTGATGAAACTGTCCACTTTACGCATCTTTCCCATGGACACTTTAGTCCAACCCTCCGCCTCGATAACCGTCTCTACTTCCTCACGCATGGGTTTGACATACTCGGGATAAGCAGCTAAGTCGTATAGAACGTGGGTGAACGCCTGTATAGAACGCGTCAGACAAAGTAAATGGGCTGGCAGTGGAAAATCTGACCCACATTCGAGGTCGTATGTATAGCCGCAAAATTGATAGAAAGAAGACGAATGGCAACGTCGCGAATGGTTCGTTGCGGCCCCTCCGCTTCGTCCAGAAGCCAGCTTATTAGATCGTTCTGGAAGCAGTTTTAATGAGCGCGGGTACACGGGTGTTTCGGATTCGTTCTGAGATGCTTACGGGTTTATCCTGCCAGTCGGGGCCGAATTGTTTCTCTTTGTCGAGACGTTCTTGAATGATGGGACCAATATGGTCGACAACTTTCTTGATGTTAATTGGGACCTTGGTTAGGAGTTTCCCTACAATTCTGCTAGGTATGCATCAGGAACGCTTGCAGGAACAGGAGCAGGAATTTATTTGCTTACGGTCTAAGGAATGGTGGGTACATGTTGATGACTTGTGCACCCTGGAAAACATCGATTGTGAACTGTTCTTGAATTTTTCTGTAGTCGGGGTTCCGACCTGGACGATTGTTAGATGAGTTTTGTATTATCTCCTCGTTTGCTCACATAAAGGCAAGCCAACGAACAAGCGATTGCTGCTCCTGCAGACTATCTGCATCACGGTCTTCAGCGCAGGAACACTGGTCCATTCTATTTGAGGGGTCAGAATCTTTTACAGAAACGTGGATGTCAACAGTCACATCACTTACCTTTAGTATGCATCACAGGAATGAGTTCAGAGAAGGCTGTTGTTATCTCGTCCTTAATTTCTGGGAAGCGAACTCCAAGATTTCTTGTCATGGGGGATCGGACGACTGCGATATGGAAGGGGTCAACGCGAACTTCTTTGCCGAGCATGTAGTCAGTTTGGATGGTCTCCAAGTAAGGTAAGATAGAGAGTTAGCAAAGTTATTGTCATTTAATCGCGAGATTGTCACCTCAGCCACGGCGTCTCTGAAAGATAGTTGCTCATCGCTTGATCGACGAATGTCCTCGATCATCTCTGGCCCACTGATTATGACCATGTACCTCCCCATCATAGAAACCTTAAAAGGAGTTCCATAATACTTGCACCGAGGTGAGATTTAAGTTGAATAGCAGGCCGTTATAGCATACCTTGGTATAACCTTCTTGTACCATTTCGCGTCCATGACGGA
This sequence comes from Flammula alnicola, assembly GCA_015499995.1. Classification (NCBI taxonomy): domain Eukaryota; kingdom Fungi; phylum Basidiomycota; class Agaricomycetes; order Agaricales; family Strophariaceae; genus Flammula; species Flammula alnicola. Next base: position 140,898 of record JADNRV010000117.1, read on the forward strand.
AGAATCTCAATGCTTCAGAGTAAGAAGCAATAAGTCCTGAAGAGCCAACGGTGGGTATATGCTTCAGCTATATTTCCAAAGGTCGTTTTAGTTCCTTTCCACCACTAAGGTGAAGATGTTCACCTTATATGTAGGTGAGCGAAACCATCGTGAGACGAGGTATCCGAGTGTTAAGGCCACCGCCACTGCTGGAACGAAAAACGGAGGATAGCCCTGCATAGTGGGAGGTCAATCTTCTAGAGTCTAGAGAACCGAGGGCTCTTCTGAGAGCCTGGGAGGTATTTGTACACAACAGCCATGGATTCCCAAGTCACAGGGAACTTTTCGATGGTGCTTCTTTCTCTAAACATGGTGACGGAAAGTGAGTTCTCAGAGCAGAAGTCCATCGTGAACAGATATGCTCGGAGTAAATTCCCGCATGAAGTCAGAGGATTTAGATAATAGAATCGGCAGAGTCTTGTGAAATCTTGGTGAAATCTCCCATCTACTGCAGCAGTGACAGATCAATGTTTAAGAAGTTTTAACTTGGATCTGAATATAGCTGATTCGAAAGGCGTCCCAAATTTTCATTTGCAATGGAGTCAGAGGCCGAGTCTAAATATCACGATGAGTCTCTGGATTAGCGAAGGCCCGAGGAGAGGACGACAGTAAAAAAGATGATGATGATAGACTTAGACGACGCCTGAGCGTGCTACTAGATGTTTGTCGAAAGATCAAATGCGCGCAGTCGGCTTACGTCAAGTTTGTTTGTGGTTGCGCCGGGCGGGGCCCGATATGACTTCCGAGTCTTCGACAGGTGCATGCAAGTGGCAACTGTCGAAGCCATGGCCCCTTTTCAGACGATTCTTCCCTCCAAAGGGTCTCATAAATCCCTCGAGGATATACCTTTTTTTTGCGCATTATCCGGCTGCATTGTTGGTTCGAGGACATGGATGACTGATAACCTCTGAGAAAGAGAGGCGAAGAAAACAAGTTGGAATGGTAATGTGTATAGATCCCCAAAGGCTCTCTCATAACGTATAACTATAGAACGAGCCTGGGAATACACTGCTCACTATCAGATTTCTAGGACCCCGATTCCATATATAAACCAACATACTTGTACTGAATCCACACACGGGCCGAATCACGAAGTGTATCAATGTCAAGACAGCGCATTGATGATTTAGATGTCTATTTACATATGTGCGTATGGTTGCCTTGAAGGCAGTCGAGTCAGAAGAAGTCGCCGTTGATAGTCGTGGTTGTAGTCTGCTACAGTACTCGTACATGGCTCTAGAGAGAGGTAGATAAATGCATTGGCCCTATACATCAAGGGCGAATTTAAGAAAGAAACCGTGTACATGTTTGAACGTTGAACGCCGGATGACGCTTACCTATGAACTCGGCGACCAACGTGGATTGTTCGAAGCCATGCACCAAGAGTACTGCAATATTGAGGACACACGGTCATAACTTGCATCCATTGAGGCCTTACATACCCTGCTCTCACTGCACTATCTTTGAACACGAGTAATTTGATATCGATTCTATTACAGCATAGAAATATCAACCAAATTTCGTTTTCCACTCAAGCGCGTTTCCTGAACATCACCTGGGCAATGGGATCGGGAGAGCAACCAGCTTGAAACCAAACATTCTCAGGTCGGGGGCTATCGTCGGGCAATTTCACATCGTAAGTCAGCAAAACATGGGCGAGCATGGCCTTGATCTCGTTGACCGCAAAAAAGCGACCCGGGCTGCCAAATAGCAAGAAGTCAGATGGAGACTTTGTGCTCTAGGAGAAAGGAAATCTTACCATGCATGGCGGCCAGTTCCAAACGTTACGTAGTCGTGACTAAGAGAGACCATTTGGTGCTTAGTACCCTCGCCCTCTGCTTCTCTCATCTCTGCAAACCTAAAGCCTTCAAATTTGTCGGGATTCGTGTAGGTAGTCTACGAAAATAGGTAGTGTCAATGTGTAGCCTCTAGATTTAGATGAATGAAGAATCTCACTTCATCGACATGAGTCGAGTAGGTCGCCACCGCTACATGCGTACCAGCCGGCACAGTCACCCCGTTTGAAAAAGTAAAATCCTTCAGCACCTTGCGATTCATACTCACTGTCAAGGCTTGATTAGACTGTTTCTCAGAAAGGTCGAGTAAAAGGGGCTTACAAACGGCAATAGTGAGGCGCTGAGACTCCTTGATGAAACTGTCCACTTTGCGCATTTTCCCCATGGACACTTTAGTCCAACCCTCCGCCTCGATCACAGCTTCTATTTCCTCGCGCATGGGTTTGACATACTCGGGATAAGCGGCCAAGTCGTATAGAACGTGGGTGAAGGCCTGTGTGGGACACGTCAGATGAAGCAATGGATGGTCTAGAATTCGACTCACATTCGAGGTTGTGTGTATAGCCGCGAAATTGGTATTAAGGATACGAATGGCAAGGTCGTGAATAGTTCGTTGCGGCCCCTCCGCAACGTCCAAAAGCCAACTTATCAGATCGTTCTGGGAGCGGTGTTAATGAGGGACACGGGTGTTTTGGATTGTCGTTCCTAGATGCTTACGGATGGGTCCTGCCAGTCGGGGCCAAATTGTTTCTCTTTGTCGAGACGTTCTTGAATGATGGGACCAATGTGATCGACAACTTTCTTGATGTTCGTTGGGACCTTGGTGAGGAGGTTCCCGACAATTCTGCGAGAGGCGTGTCAGAAATGCCCACAGCAGCAGGAGCGGCATTTGCTGGCTTACGGTCTGAGGAACGTTGGGTACATGTTTATGGTCTCTGCACCATGAAAGACATCGAGTGTGAACTGTTCGTGAATTTTTCTGTAGTCGGGGTTCCGACCTAGACGACTGTTAGATGAATTTTGTATTATCTCCTCGTTTGCTCACATAAAGGCAAGCCAACGAACAAGCGATTGCTGCTCCTGCAGACTATCTGCATCACGGTCTTCAGTGCAGGAACACTGGTCCATTCTGTTTGGGTGGTCAGGATATTTTATAGGAACGTGGATGTCGATAATCACTTACCGTTAGTATCCATCACAGGAATGAGTTCCGAGAAAGCCGTTATTATCTCATCCTTAATTTCTGGGAAGCGAATTCCGAGATTTCTTGTCATGGGGGATCGGATGATTGCGAAATGATAGGGATCAACGCGAATTTCTTTACCAAGCATGTAGTCAATTTGGAAAGTCTACAAATAAGATAAGAGGTCAGTAAAGTCAGCACCATAATTCGATCCCAAGGTTGTTACCTCAGCCACGGCTTCTCCGAAAGATAGTTGCTCCTCACTTGCTCGACGAATGTCCTCGATCATCTCTGGTCCACTGATCACGACCATGTACCTCCCCGTCATAGAAACTTTAAAAGGAGTTCCGTAATACTTGAATGGATATGAGATTCAGGTTGGCCAATGGCAGGCCGTTATAGAATACCTTGGTATAACCTTCTTGCACCATTTCGCGTCCGTGACGGAAGAACCTCATCGCTTCAAAGTAAGAAGAAATAAGTCCTGAAGAGCCAACGCTGGGTATATGCTTCAGCTATATTTCCAAAGGTCGTTTTAGTTCCTTTCCACCGCCAAGGTGAAGGTATTCACCTTGTATGTAGGCGAGCGAAACCATCGTGAGACGAGATATCCAAGTGTTAAGGTCACCGCCACTGCTGGAACGAAAGACGGAGGATAGTCTGGCATGGTTGGGTGGTCAATCTTCTAGAGAATATAGGCCCTCATCACATCCTGCTTTTTGTACGCAGCAGCCATATGTTGCCTAGTCAAGGAAATAGTGCTTCTTTCTCTAAACTTGGTGACTCAGAGAGGGGCGTACATGACAAACACATAGGCTCGGAGCCGCTCCCGCATGAAGTCAGTGAGAGGGTGTAGATAATGGGTTTAACTGAGTCTCCCAAAATCTCCCATTTACAGGGCCATCTACAGGGTAGACAGCGGCAGTTCAAAAACTCGGAGCCGAATTCAACTGACTGGAGAAGCATCCGAGACTCGCATTTGCCATGGACGCAGAGGTCAATGCTTAGCGCCAGGATATCTCTGAATAGCGAAGGCCCGAGAAGAGAGTTTAAAAGATGATGATAAACTTAGATTCCGAGTCGTCCAAGTCGATGAAAGTTTGTTTGAGAGATTAAGAGCCGGCTTACATAAGGCAGCTCCGAGTCATTGTGTCCCGACTCCCGGGGCGCGGCTTCGGGACGGACTGTAACGCGACTTCCACAGCCAGCAACTGTCGATGTTATATCCTCCTTTCAAATTATTCTTCCCTCTAAAGAGTCTCACCAATCCGTCCAGGATGTACCATTTTTTCACGCATTATGCTGCTTTATTAATATTGTCACTGCTGGTTTTCGGAAATAGAAGAGTACTAAGTTTGGACTAAGTACAGAGACTGAGAGGCTTCCGAAAGAAAAGCGGGGAAAACTTGAAAGAGTCCTGTGTACAGAACTCTGGAACTGAGCTTTCGAGGAACGACGAATCTATATAGAAACGAACATATAACACACGAATCATGAGGGGGTATCATAGCAAGAAAGTGCATTCACGATTTAATGCTCGAAGTCTATTTACATATGTGCATTTGCCATTACAGCCTCGTCTGAACGTACAAGAAAAAAGGGATCGATCCAGAAGATGTCGCCGTCAATGGTCGTTGTCGTAGTCAGCTACAGTACATGCACTAGAGAGAGGGAGAAAAATGCATTGGTGTACGTCAAGGGCGAATTTAAGAAAGAAACGGTGTACGAGTAAAGTACAAGCATGATCATTCATGGAGTCTGTGGGGTGTTGCGTGATGTTGTGCATGGCCAAAAAAGGGAGAGACTCGACGACGACAACAAGAGTATATCGTGGATGAGACAGACAGAAGAGTCGAAAAAGAAAGGAGAAAGGTAGACACGACCAATAAATAACAAAGTGACAGCGTGGACCAACCCAAATCGAATGGAAAAAAGAAGAGGGAGGACAGAGGAAGAAAAGGAAAGCGGCGAGACGAAGTGGGGATGTGGAAAATTATACATGTCCAGAACTGCAACGGCTCTTGGGCATTTCATCATCACAAATTATTGTCGTTAGCATGTCATGCTTTCAGAGGCTCTGGAATTTCAATGACAGGGGTCTGATGCGACTCAAGTGTCTCCTTCGCGTCTCCGTTCGGCAATTTTGTGGGTGATACTGCTCCGTCTGCAAAGAATGAGTCAATAAATGAACCATAAAAAAACACCCAGCCGACATAAATATAAAGGGAAAGAATAAATCAAGGTCAGACGAAGAAATACTCACCTGGTGCTGGTGTTGCCTCAAGCATGGGTGAATCGCCTTGCTCCCTCCGCAAGTTGAGTTTGGGGACATCCTTGTCATTCCGGATATCCTCCTCGAACTCAGCCAGCTTCTCCTTAAGGTTCCTCGTCGGATCCGGCGACTCAGGCCGCCCAAGCCCCAAAGACTCGCTGAAGAATGATCGTCCACCTGTCGCCTCTTCCTCGCTGTCCTCCTCGTCGCTATCCTCGTTTCCGAACATCAACTGCCCACTATCGCTGACAATGCTGCCGCCCGGCCGGTAGGAGATCCCGCTACCCGCGATCGTCGTCACTGTCAGCCCATACCGTCGTAGAAAATCATCATTATCAAACGCCGGTGATTCCGGCTCGGCCGACGCACTACGGCGCTCGCGTGCTTCCTGGGCTTCCCGTCGGGCGCGGAAGGACAACAGCCGGCTTTGGGCGTACAATTGCGGGATGGTGCTTGGTGTTTGGTACCCGTACCCCGACTTGACGCGGTCCGTGACCCATTGATACCACTCTTCCTTTGTGCGCCCATGTGTAATGGCGACGATGAGGATGGTCATGTTATCACAGCCGATACCTGCTCCTGACGTTGTGTCGGGCGCAAGACAGTGCTCGAACATCATTTCGCTTATTTCTGTCAGTTCCTTGCCTTCCGAGACTTGGTAGCGGATGAAGTCGACAACTTGTTGCGAGGTGAGACAATCCCAAATACCTAAAAGCAATCGTTGTGGACCAAGGTATAGGTAGTATAAAGAAAGCATACCATCGCAAGCCAGCACCAAAAATTCATCGTCTTCAGTAATCTCATGGCATGTAACATCAGGGTTTGCGGTAATAATTTGAGCCTCAGGCCCCAGTGAGTAGTTCTTTTTAAATTCGAAATCTCCCAAAGCTCTTGACAACGCAAGATTGCCTGATGGCAGCACTCAGCAGACGAATGGAGATGACGAGAGACGATTTACATACCATTCACCCGACCATATTCAATGTAACCACCGGCTCCAGAAATCCGTGCCCTCTCGGCTGAGAAATTAAAATTAAAGTCTGACTCAGATGTAGAAAGAAATCTACGCACTCTCGCTTGTTGGTTTATGATCAAAACTGAGGGGTTTTACCTCACCCTTGATACCAATTACTGATCGTGAATCTCCAGCATTTGCCTATATTCCATTAGACTGAATAACGATAGAAAGGGAGAGGATACATACGACATAGATCTTATTATCGTGAGTAATTAACGCGGCGACGGCGGTGCAGCCTGATGGATCCCTTGTATGCGCTGGGTCTACGAAAGGTTGACGCCGTCAGATAAAAGCAACGGAAATGGAAGGACAGGCACGCACTCGCCAAAAGATCCTCATCTGTGCCTAAGAATGCCTTCTTCAGGGCGGTTTCATACTCGCCTGCCTTGTATGTTTCTTCAGCTACCAAGCGCTTATGGACATTGTGGCCCGCAAATCTGGCAACAGTGGATCCTAGGAGAAAGTATAAAGAATTGTGGATGACAGGATAAGGACAAGGGGACGTACCACCGTGACCATCGTACACCGCGAAAAATGTATTACTATTGTCCGTTGAACCATCTAGATCCAATACCGTAGCATGCGCATCCTCCATGGCTGGACAGTAGAGTCAGTAAAAGAGATCCTGGGTGCATAGGACGTTGCGCGCTAATTGCGTACGACAAGGGACTCACTGATTCTCCAGCCTTGCATCTCAGAAACGGCGAAAAAAAAGCGTGCATTGGCGCCTGTATCGGAGATTTTCTTGGTCGCTGTAAAGCACAATCTTGAGAACTTCTGTTAAGGTGATAATAGAGGGTAAACAAACCCGGAGAAGACAGTGTTTGACCCTGGAGACGACAGAGATGAGTAAAATGGTAATCTGTGAAAGAAGATAACCGACCATCTTTAATCAGGCCTGATGCTATGAAAGAAGTGGTATCGAGGAGATGGATCGTAGAGCCGCCGTATTCGTTGGAAATAAAGTCTGTAGAGAGTCGTGGCCAAGAAAGAATGGAGCAGGAGTTGAGAATGAAGGTCGTGTGGTGGATGCCCTAATCCTGCGTAGGTGGTGCACAGCTTGAATTGCATCACTGTACCTGTTTGCCTCTATTTATCATTCTCCATTTTATCAAATTTCAGTGGTTCATGACTCAATCTATATCGTCTCAACGCCCGATTGTCTGAAGAATAGGCGCACAGGTGGTTGGCATCTGCAGGACTCTGCAAAAACAATCAAAATTCAATGTCCGATCTCCTCTAAGGCGCCAACAAGGAGGAAGGGAAAATAATCGAATTTGAAACAACAGGTGGACACCCTGCCATGGTCATAGATGCGGCCGCGACGCCGCGTATGTATGTATACGTATGTATGTCACCGCGAAAAATTTACGTTGATTTCCCTCGATTTTTCAAGGGGCTAAGCAACCTCCGACGTTTCGTGTCTCCGCCGCGCCTCTCGAGTCTCCTTTTGGAGCTGCTCACTATATTGCCTCGGCTTTTCCTTCTCAAACACCTCGTTGATCTCCTCGAGCGTAAGTCCCTTGGTCTCCACCACGAAAAAGTAGATCACAATAACCTCGAAGATATCCCAAATCAAAAAGATCAGGTAAACTGTGTGGGAAGTCATTTTTAGAGCGCATCATTGATCGACGTATACAATATTAGATGACCGCACCTTTCCATCCGAGCTTTTGTAAAGCAACCGGAAGCCTGTCGGGACGAAGCAGTTCATAATTAACCATGCATTGCACGTAAGTAGATCGATAGCAGCAACTGTTAAAACGCACCCAAAAGTGTTTATCAAGGTCGAAACTTGAGAAACGATGTTCAAGAACGCAAGACCCTTTGCACGCGCCTCATAGCCAAGGACTTCCGCGGGGTAAAGTGCTTGCCTGGTGTGAAAGTCGTAAGCACACGCGCTCGGCTCCGCTTCGGCGGGAAACGCACATGGGTGTCCATCCATAGGAGAAGACGACCATGAACAGATAGATGAAGGTTATGCCTGCGTTCGCCCTTGCTGCGCTTCCGAAGCTCCTCAAGAGCCCAGTGACTATCGCCAATATCACCGACATTACAATGGTCGAATATAGCAAAACCTTGCGACGTCCAAAACGGTCAACCGTGGCCGATCCCTGAACTGATACTGTCAGCGCATGACATTCTCAGAAAGTTGTGGGAAAGACTTGCGCATAGTGCTATGATAAGATATCAGTTGCCGAGTACTGTAAGGAACCCCCAAATCAAGAGAAAGGTCTTAAAATCTTACCTCCCATACTAAGATCTAATCAGTGGCATGAAATGTGAATTGGACTAGAAATACTCACTATGAAGTAACACTATTGACAAAGTTAAGAGTGAGCTGACGATTCTGCGAGGTTATTCCGGCGTTCTTGAGGAGAATAGGCAGGAAGTAGGTAATTAGTCCATTTCCGCTCAGTTGACCTTATCGACGACGAGATTAGCTGTAGATCTTCCTGAAGGCAGATACTTAGATGCATACCGAAAGTTCCTGTAAACGTATATCAAAAAACAGCCACAAGAAGAGAAGACTGGAGCGCACCGATAAGAATAACCATATAAGCCCTATATCTGTCTGCGCGAGTCGTGAATAAGGGTCTGAAATCCCACCATCGCTCTGATTAATGAAACCAGAATAAGTTTGAGGTGCGAATAAACATCAGTAATTTTAACCGCACTGTCAGCACCGTCAATCTGGATCTTCTCTTCAATCTCGCGCATCTCCAGGTCCACCAAGGGGGAGTCAATATCATTGTCACTGCTGTGGAACCTGGCAAGAATCCGACGCGCCATATCTTGCTTCCCAATACTGTATAACCACCGGGGACTGGCCGTAAAATAAATTAGTCGCCACTTTACGCAAGAAATATTTGGTTCGGCAGTACTTACGATTCAGGACACAAGAAAACCATAGAGACATTAACGGCGGCAGGTACGAGCTATAAAATACCAAAATTCATCGTCCAGTCAGAAATCTATGCCATATTTGTGCAAAGGACCCACTTGGATATACAACGGCAGCCGCCAAGACATCTCGCTCTGGAATTTCCCGGTCGCGACCATCATACCCGTAGCCGTTATCTGTCCCACGTAATAGCTTCATAAAAGCAATCAATTAGCATATTTCTTCAAGTCCCATCGTAAAGGAGGATTGACGATCAACCTACTCACAATGAATTTAGGAATCCGATATACGCGCCCCGAGAGTGGGCAGGGGCCATTTCAGCAAGGTATGATTTTGCGGAGGCTCCTGCGCAGGCCGAGCCGAGACCTATATATGTGTACACACAAGTACGAGGAAGGGATACGTCCGCCATGGTCAATCGCCTTAATATCGGCATGTACAGTAGATGTCTGGCAGGAGTTACTTACCAGTCAAAAATCGCCCACCGAGGAACATTCCTTTATCTGTGGCATTAGCGGTGAGAAGCGCCCCGGCGCTTTTTATTTAATGTGAACGCAATGGTGAGGGTCCGATTAAAACCTCCTATATAAACGAAGCAGCGTTGTACTCACATCAAAACTGCGTTTCCGAAGAACATCGAAAATCGCCGGCCGAATCGGTCAGGAAAATAGGCTATAGTTATTTCGTCAACCTCTGACCTTGATGTTTACGATGACAAGAATCATGGATGCTCACAGGCCGGTATTGTCCCGCTGCACATGCAATAAAGATAATCAATGAGGTAATCGGAGAAGGAAAGACGAAAACGTACCAAATGGAGCCGCTTGATAAAAAAAAATCGGGAATGAGCAAATGCTTGACCTCGTGGAAGATATAAAGTAAAGCCATACACGGTGTAGATACCGAAGACAATGCTGATTTTGAAGTAATAAAATCTTAGCAATCACCCAGTACACGATTTATAGAAGAACATACCTGGTCTTGCTTCCAACGCCTGACATGCCAAAATATTGTTGGTACTGTACCATGCTATTGATACCACCCATAACCTTTTAGAAAAGGCGACATGCGTCATTTGAGCATCGTGCATCCCTCAGAGGTAAAATGGCCCACCGTTCCATCGAAACCACTGTCTCCCGAGCAGCAGCACACCACCAAGGTCACTAGATACATCTATCGCGGTGATAAATCAACGCTCGTAAGAAAGATGGCAGGAAAATAATGTATTGGATGGTAGCGCACTTGGATGGCAGCCCAACTAAAGCGACTAACGCCCGGATCCATCTCCAACGCCTTCTGAAGCGCAATCTGCTTCTCCATCGGCGTCTGTGGGACGCCATATTCGCGGTGCACGACCTCAGCTTCATGCTTGTCATCCATGTATTTCTCAACGGAAGAATGCGAAGGCGTCGTAGCGTTCCCCATAGCGCTTGTCGATATCACTCAACTAACGCGAGCGATAAGATTGAAGCAAGAACTTCGCCCGGCTTATCATGCAGCGAGCTATACATATAACTCCCCTTCTCTCATGCTGATGCTATAGCAAAGAAATTGAAAGAATCCCCAGAATCGTGAGTTCAGTGTCTATTAATAGAACTCGCCAAGTGGTGCGAATGGCCTGCAGGTCAACTCTATTCGCGATGTTGGAGGGGAGACGACGTTTAGGGCAAGAAGGGGTATCAGGTGACAGAGCGCAACGTTCGATTCCGTCCCGCGGTGTCAAAAGGGACATGTTCTTGGGCGAGGTCGGCCGGGTGGGGGGCCCGGGCGGTGGAGGCAAATTGTGCGGCGTCGAGAAAAGTGAATATGTATTAAGTATCCAGCATATCCCGGGTGCATGCGTACTGCGCAGCTATCTTCATTTGCAATTTGGGGGCTTTAGGTGAGCCAAGAGCAAGCCAAGAGAGAGTCTCCGTAGCTCTCGGTCGCCCAGATTGGAGGGATGAGGAATGCGCGGATCGTCTTTCACAACTTTGGAAGACACCTGAAGACACGGCGAACTTGAAGATTCTTACCGGTCCGGGCGTCCAATTCTAAGTATGTAAGGTTTTTTTGTGGTCACGATCATGACCAGCGTATGTCATTTATAGCCAGATTGTCAGTGACATAAGGATAGGAAAAACGAAACAACCAGCCGCGCCTTCTGCAGACAGGAAAAAAAGCGCAACTTGAAGTGGACGAAGGACGGTGAAAAGTGTCTCAGTCGGCCGTATCAGTCCCGCAGCTCTAGAGATGGTAGTTGTGATAACCTCAACTTTCAAGGAAATAATTAGCTTGAATAGAGGCGATCCGTTCACCGGAAAAGTATGCTTTTCATAGACATAAACTATTTCAAAATCGATTATTCTCGAGACTCGAGAGTCGGGAGTGGGACCAGCGGAAAGGAATACCATGCAATCATTAAAGCGTACTTTGCAATTACCTGGATCTTGAAATTCCTGTGTTGAAGCAGGAAATTTGAAATTTGTGGACGTTGTTGCCAAAGGTTCGGAGTATCATCGAGGGTTATTACGATCTATCGGAGTGCAGGTGGATTGTCAAGTCGTTATCAGATACATATGTATAGCGTATTGCCTCCAAGTTTGCATCAGGAGCTTTATACATACCGTGATAGAGGCATTTCCCAAGGTGCTCCTTATCTTTTGGAGTTTGATACTCGCGCTCCGGCGATCGCGCGTGCAAGCGAAGTTCCCAAAAATACAATATTAATGGAGCCAGTCGCGAGGTGCCACACTCAACGGTTTCGTAGAATAGGCCTAGGTATGTGACGTGCCAGTAATTCAAGCTCGCTACGTATAAGGAGTTTCTTAATATGTTCACAAGTTCTCAAATTTTATTCCACCGTCGATTCGCCAGCTCTTCGTTCCTTGAGAAAAGTACTGTCCCAGTGATGTAGTACTAGTAGAGATGCTGTAAGATTGCAATTGAAAGTTTTATATGTATAAAGGGATTAGGTAGCAGGTCAAGTGGCCAGGTTGCGTTAGCGAAATGACCATAAATTATTTAAATGAGCTGTCTCACTGACAATAGCAAACGACGAATTTACGTGTACGGTGTCGGCGTCAAGTCGGCGTTGTGGACAGTTTAGCTGGTGGCGTCGAGGATGGTGTCGATACCGCGGCACGATCGGCCGACATCGCGTGGGTTTGCACTTCGGTGATCAAATACAAATGGGGCTGATCGATCACTACTAGCCTGGGCCGAGCTTGGCAAATATGCAGTCTCTCAAAATTCAGGGTGAGCTTTGGATGGATGCATAATAAAAATTGCGTTCTCTCCGCGCATTTTATCACAATATCTTCTCTTCCTTCACCATTTGCTTTCAGTCCTGCCAGTTTATTCCTCTCTACCGGAAAGACGCCCAGTCCGCCTGAAAACGTCTGTCATTTCCTCCTCGGACAAACAATAAATACCATTATAGTCCCTCGGTCGCTCAAGATTCTCACCTGTGAATCATACCGCTATCTAGAGCGATCTGGAGAGCGGCAGAACTCTAATTCTTCTATTAGGTGAGAATCTACAGATTTCTAGCAAACCTTTATATAAACGTTGACGGTCGCAAGACCACTCTACAGGTATTTGAGATCCCAATTCTTTGAAATAATGTCTTGTCGTTCTTCGACTCAGACACTCGACATGAGTACACAGGTCTGTAATCTGCGCACCCCACAGGTACCTAGAAGCTGACCGACTCCTGCTACAGGAGGTCTATATTATAACGCACCCTATCCGCCCGCGTCCTCGCACTCGGACGTCCTCTTTGCTCTCCGTCTGTTCGGGTGTTTCGCTTGGGTCTGTTTTCGAGATAGCCAAGTCCCATTCCACTGCCGGGGTCAGCCAACTGCCCGATACACACGAGGCATATGGTGCCTTCATCCCAGTGCGCTCAGCAACATCCACATTGAAAGACTTCGCCTCCTATGTCTCTCCTCCTATCACGCGCAATGCGTCAAGGCGGAGAAGGGTTACTTTCAGCGATAAATGTTCTTATTCGTCCTCATGGGCGGACCAAGAAGAATCATCGTCATCGCAGATACCATACATCACACGCACCACACCATCGTCACCGATTTGTCCACCGTCTCCAACGTCTACGGTATCCTCCTTATCAACATCCTCCCGTAATGCCTCAACCAATGACCTCCACCCTATTCTTGCTTCGCTCGAAAGAAAGTCTCGCCTATGCTCTCAAATTGTCCAGTGCACGACGTGTAGGAAGACAGGCAGTGACTTCCCCCGTTGTCCGAGATGTGGGGATATGTGGTGTTCAAGACCGTGCCGGTTGGTGGGTGGAAAGCGCCATGCGTGCTCAGGCACCAACAGAGCGTAACGTCTTGGAAGATATGCTTTTCTCCTCTCTCTCATGGACTGTTTCTTGGGGTTACTTACGTCGTTGCAATATGTTGTGTTTCTTGCTTGCTTGCTATTGTTAGATATTCCATTTGTATATATTCGTATTTAGAACGCCCGTGTATGCTTCTTCATAGATTTTGTCAATCGTGGGCTCACACCACACCACACATTCATAGGCAAAGCACCCACATGACTACGCAAACTTTATCTTCGTCCCTTGACTTGGGACTATCCCCACACTTTCTCTGGCTTTCAACTTTCTTTTTGCTTCCCAGGAAGGATGTAGAGGCTTTTCGTCGTGCTGATCGGACTTGGACTTGGTGGCAGGTTTGAATACTCTGGCAGCTGACGCGCCAGTAGACCGGGTACCCCATCCTGCGTCGACAGGTTGCTGGTGCTGTGGGATATTCTTTCCCCGTGACTGTCCTCTAGTTGATGCGGGAGGACCTTGTGCAGGTGTCAAATTACGAGATGGAACAGCATTTGACCCGGTCTTAATACTGCTCGTGTGACCTCTAATTTTTTGAGCTTGAACAGCGGCCATTGCTTCAGCTTCCTTTTTCTTGTGATTCGCATTACGTCCGAACTTCTTTTCCCATATCCTGAGGCACAGAGAGGTCAGTTTGGCGAATTGGCAGTCAGATGGAGATGGAGATAGGTGTCGCTTACGCTCGTCGGGCCCTTTGTCCGCGCCTATTTTTCTTTTGCAGATCGACTGCTTTACCCTCCGTGTCGCTGAAATCTGAATCATCTGAACCACGGACGAAGCCCACGGACAGCGAGGGAAGGAAGGTTGATTCCATCTTCGATGAAGAGCTTTTAGCCGGTTTAGGGGCAGCCTTTTGGGGCTTGCTTTTCGTGGGTTTCACTTTAAGCTCTTCGTCGTCACTGTCCAACTCCTCTTCCGATTCTTCATCTTCACTCTCCTGAATTCTAGAGCCTCCACCTGAAATAGAACCCGACTCCCAACCACCGTCATCTTCTTCCAGTTCTCCTTCTCCGTTTAAGCTGCCAGACTTCCATGCTACTTCGTCTCTGGACGAGTCGGAGGTCCCTCCTTCCTCATCTTCAACTTCCAGCGAGAGGTTAGGCATTTTCGATTTACTCTGAGCAAGGACATCGCCAGAAGTCGATTCTTTGCGTATTTTTGAAGGCCGGTCAGAAGATTGCGCCAAAATCACGTCAGGCTGGGAGTCTGTGGCGCTGTCGCGCTGTTTAAGCGCAGGGTTAAGAAGAACCTTTAGCGAGTCCAGAGATGCGGAAACTTGGGCCGCTAAGATTTTGGAACTGAGAAGTCGGCTTTGGATTTTTGCCAGAGTTGTTCCGGGTTCGGCGGGGACTAGAAGGTTGGTTTCAAGTTCGTTCTTAATCGTGACCTTGATGTCCTCGTTCTCGCGAAGCGTGTGGTCCTTGAGTACTTTAGATTTGAGAGCTGAATTTCCAATTGCGTCGTGGTTGATGTCCTTTTGTTTTTAAGAGCAGAACAAGGTGAGGTTATGCGTAGAGAGGATCAAAAGAAAGTGACCTTGAGCGAGGTTAATTCTGCTTCAAATTCCGCGATAGCCTTGTCATCTTCGTCTTTTTTTCTAATAACAAATACGATGAGAGACGGACTTTAAAGACTTGTTTGAGAAATTACCGTAGGTTTTTCAGCCTTTTCACGACCTTCTGGGTCTCGAAAACCTTTGCTCGTTTGGACGCTTTGTGCACTTCCTTCATTTCATGGTGCTACGAAATTGGTCCGGGTATAAGTGGATTGAAGACGCGGTTCAACATGTAATGTGCGTACAAGTTTTCCTCCAATCCTAACGCTCAGCTCCTAGAGTCCAGGAAAGACCAATGGTAAAGTGTCAGTTGAGGGCACAGCTGAGGATAAACTACAAAATTTACCTCTTCTGGGGGCTCGTATCTCTTCCTTTTCACGCCACGAGTTGCAGATTGATCCATCTTCATGAGAGATCAAGGACAGTCGGTCAGAACAATATAACTGATCTTCAGAGGGTATGTATGCAAACAAGAAAACTCTTGATCTTGAACAGCGAAGACGTTGAGAGAGACGGTGCAAGTCAGGTGATCGAATTGCCGATCATCCATGATCTGTTGCACTGTCTCCTCTGATCCAAACAAGCGCTCAACGCGGTCCACATGATTCTTGACATCGGACGCGACAACAAGTCATGATGGGAATTTTATCTATCTCTTTGGCTGCTGAACGGTCGTCCAGGTTATATTTTCTCCTTCAACGCTTTAGTCACATTCACGAGTAATCCTGACGATCAAACCCAAGGCTTTAAACCGCAAGTCAACATGGCGGAGAATGTCGGCGAAGAAAAGGTCCTCGCGACTTTCGAAACCGTCGGAGAGCTGAGGAAGTTGCAAGATGCACTACTAAGCTTGGATTGGAGCGAAGACTCGCCGGATGCGCAGCACGATGACGAATCTGTATTATTTCAGAAATTCTCTGTGATGGTGCGTCTTCTTCACTGAAGATATACATACTGAAAGTTCAAATCATTCAACCTTCCGATAGCTCGATGAATACCAAGAGCAATCGTACCTGCTCGATCCATACTTGGAAGATATGGTTGCACCTGTCGTCGAACGATTGAAGGATTTCGCAAAGGCTTGCATCGCCAATCCCTCTTTGAAGTACAGTCCTTGGCGCGTCGATACGATAGCTCGTGTGCTGTACAGCTACGTCAAATTTCGCGGCTATAAAACTATCAGTCAGTCTTCCCCGAGAATCTTTTTCGAACAGTCGGATTGAGAGCCCACAGTTAGATACTTCCCCATGAAATTGCCGATCTATCGATTGCGCTCGAGTTTATGCAGATCCCGGATGGTCTGGCTCAACACCGGTATCTTTGGGCCATGCGCTACGTGACATTGTTGTGGCTTTATATCATCTGCATTATTCCGTTTGACTTCGCTCAGTTCGATGAGCTGGACAGAATAGGAGAGACGGCTAGCTCGCTCGAGACCGTGGCAAAACGTTATCTTGGAGCGGCGGGTCTGGAACGAGAAGCAGCTGCGTTATTGCTATCTCGCTTGTATATGAGGTAGGAAGAATGTATCTGCCTCCATATGAAACTAATTTGTGTAGGAAGGATACAGGCTTGGGCTTCCATGAATTTGTAGTTTGGTCTCATTCGTTCCTTCAAGAGAACAGCGACGTTTTCAAAGTGCGTATCATCAAATTATCCGATGCAATTAACGTTAACAGATTTATAGGCTATCGGACTTTTGCAAGTTCTTTGTGAAGTCGTGAAGTCAGGATCGGTCGAGCAAGCCCAAGCTGAGCTCCCTCAGTTGCTATCTATATCAAGCACCGTTCAGGGGTCTTCCACACTGTCGAACAACACTGTCGTACGGAAGTTCA
This sequence comes from Flammula alnicola, assembly GCA_015499995.1. Classification (NCBI taxonomy): domain Eukaryota; kingdom Fungi; phylum Basidiomycota; class Agaricomycetes; order Agaricales; family Strophariaceae; genus Flammula; species Flammula alnicola. Next base: position 157,843 of record JADNRV010000117.1, read on the forward strand.
AGACGAAGTTAGTATCGAGGCTTGGTTTGAGGCTACTACCAACAAGCACCGGGAACAGGCGACAAGGTTTGCCCCCTTCATTCCTATCATTACACTCGAGCTAAAAGTGAGTAGTTCGCGCATTAATCGCTGATGAGGTACACGTCGGGTCTGATGCGATCGGAGAAGATGTGGAAGTACCCCCGAAGTAGAGGATATCTTAGAGCTACTTTTTGAAGCCCTGCAAGATAAAGTTCGTCTATTTGCTCTACTTTCATCTTCGTCTAATCTTATCTCCAATAGGACACGATTGTCCGCTGGTCTGCCGCAAAAGGGGTTGCAAGGATTGCTGAACGCCTGCCCAAAGACTTCTGCAGTCAGGTCCTCGAGACCGTCATGGGGCTGTTCGAAATCCATTCCGTAGCAGCAGCCAGCCTGTATGATCTTCCCGCTGTCGCGGAAGGCACGTGGCACGGAGCATGTCTTGCGTGCGCCGAGATTGCACGTCGGAGTCTTGTAGAACCTGGACATCTGCCTCAGTTAATTGAGTGGTTATCAAAAGTGCGTCAAAGTCCTATCACATGCATGTTTTATTGATGAATTAGCCGCTGCCAGGCCTTGTATTTTGATCTCCGTAAGGGTGCTCATTCGATTGGCTCGAACGTCCGCGATGCAGCCGCGTATGTCCTTTGGGCGCTCGCGAGGACGCAGAACCAATCAGCACTGATTCCGCATGCCAGCAATCTGGCCCGACGACTTGCGACTGTCGCACTGTACGATCGAGAAATTCACATTCGACGTGCAGCGAGTGCAGCATTCCAGGAACATGTTGGGAGGAACGTGAGTCTATGCGTCCTGCTTTCTATACTGCCATCTTGTTATTAACAATGAAATATTAGAGCTTATTTCCTCATGGTATCGATGTATTGGCCAAGACGGATTTCTACGCAGTCAGTATCCGAAAGAACGCGTTTTTAGTGGCTGCACCTCAGGTTGCCGAGTAAGTCGCGGCGTCCCTCCATCCAGTAGCTGCCAATCTTATTCACTTTCCCAGGCATCCCGAGTATCGAGACTTCCTCTTCGACCACTTATTAAACGTCGTCCTCCGGCACTGGGATATTTCAATGCGAGAACTTGGATCGCAGTCCTTGCGATTAATTTGTTCTCATGATCTTTACATCCTGGCTCCTCGAGCCATCGAGAAAATAGTGGGCTCTTTCTTTCGTTTTGCTCGCGGTCAGGTAGCTATCTAAATACCACGCCAGGTACTACTTTTGGAATCTCTCGATCTAGCAGATGTGCATGGTGGGCTGTTGGCGCTAAGCGAAATTGCCATCGCATATAAGGAAACAATAAAAGACCCTATCGTGCTGGAAGATCATCTACGTAATGTAAGGCGCATTGTCGGCAATATTGTAATCTTTTCACACCCTATCCTGACTGATTCTGCGCACTTTCAGGTTTTTAAGCATTTAAAACATATTCCTGAAAGCACATTGACGACGACTCGCAGTGAGCTCATCGCGTCTGCAGCATGTCGGTTAATAGCAAACTCTATCACTGTGACGGAAATAAAGCTCGGCGGGCGATCGTCTGTCCCCGGTTGGAGGAATATCGTGGATATTGGCCTGAAGCATCGGATGGCCTCTGTTCAGGAAACAGCTGCTGACGCTATGGCCGCAATGAGCAATCTCACCGACTGCTCTGCAGATGTGACTAGATGAGTAATTCCTCATTCGTCTACTCGTTCTAGGGGATTCATGTGGTTTTCCATCTCTACATTGATCAAAGAGTTAAGGCGTGGCTCTCCTACAATGCAACAGAGTCTTGCCCTGGTCTTGAGCGTCATAAATTACAACACGCATCCTAAGGTCCTCCCACAAGCCATCGCATACTTGCTTGACAGCCTGAGACCGACAGTAAGCCTCTCTTCACACGATGCTTGAATGATGTTCTCATTCACTTTACCAAAGTCGAAGGCCAACATTGAAACGCGCCGCAGTTGCCTTCAAGCAATCCCTCGTATCATGACCCTTGTCTCACCTCACCTGGCATCGCGTAGGTCTTTCTACATTCCAAAAGGGGTGCACCGCCTCATCGTTTTGAAGTTATGTCAAGTGATACGGTGCATGACCTCGTCGCTGCCCTGTTGGCTGGACTGGAAGATTACACTATCGATGAACGTGGCGACGTGGGCTCATGGGTTAGGATCGTTTGCATACAAGGACTCACGAGAATTTCCGAGCTTCTTTTCCGAACGGCAGAGTCTATCCCAGACTTCGAACGTTACCTCCCTCCGGAGACCTATATTTCTATTGCTGCCGGGTTACTCAAACAAGGTGTAGAGAGGCTAGACAATGTTCGCCAAACGGCAGGAGTATGCTTCATGACACTTCTAAATATGCCCCTACCATTAGTTGATAGGGCAGATCGGTGGCGTCTCCCTGCATCGCCGTTGCTTCGAGAGCTTTTTGTGAGGTAAGTCATTCCCTGGAGCATGGCTAGGTGTAATATAGATTCTAATGGGCGCTGTTTCTTTAGCCCCTCTGAACAAATAGGTTGGAACGATGGAACCTGGTTGTTCCCTCGAGCTATACGTCTATTGGAAATACCCGAATACCGGAAACCTGTCCTTTCAGGAATCGTCATCAGCATAGGAAGCAAAACAGACAGCACTGTAAGGTTCACTATATACCATCGTGAATATTATTGTTCACTTCTATTTTCAGCAAAAACCTGTCTCCAACAGCCTTGTCAAATTTTCCCAGGAGTTGCCCCTGGCTGGTGGTCTAAAGTCTGCATACAGTCTCCTTGACCTCGTAAATGACTTGATCAATCATGCGAAGTCTCATATGACCTCCAATGCTGTTGTTGTGCCGGTCTACCAAACATTCACTCTCTTACTCGAGGCAGATGCGCTTCGGCATGTACCCGAGGAACCAGCTGGACGGCGAAGGTCCGTTTAATACATTTCAGCATGCCTGTTCGATGCTGACTCTCGCTTTAGTTTGCAAACGTTATTAAACATGACCTCGAGGAATGTTGACAAGCTTAAGAGTGTTCAAAGGATACATGAATCTATGAAGATGTGCGTTATGATTCCTTACATCGGAATGTACAGACAACTTAACGCTCTTAAAGTATCGTTAATCTTCTGACCTTCGAGCAAATTAGGGTGAAAACAGTGCCTTTGTTGAGCAGCTTCCTTGCCCATCCTTTCCCTAAAGTCAGTTCCAATGGTAGATCGCGATGGGGTTCTTAATCATATTTTCCTTCGTAGGTGCGGTCAGACACCGCTGAATACCTTTATATCTTGCTTCAGAGCGCAGATCTTGGATTTGAGACGGATGCCGTTGAAGATATCTTACTTGAAACAGAATGGTTTGTCGCTTCATTTCTTTCCCTTGCTCAAATGGACTTACACGGTTTCAATCCAGGTCGACCTCAGATATCGACGTAGCCAAAGAGGCAGCAAAAGAACTCATCCAGCATTTCATGTCTTCAATGACTGAAATTTAGATAGATAAGAGAGATAAGGGAACTATGTCAAAGCAGCTTTTAAAATGTACTATCAATATACCAAAGCATGTCAGTTTCCAGAAAGTCAACAAGCTGAGAGCTTTATGCTAAAGGTTGGGACGTCGAGGGCGTGGGAATACTAACTAGGACGGTGGCACGAATAAATCGGGCTCAGATGAGCCGCTACTCCTTACAAGCTCAGTCTGCTATTTGCGCTCGACCACCGACGGAGAGCGGTCTAATATCACCTCTTATCCACGACACGCACGTCAACCTAATTTGAGGATTCCTTGCCGCCGAGACACGAGCAATTCTAAGGTCGTGAACGTCTGCAATCTCTGCAATGGCGAACGCTAGGCTCAGCGACAAAGAACTAGCGAACATCAATGCTGCTGCGGTGACCAGAGAGTACCGCATAAAGCCTCATCTCGGTACGTTATCAGTAGCCCGCGAGGTCGAACGCCGTACTTATGCTATCGTAGACTATCGAACTGTATCGGCGATCAACGGGTGAGTAGCTACGTGTTGTCCTCGAAACACGCTCCAACTCACTTTATTGGCAGTCCTCTAGTCGTCTTGGACAATGTGAAGGTATGTCTCCATCTGTTATGTGCGTTGTAAGCGAAGAAAAGCTAAAATGTTGTCACAAGTTCCCCTCATACAATGAAATCGTGCAACTGACACTGCCTGACGGTTCCAAACGCGGTGGTCAAGTCCTTGAGGTACAGGGAAAGAAGGCAATTGTACAGGTGTTTGAAGGAACGTCTGGCGTCGACGTGAAATCTACCCACGTCGAGTTCACGGGAAGCAGTATGAAACTTCCTGTTGCGGAGGACATGTTGGGCCGTATCTTCAACGGTTCTGGAAATCCCATTGATAACGGCCCGAAGGTGTTCGCTGAAGACTACCTCGACATTAATGGCACGTCATCATACTATCCTTCTGATCTCATCTTCTAAATCTTGCAAATAGGTTCTCCCATTAATCCTTATTCTCGAATTTACCCGGAAGAGATGATCCAAACGGGTATCTCGACGATCGACACCATGAACTCGATTGCTCGTGGACAAAAGATTCCTATCTTTTCTGCCGCAGGCTTACCCCACAATGAGGTGAGGAACGCCCACGCTGCCGCGTAGTTTGACGTTTATCATTAAGACACGCAGATCGCCGCGCAAATCGTGCGTCAAGCAGGTCTGGTCAAGCGACCCACCAAAGACGTGCACGATGGACACGAAGACAACTTCTCGGTTGTTTTTGCCGCTATGGGTGTTAATATGGAAACTGCGCGGTTCTTCAAGGAGGATTTCGAGTCGAATGGAAGTCTGGACCGTGTCACTCTCTTCCTCAATTTGGCCAATGATCCTACTATTGAACGTATCATTACGCCTCGTCTTGCGTTGACAACTGCGGAATATTACGCGTACCAGCTCGAGAAACACGTCTTGGTCATCTTGACTGATATGTCCTCGTATGCAGATGCCTTGCGTGAGGTTGGTGTCCATTTAGTTTTCATTTTCCCTCGACGCCGCTGAGAACGGATGCACTATTGTAGGTTTCCGCCGCCCGTGAAGAAGTCCCAGGTCGTCGTGGTTATCCAGGTTACATGTACACGGATTTATCAACGATCTATGAACGAGCTGGACGTGTCCAGGGCAGGAACGGTTCGATTACGCAGATTCCTATCCTGACGATGCCAAATGACGGCAAGTTACTTTGCGAGATGAAGCTAGTTATTTCCTGCTGAAATTTCGTTTCATTGTCTCTAGATATCACCCACCCTATTCCTGATTTGACTGGGTACATTACCGAGGGTCAAATCTTTGTTGACAGACAGTTGCACAACAGGCAGATATACCCGCCTATTAATGTGCTTCCGTCATTGTCGCGTCTCATGAAGAGCGCCATCGGAGAGAAGTTGACGAGAAAAGATCACGGCGATGTGTCCAACCAGCTGGTTCGTCTTCATCTTTTTGCCATTACAATTCTGGCGCTATTCGTAATGAGATGGTCGATTAATTTCATTTTTATGCTTCCGTTTTCTTTTTCTAGTATGCAAAGTATGCCATTGGCCGAGATGCAGCGGCAATGAAGGCAGTCGTCGGAGAGGAAGCTTTGTCCTCGGAAGATAAGCTCGCGCTCGAGTTCCTTGATAAATTCGAACACCAGTTCGTCGGGCAAGGTGAATATTTCTTATTGCGATTTGTCTGTCTTTCGTAGATGCTTAAATAGCTTGAAATTTACCACCAGGGGCGTATGAATCGCGGACGATCTTCGAGTCTCTCGATCTGGCCTGGTCCCTCCTGCGTATTTTCCCAAAGGAACAGCTCAATCGGATCAATCCCAAGATTATTGCAGAGTTTTACGGCCGAAAGCCCACCAAGAAAGCGCCAGCCGGCACCGAGGCAGAGTCCCAGGAGGAGGAAGAGAAGTTGATCCAGATATAATTTTTAATGACAAGCGTGATGACATCGCCTTTTGCCTTGTAATTGAAAGAACACTTTTTAGTAGTATGAAAAATTGAAACTAGTCCTTTCCTGCAAAACGTTACTTTTTCTGGATGGTTGGACACACGGAAATACTTAACACTTCATCTGTTTAATATTCGACGTCTCCCTGAATAGCCGTGGGCCCGTGGTATGGACGTTCATACCCACCCTCATGGTTTCATTTAAGTCATAAGTAGGCCCCATCTGGCTGTCTGTCATTGACATGAAACGTGGGACGAAATAATTTTCTTGGTTTGTTCTGCCAGAAACAATAGTACAGCCGAGATGAAATGAGGACAGATTTCGAAAGCGATTCGGGAACGTTCGGTAGCGAGGTGAAGGTTTTTGTCGTTTTCGTTTTCTGAACAGATTTCGGGTGGGTGGGCTCTTGTCGAGATCGGCTATTGTGCGTTACTCCTCCTGGTCGTCTTTGGTAGGTGGCGAGAGGGGGCTCGAGGCAGGAAGCCTCAGCATGTATGGATGCATATGATGAATGCATGTTGAATGCGGGCCCGCGGGGGGGATCGGGGTTTGAGAGGTGCACAGTCGACATATGCCACTGGCACTGGGAATGAGAAAAGAGGAGAAATGAGATATGGACGACACTCTTCGAATTGGTATACATATACCAGGTTAACTGCGTCCTACTGGGGTTCCATTCGAAGATAAGATCTTAGACACACATACATTCCATTGAATGTGCCCTCCCATGCCTCTGGTTGGCTCGAATTTTGGTCTCAAAACTCGGTATGTACTATACCTTATATGTAGGCAAAAAGGGGGGTTGGAGGTTTTACTTACTGTATGTAATCAAGATCTTTTTCATTGACTGGGTCCAGACAAGTCCGGCACGAGATGGCGGTAAGGTTCAATTATTCGACGACGCCCAGGTAAGGTGTTATTATTGGGTGCCAGATGGCGTCGTTGTCGTAAGGTCTTTAACTTGGACAAGGCAATTATTGATGCCAATGGTTCACTTGCGAGAGACTCGGGACAATGGGAAGCAGGGGGTTGTCCCATGTGGCGCCGCAGTGTTAGCGAGGCAGAAAAAGGAGCGGCCAGGAGCAGAACGATTGGGTTTCTTTTTTGTTGTTGATGAGACCGCCTGTGCCCACGAGTCCGGTTCAAAAGGAGGGGCAAAGGGGGGCGAGCAGGGAGGGAACAACCCGGGCTAAGTGAATTCCCAACCCAAGACTACTGACACTTCGATTGAACGCCACAACCGGCATGCGAAGAGCCAAGAGGGGGGGTTCTTGTTCATCATCAGATATTTTCAGCGAGAAGAGAATTGGTATTGTGGCACACTGGCAGAGCAGCTCAGCAGCCGAAATGCATATGACTGTGAGTGTGTAATAAGTAAGTAACATGAATCTCGGATATAAAACCACCTGGGCAAACCGCGGAAGATATAGATATAGATGAGATGGCCAGTTACGCTGAGCAGATCGGTTGAAAGAGGATGCGCGCGAGTATTAGTATGCCCCGTATACGCAAGATGGGCGATATGGTCGGCGAAAAATGGACCTGTTCAGCATGAAGAGCGAGCCGATAACCTAGAAGAGTAAGCTTGGACTGGTTATCTGCGGTGGCGTGCTTGCCAGGCCCCCCTGCACGATTACTAGTAGAGCCTCGGAGGCCATATGTGGATATCTACCGAATCCAACCATGGGCCATTGATGAAAACCTAGACCAAGACTGATCCATATTAGTGCGAGAGTTAGAAGACAGGCAGCGAAAATTAAGCGATGTTTGACCAATTGGACGGGTAAGGAACGAGGGTGAAGGATATGTTTCTGGATATGTTTGTCGGGAGACGCCGAAAAGAATCTTGTTTAGGCGGCACCCTTGAGAAACGTCGCGGCTGCCGTCTCGTTTCTCCGTAGTTGTCAGCCTAGAAGACCGGGGGGCCAAGTACACATGGAATATTGCTTTAAAAGACGACTCGGAGGTACCACGCTCATCTCCGTATCTATAAAGCCATGAACTGACCTCAAGGCGGAATGTGCAGGCATGGGGTGTGTTGTGAACCGTGTGGATTGCCAAAAGCGCACTTGGCTTTTGCATGATGGGCCACACGCCTTGTCTCAAATCCATTCTTGGTATCCCACCATGTGTTTCCCCCTCAGACTACTTATATACCCCATCTCTTCCGAAATCCCTCTCTTTTTTCCGCCCATGGATGATCTTGCTCACCGATGCCCCCTAAACCACAGGAAACGCAAGGCCGACCAGGATGACTGCCAGGACCTCCCCTCTGTTAGTGACCAGGCTGTAGTCTCCTCTGATAGCCCCTCCGGCGTCGCGGGTCCATCCTGTAATGCCCCTAGGCAGCAGTGGATCACAGAGACCGACGATAAACTCTGGGCATCTCCCAACTCTCCCCAGGTCTCGAGTCCGCTAACCTCCCAGGTGTTGAGAGGCACGAAGCGGCCACGTATCGACACCCACGAGTCGACCCTACGTGCCGCTAAACGACCCTATCCTCGCAGATCGCCATCTAAAATGTCCCCATCACCACTCACATCTGTCCGCCAGGGGAGTGATATCGAAGATATTGGTATTGTATCCACAGCCCACCCGGGACCCTCTTCGGGTTCGCTCCTTCGCGAGCGCCATTCAGTCATTCCTGGGGTCGCGCCGCCGCGAGTGGTACATATTCTCTCTACTGCCGCGCAGTCGCCTATCAAGTTCAGTTCGCCGCACATCCCCCAACCCAACCTCTCATCAACCGTCAGACGTTGAGAGAATTGGAGCTAGATGTTATTCTCCGAAACCCTGTCATTCGTCCGTGGCATGTCTTCTTTTTGTCTCTGCCATCTCTCATGGATTTTCTTATTGTCAGGTCATGACCTTTTGTTCGATCCTGGTCTGCAGTTTCGACCACGACGAAAGCGTGAAATGTTTGAAAAGTATTGGAACGCCGTTTGGGAGGAGGTCCAGACCGGCTGCACATGTGTTACCCTCGATACCCAGGGAAATTGCCACCCAAAGGCATGCATCTGTGCACGACATCCCACCACCCCACCTATCCCCATTGTCTCTCAAATCTCGAAAGAGGATCCAACCATCTATACCATCCGCATGCCTTCCCGTATGCCCGCACTGCTCTCCGAATTTCTCCAAGTCATGTTACTTGTCATCCAGCCCCTATCCAACACTGCCGTATACACAAATCCACTGCGGTCAGAGAACAAGCCCAAGAGCACTCTGCACACGCCGCGTATCTGGAATCCATTTTCGATCCCGCGTTGATTGAGCAAGAATTAAAACACAAGGTTTTCGATCCGTCGGCTTGTTCTCCCAAATTGGTGAGACGCTGAAGCACCATTGTGCACCGATGAGAGACCGCGCTGTCGAGGAGATGGTACAGGTGGCTCAGCGGCCAGGCCCGGAAGCCTTTACAGCCGTCAGGATGTGTTTGGAATTGCTAGAGTTGATGAAATTGGTGAGCTTCGTTCTTTCATGTTCGCCTTGACGCCTTGATTAATCGAGACGTTGTCAGGACATCGCAAACCACCAGCTCACCCAGCTGCGTCCTTGGTTATTGCGCAATACTGGTATATTCGAAGTTAAAGCCTTCAAAATCCGTTTCGGCACTAGCGCGTCGCTCCACAACACCCGCGAATGGCTGCATAACGCCAACGTCGCTCTCTTTGTCAGCAAAAAACAACCCATTCCCCATCCCTCATACCCAAATGGCCTCACTTATCCTTCGTTAACCAAGAACCAGCAAATCTATCTCTGTTGTCTAAAAGGAATTGTGACACGATCTTTGAAACCTTGTCGCCACCTTCATCACCCGTCTCGCCCACCTCCGATGCCACTCCTCCCCCATCTCCTGTATTTTCGTCCTTGACTCCATCACCCAGCCCCACGCCGGAAACGCTGTACCTTGACAAAACACGCATGGCGCTTATCAGCGCCGAGGCGACCGACGTCACCGCGCTATACACGTTCATACTCCTCTTTCGCCAACTCGTAGTGTCGACGTGTCCGAGTCGAGCGGCAGCACCAGCGCCAAGGTCGATCAGAGCGATGTGATGAGGGTCAAACGCGAGATACGGGATATCGGGCCTGCGTGCCTGGGAACGTGCTTTGTGTCTTCAGCTCCGGCTTTGGCTGGTGGAGAGGCACCGGTAGACAATGATTGGACGAGCGCCGGAACGTAAGCGTGATCTGGCACTCCAGATTGCGCAAAGGGCTCTGAGGTCCGACGGCGGGTTCGGCTGCTAGCAGCACCATCCAGACCGCCGACTCTGATGATTATACATGTCTCTGGAGGAGATGCAGCACCTGACCCGCGATCGTGAGCCTCGCACAGCGGTGGACAGATACGAATATGCAGCCTGAGTCGGCGCTGAGCGGGTTGTTGCACAAGCGCGTCGGACGCGGTATTTGAGGAGGTCGTCGGGCTTGCTTATCCGTCGGCCACTGCTGCTGGGGTTGGTGCCGGTGTAAGGCCCTCACTGCTAAGCATGGACCTGTTCGCGGCGGGTGGAAATGCGTTTGCGAGGCGACGCGCACCTGATGCCTCTGCGCATGTGGGCACGACGGCACCCACGCGGCTGGTATGGAGTCGCTGACAGAGGAGTCCGGAAGCTTGCGGAGAAAATTGCACGGCTGGCGCTTGTCCATCTAAACACACACCTGTCGATGTACGAGTCTGAGGGATTTTTGGGCTTTGATCGTCGACGTTGTCTGCATACAGGCTAAGGTTCGTCATCAATTCATAGTTTCGTTTCTTTTTTCCGTTTTTCGTTTCGTTGTTATACGGTCCGCACCACCCACGCACCCACAACTCTTTTCCGATGGTCACACCACAACACACCGACACAACGTAGTGGGACAGTACTTACACACGCCCATCTACAATGAATGAATACATGCATACATCACTATACAAATTTTCCCAGCATACCAACACATCCATTCCCTGAAATTTCTTTCGATATCAATACCCCTTCCTCTCCTCCCCGACATTGGACACGTTGTTGGCACATGTCGGCATTGATTATTTACATTACTGAATTATTTACAACCGAGTGCCCTTATATATTATAATACCCCCCGTAGTCCCTTTCCGTGCATATCAATCAAAAGATTTCATACATGAGTGCATATATGCTGCGAACCCGATCGTGGCCGTGATTTGTACTTGGATTTGATCAATGAGAGCTTTCAGATAATGTACAAGTCCATTT